>CM053571.1:5957833-6066494 GCA_028646485.1 Cryptoprocta ferox
GTTTGCTGCACAGTTTCTGAATGAACCAGTTTCCCAGGACACGCTCTCGTGCCCTCACTCCCCTCCGGCCCCGACCGCGGGCGGCCGTCTGTACTGTCTGTCGGCTCTGTACTTTTTGAACGCGGATGCGTGCCGAGTGCCATGTTGGGCATGGGGTGGGGGGGTCCGTGGGATGAACCCAGAGCAGGCCCGGTGCCCTTCTGGGCCCATCGTTGGGTTCTCTGCCTCCCTGGCGAGATGACTTCTGAGCTGGGCAGTTACCTCGTTTGTAAGAATGCTTCCCGGCAGGTTGTGGGGAAGATTAAATAGAAGATAGACATGTATATTTTAAAGTTTGTACCAGGTAGTAAGTGATCAGCAAATGTTGGCAGTTATTGTGGACCCTTCCTTGAAGGAGTAGATGCCCACACCCCTCCCCCGATGGGGGGGCAGTAGGTAAGTGTTGGAGCCCTGGACTCAAACTGTGAAGTTTCACTTCCCTTCTCTCACGTTCCACGTGATCTTGTGCAAGGTACTTGGCCATTCCATACCTGTCTTACTTATAAAACGTGGACGATATTTATTTTGTTGGGTGATTGTCAGGACTAAGTGCATTAATATGTCTAAAGTACTTTAAAAGTATCTGATGGTCCTAAGGGCTCAATACATGTCAGCTATGGCCATCGTCATCCAAGGCTTTTAAGCAAAGGAGTAATATCCAGTTCTGCGTGACAATATGTGAGACAATATTGCCTTGCTGTTGCCTGAAGATTGGATGGGGGACCGTGCAGCTAGAGACTAGTATGCATGCTGTGTTTGGGTTAAGCCTGGTGGAAACTTCATTTTTATTTTACTTGCAAAGCCAACAAAAACTACAGCCAGGGTGTCTTCAGCGAACAAACGTCATTTCCTACAGTAACCGTGTGCTGTCTCACATGCTTGCTGGAAGAAGTCCCCCCCTCCTGGGAACTGTGGAATGGCGTTGCCTGGAAGTCCCAGGAAGACCTTTGTGCGTGATGGGTTTAGTGTTTAGTAGAACCTGTGACTATCCCCGAAAACTCTCTTCCTCTTGGTAGAAATAGCAGAAGAACCCGTGGAAATGTAAATCACCTCTTTCTCCGCAGGTCATGGGATGCACTTGTTCTTTAGAGCAGCCTTTCTGTTTTGGGTTCATCACACCTTGTAAGCCAAAAAAGGTGTCATTCTCATTATTATTACCTGCCCCCCCCACCCCCCATTAATCATCAAAAGATTTCCATGATTAATGTGAAAATAGAGAAAGAGAGGATGATACCTCACTCAGCCATGGCGAGGCGCTGTCCTGCCCCGTGCACAGCACTCACTGGTGGCTTCAGTTGCTCAAGGCCCACAGCTGAGTCTCCCTACGACAGCCCTGGGCACCCGCTGCAGTGCGGGCCTGTTCTTCTGGTCCTTTCCCCCCTTAAGATGTGAGCGTTCTGCTGGTCACGTTAGCAAAGTCGCCCGCCCTGGTGTGATTAGTTTAGCTCTCAGACGATGGCTGTCCGTCCGCTGGCGTCTCCTGGTTAGAGAAGGACATCTAGGGTGGCAGGCAGCCTTAGTGGGAAGGTTGGACCTTGAGTGTGCTGGGGTTGAGCAGCTCTGGGCCAGATGCCCTGTGTGGGGAGCTCTGGGAGCCCCAGGGAAGGGGGTTGGTCAGCTTTTCAGTTCAGGCCGGGGCTCTGGTCCTGGTACTCAGTGTTTGTTTCCTTGTTGAAATAAGATAAAGGAAATGTAGACCTAAACCAAAGAGGAGGAAAGTTGGTTGTTATGTAACTTGCAGGGGAAGAATTGTGATTTAAAACAAAACATCTGTACCAGACTCTCTTGGAGGGTAAGGGGACAGTGTCTTGTTTCTCTGTGTCTGTAAAGCACCTCATTCAGAATTGACTGTTGTGTAACAGAACTAAACTTTTCTCCATATAAAAATGACCTTGACACACATGAACTCTAACCCAGAGATGCCCATGGATTAAAATCCACCTTATAATAAGAATCCAGGGCCCCGCCAATGGGCCCGAATTCTTTGGACTAGACGTCTGCCCAGAGCCAGCTCTGGTCAGGGTGTGGGGGAGAGCGTCCGGCTCCCGTGGGGTCTGGGGGAGGCGCCGAGATTGCGGGGGGGGGGGGCATGGGCCTTCCCCCACAGTGCTCTCGCCAGGACCCCGTGGAGTACCTAGTGGGGGCTCCAGAGCCCGGGCAGCGTTGCAGCCTTGCAGTGCGACCGACCCGTGGGGCAGTTCAGAGACTTGCTCAGAGCCTCCCCGCCCCTTCTCCCCAGCAAGTACTGAGGCCACAAGTGCAGAATGTGTTTCGGGAACCTCGGCGAGTCTGCGGTGGGAGGTGAGGCTGCAGGCAGGGGCTGGGGCCAGACCAGAGGCTCCGCTGAGGGGGTCGGGCTTTGTTAGGGAGCCCTCGGCGGCTCTTGGAAGAGAAGGGTAACACTGCGGACTCTGTGTGTTGGAGACCCAGACCTAGCGGGAGTATTTATTTGAAAAATTCCTGATGACTAATGCCCGCCCCATACCCAGCGCTGACGCCCGCCGGGGATGAATGGCTGTCCTTTGATGCAGGAGGAGGGGCGGTGATTATAAAAAGCCTGCACACTGAAGCCCCGACGCTGGGAAAGGAGCTGAAAGAACTGGGGGTGGAGTGCGGGGGCCCGGGGGGAAGTAGCTCACTCCGCTCCCCACATCCACAGCTACATCCCGTCCCTCCCCGGTGGACCTTTCGTGCTGTTCACGTAGATAAAAAGACCAGCACGAGGCATCTCGGTGGCCTGTCTTGCCAGACATGCGGGGTGGGGCCTGGGGCCCGAGTGAGCACGTCCTGCTCAGTGTGTGTGTGCTCGCCCCTGGCCACTCGAGAGTGTGCTGTGGCCCTGCACAGGCCTGGAGGCCGAAGATTTCCCTTAGCCTGGGACAGCACTCCCCCCACCTTTCCTTAACTGCCCGATTTCTGGTCTTTAGCCTTGACCCGTGCTTGGCGCTTTAACTAGATACAGCGAAGCCCAGCCTTCAGGACATCCTCCTGGTGAAATGTGGGTAATAACCTAGTTCTCACGGTTGTGAGCGTGAAAGGAGAAGATACACTGGAGGGTCCCTGACACTTGGCAGGAGCTCAGGACCTGAAAGCTCTTTGAGCCTTTTCCCCCTCTGATGCAGGGCTGACCCAGGTGAGGAGATGCGGGTGTACTGGGCTCCTGGTCCTGCCCGAGGTGCGGGCTTGTGAACAGGTCCTTGTGATTCAGACCCGCCCCAAGGAGGGGAGCCCCCGGCCTGGAGGTGGTAAGGGAGGGGTGAGGAGGGAGTGCTCTCGAGGGCAGAGGGCAGGAACCGGGGAACAGGCTGTGGGGTGTAGTGGGCTGTTCATGTGACCTTTGACCCCCTCTGCTCTTCCCGAACACCCGGGCCACATCTTCTCGCTGCTCCCCAGGTGTGTCTGGTGGCGTCCCCACAGACGTGAGGCTTCCTCTCCTAGAGCAGGAGTGCTCCTCACCATGCTCTTCGTGGTGACTTGATTCCCTTTGCCTCTGGCTTCCAGAGGTCCCGTGTGTGACAAGCCAGCCGTTTTATCTGGAGTGCTTGCCACGGAGTCTGGTTTCACCTGGATCTGGGCAGTAACTGTTGATCAAAATCCTTTTCCCCATTTTATGCGTAGGCCTTCAGTAGTGGCTCCTGCTCTGAACTGATAGCCGATCGCTTTTCTTTGCTGGGTGTAAGGAGGTAGGGAGCTGAGAGCCTGGGAAAACAAAAACAAAACCAGTGGGGTTACCTCACCTGCTAGTTGGGCCTGGGGGTGGGGCTTTACCAGGAAGCGTGAGTTGTTCCCTCTGTGAACGCTAGGGCCCCTCAAGTAGCTGTGGGTTTCAGTGACCATGAACCCGAGGGCAGGCTACTCCAGGGCAGGAACACGCAGCTGTTTCTCTCTCCCTAATCGTGCTTGCCGCCCTCCCTGAACACCCCAGCCCTTTTGGCCTTTGTCTTTCTTTTTTTTTTTTAATCCCCTTCTACAGGAGAAGACAGGACAGGGAGGACAAGCAGCCCCATCCCCACCTCGAACCTAATCTGATCAGTTCTACAGATGATCCTTCCCCCCTCGCTTCCACCCAGGTCCTATATGGACCTCCTGGAAAGTATTTCAATCCTAGAGTAATTTGCTGATTTTCAGAGAAAAATGGCCCGTGCATCACGGCCCATCCAGGCTTGCCTTTGCTGGCTCTCCGGGTGCGCTCCTGCCGTGAGCACGGCAGCTGGGGGGACAGTCCCCAGGTGGCTGGGGAGGGCCGCAGGAGCACCAGGCGGCCTCCCGGGAGGCCTGGACACACATGTGGGAGGCCGTACGGGAACTTGTTTGTTGAGTAGGATTTTGCCTTCTAACACCAGGTCAGAGGTTCTGAACCCTGCTGTCTGTAATCCAGGACCAGCTGTGGAGCCAGAAATGCAGATGCCCAGGCCTTCGCCCGGATATTGGACTCGGTAGCTGTGAGGATGGGGTCTAGACAGCTGTGTTTTTAAGCAACTCCATGGACTTTCTAACGCTCAGCCAGGGTCCAGCACCGCTTATAAAGCGCTGGGCCCTGACACAGAATGAGCCCCATTCTCCCTTCCCACTCCAGTGGGGAAAACAAGCAGATGGAGTTGAAGGCACAGAGGAGGGCTGTCCTGGAAGAATCCGAGACGGAGGGTTTCCCATACAGGAGGTGTTGCCTTGGGAGCCCGAGTCCCAGGCAGGGCACCCGCCACAGGGGTGGCGGCAGCGGCCAGAGTAGACGGACCTCATGGTGGGCAGGTGGAGTGAGGAGAAGCTTGCAGACCCCAGGAAGGACGTGCAGGACTGTACTTGGGAGAATTGGAGTCTTTTCTTCACTCGCGAGCCACTGAAGGGCCAACAGGAACCCCACAAGCAAATGGGGCCTGTTAATGGAGTTTAGTTCATTTCCGATTTTAACAGTTTCTGGATTTGACATTCTTGTTGCTGAGTGTGACAAACACACATTTGGTTTTATCCCTGGTTCCTGGCACACAGTTCCTAAAACCCTTGGGGCTTCCTAAGTTACAAGGGCGGTAGGAGCATCTTTTGTTCTAATGAGGTGGCTCTTGCTGGGCCCCTGGCTAGCTTCAGAATGGGGACTGGTCACCAGAAAGACCTAGGCACGGTTAGTTGGAACTTGCAGCCCTCCCCCATCCCCGACCTCCAGGGAGATGGAGTCGGTCCTCAATGGCCAGCCGTTCAGCCTTGCTTACCTGATGGAACCTTTTTAAAAAGCCCTGTACCGTGGAATTTGGGGAGCTTCTGGGTTGGTGAACACATGTATGTGCTAGGAGGGTGGTGCACCCCAAGAGGACATGGGAACTCTACATCCCTTTCCCTACACTTTATGCATTTCTTCCATTTGGCTGTTTCTGAATTGTATCCTTTATAATTAACAGTAGTACGTAAATTATCTTTGCTGCGTTCTGTGAGCCATTCTAGCAAATTATCGAACTTGAGGAGGGCGACGTGGGTCCCCTCAATTTTAGCCAGTCTGTCTGAAGTATGGGAAGCCCGGGACTTGGGACTGGCATCTGAAGTGAGGGCAGTCTGTGGGACTGAGCCCATAATGTGTGGACTCTGCACAGACTCTGGGTATGTTGTGTCAGAGTTGAATTATAGAACACCCAGTGGTGTCTACACTAAAGTTTGAGGAGGTTTGATGTGAGAACACCCACACTTTGGTGTCAGAAGTGTTGTGAGTGGAAACAATTCAGAGAGGCTCTTTTTCTTTTCTGCCTGTTAGGGGGTCAGCTCCTGCTCCCAGCCCAGTGGGGATCTTGTGCCGTGCCGGCCCTGGGGGCCCTGGGGGGCCTGGGGGCCTGGACCACCAAAGGCAGGCTGGTGCCTTTTGTTTATCATTTAGCCTCTCCAAGCCTGTTTGACCCGCATCACAGGGTGCTGAGGGGGCTGAGTGAGAGCAGGCCTGTGAAGAACTTGGGAAACTGAAGTTGCTCTTCTCCTGTGTAGGGTTAGAATATTTGGGGGTGGGGTGCTTTTTTGGGGGGGGGCCTGGCATCATTTGGAGGTTATTGTCCCTAATGACATCTCAGAACACCAGGTCTAGAAAGCAAACCAGCGTTACCTAGTGATAGAAACTGCCAGGCCCTGCTTCCGAACTTTATTTGCAATGCCAAGTTATAAGCCATGAATTAGGAAAGGACTTTGAACATCGGCCTGTTTCCTCAGACTGCGAGCAGCCGCGCGGTTTCTCCAGGAGCTCCCCTCTCCCCAGCATTCCCGTGGCTCTACTTCCGTGGGCTACCGTTGACACCCAGATCCACTTAATGTGCAATTTGAACTTGCAGTCTCAATGCCAGACTGGGAATCGGAGGTGTTCGATCTCGTGTCGGGACCCAGCAGAGCCTTCTCAGCCAGCCAGCACGCACAGCCGCCTTCCAGCAGAGGTTTGACGCCCGGCAGAAGATCGGCCTCGCGGACGCCCGGCTCAAGCTGGGAGTCAAGGATGCCCGGGAAAAGCTTTTGCAGAAAGATGCTCGGTTCCGGATCAAAGGGAAAGTGCAGGATGCCCGAGAGATGCTGAACTCCCGCAAGCAGCAGAGCGCGGTGCCCCAGAAGGCCCGCCAGGTGGCCGACGCCCGGGAGAAGATCAGCCTGAAGCGCAACTCCCCAGCCGCCTTCATGAGCCCGCCCGTCGGGACAGTGACCCCTGCCCTGAAGCTCACCAAAACCATCCAGGTAGGTGTGGCTCCTGGCGTACATTCCTGGGAAGCCGGGAACAACTGTGGGTCCAGGCAGGGAGAGGGGGCCAAGGGTGTTTGGGCAAAATGACAGTTCTCCCAAGTGTTTGTGTAGGAATCACATGCGCGAGGCGAGGTTTTGAGCTAGTTTCGTGGGGAGGAAAGGGGGCTGCAGCAGAAGTAAGTGACACTCTAAAGTGAGCTAGTGGTGGAAGGAAGAGCAGGCAAAGGACGATGCAGTGGAGCACGTGCTGTGTGACAGGCACTACCACCTGTGACCTTATTTATTTCTGCAACTCTGGGATCATTACCCCAGTCTCAGAAGAGAAGACTCGAGGTGTCAGAGATGTGAATGATGGTGCCCAGAGCTCACACAGCCGGTGAGCGGGAGGACCGGGGTAGGCACCCGCTCACACCTGGCTCCTCGTCCCTGCCCTGGCCGCGAGCAAAGCTGCGGCGGGGGGGGGGGGGGCGGGGGGGGAACGGGATCAGTACCTTTCAACCTTCACGGCCACCTCGGTGACAGGAGCAGCAGCTGTGGACTTACTGAGCTAGGCTCGTCGGGCAGGATGACGAGGCTTTCTGTCTCTCCTGCTTTGGATGTGAGGCACTCTCTGGGGCTTTTGACCACAGACCAAAACTGAGCGCCCCGGACTTCAAGTTCAGTGGTTCCTGACGCACAGAGGGCACACGTGGACCCGAGGGGATGAATTCTGATCTCTGGGTGTTTCTAGGTCCCACAGCAGAAGACCATGGCACCCCTTCACACCCATCCCGCTGGGATGAGGATCAACGTTGTCAACAACCACCCGGCCAAGCAGGTGAGAGAGTGTGTGTGCGCAGATGTGTATGTGCACTCGTGAGTGTGTTAACGGGGTCTGCTGAATGGATGGGCTGAGGCCTGGCCCCAGGTTCCCAGTGTGAAGAATTGGAGAGATTACAGTTAGCTTTTGGCAGTTTATGAGTTCTAAAAAGAAACTTCTTACAGTGGGGGTGGGGGGTGAGTATATAAGGGGCAGAGAGGCAGATTGAAAGTCCTCTATTTTTTATTATAAAAGCAGTATGTGCAGGGCGCCCACGTGGCTCAGTTGGTTAAGCGTCTAACTTCAGCTCGGGTCGCGATCTCACGGTTGTTGGTTCGAGCCCCGTATCGGGCTCTGTGCTGACAGCTCAGAGCCTGGGGCTGCTTCAGATTCTGTGTCTCCCTCTCTCTCTGCCCCTCCACGTTTAAAAAAAAAAAAAAAAAAAAAACAAAACTTAAAAATAGAGAAAGATGAAAAAGGGGGAAAACTTCCCTCTTGGCCCTGCTCTCCAAAGCAGCCGCTGTTAAAATTCTGCCCTTGTTCCTTTTTTTTTTTTTTTTAAGTGTCATTATTGTTTAGGTAATGCACAGTTGTAGTTGTGGTTATGTTATTATCCAATTCTGTGTCATTCTTTCTGCATTTTATAACGCAAGCACTTTTCTGATTCACATTTACTGTAAACATTTTTAATAACTGCATAGTCCATTGAGTTGATGTTCCAGATTTTTTTTAAGCCATTTTCCTATAATTTTCACTGCTAGAAATCCTTCTTTGAACATGTTTGTGGCTAGAGCTCTTTCTAGGGTTTGGATTCATTTCCATAGGCCGGACTGCCGGGGATGGACTTTCTAAGCTGAGATTATAAACAAATGCTTTAAGTGTTTCTAGGTGTTGCCGGCTTGTGGAGAGGTAATTCTCAGGTACCTGGAGGTTGCCGCACTTTTGTGGGGCCCTTGTGGGCGGGGAGGCAGCCTGGCAGGATTTGAACCCTGGCCTCTCAGGCCAGTCTCCCCAGGCACCCCCCTGCACCCGCTTCTCTGTCCATCAGTCGGCTCCACATGTCTTGCTCTCCGTGCTCCAAATGTCCACAGGCCACGTTAGCTGTTCTTTTTCTTTCTTTTCAGAATTTATATGACCTGGAGGAGGATGACGATGCTGTAGCTCCCATTCCTAGTAAACAGATGAAATTTGCAGCCTCAGGCAGCTTTCTCCACCACGTAGTAAGGCATTTTATGCTTTTCCTATACTCGCTGCGTGTACCTGATCGGGTGGACGGGAGACGCGGTCGAGAGCGTACGGCCTTTCAGTTCAGAAATTTTTCTTCATTTGGGTCGTAAGGTTTTCAGAACTGGAACTAATCCAGTGGCTGGTTTTATAAATGCTGAGACCAGGGTGGCCGGTGATCATGTTCAAGGTCCCACAGCTAGTGAAGTGCGGGGCTGCAGCCTCCAGACACTCGGGGGAAACGTGGGATCGCACGGGAGGGAGACCCATTTTCTTTCCTTTGTGGCAGGGTGTCGTGCGTGTTCCCCTTCCCTCCACGGTCAGCGGCTCCAAGTCCATTTTTGAAACTGGACTCCCTCTGTCGGTGTGTTAGCAAGAAAAACCAGCCTTGCCTGTGCCACCAGGTGCCGCCTGCTTGCAGGGCAAGCTTGGTGGCTTCGGGTACTGGCCGGATTCCCTGCAGAGAAGCGAAGAGAGCGGCATCTGGGAACAGCAGGGAGGGCGGCCAGTGGGCACCCGAGCCGCGCGCCTTTGTGTGGCCTTCAGAGACCCGAAGACTCTGTTTCCGTCGCTGCGTTGAACATGTAGACCCGTTTCCTGTTGCCACTCAAGTTCTTAAAGTGATGCGTGAGGCTCAGTGATGGCGATTTGTTACAGGGCCTGGGCCGCGGCTCCGGGTAGACTGCCGAGGTCCCTCAGCGACTGTCAGCTGGCTGGGTTCGTGGCTCAGCCTGAGCGAGACAGTGCGGTGTTTGCGTGAACCAGTTTAAGACTCCCCTTCCCGCCCGCCCGGTGACATGGGCACTGCCGCCATTCCTGTTTTGCAGATGGGGCATCAGGCACAGAGAGGTTAAATGTGCGCAGTATCTCCCAGCTTATAGGTACTGGACGTGAGAGTCAGGCTTAGGCAGTCCGGCTCCCAGGCCGCGTGTACTGGCTCTCAGACTCCAGCTCGAGAAGTGTGGAGTGTGGGGCACGAGGAGGACATTTCATTTCATTCAGAGGAGCTGGCGAATCAACCGTTCTGCCTCCTACGTCTGTCTGCTCGGACACGTTAACACCCGGGACTTTGCTGGCTTGCGTTTCCAAGGGACCACATCCCCAGTCAGGGGTCGCGGGGGAGGGAGGGAACTGCGTCTGCCGGTCTGCGTGTGCCGACGCTGGCCGCATGTCCCTGGCGGTCTGGGAGCTGGTAAGGCCAGGGCTCTGCGTGGTGCCTCTGTGTGTGGCTGAAACGGGGACCAAAGAGCTGGGAGTCTGGGCCTTCTTAAGAGTGGGTTCCTATGCCTACCCAGCCCAGAGCTGATAATCAGCCCATTGTGTGGCAAGCAAGTCTGGGAATGAACTTGACCCCAAGCTTTTGGCCTTCGGATTAGCCCCGAACTGTAGGGTTTTCATAAAGTCTAAATGGTATGGGTAGGCCTGTGGCTTCAGATCAGGCCTGCATGAAGTTTCTCACCAAGGATCTCCCGCACTTGAGAGTGGCTTCCGTGAGCACAAACGGTGTTTCTCCTCTCCCGCCCATTCCTTGGGGGAAGTCACTGGCAACCTTTTTGGCTCCAGACCTTCTAATGGAGTTGGGGAGCTGGGAGGGTTTGGGGGTGGGGGTTGTGAGCCCCTTAGGGCTTCTCTCTCACCTTCTTCTCTAGCCCCTCAGATTCCTGTCTGCCTCTTTGTTTAGGCCGGGCTGAGCAGTTCCAAGTTCTCCATGTCCAAGGCCCTCCCTCTCACCAAAGTGGTTCAGAATGATGCGTACACAGCTCCTGCCCTCCCCTCCTCTGTTCGAACAAAAGCCTTGACCAGCATGTCTCGGACACTAGTGAACAAGGAGGAGCCCCCCAAAGAGATGCCACCTGCTGAGGTGAGGGTGAGGTGAGGGTGAGGTGGGGTGAGGGTGGGGTGAGGGTGAAGAAGAGAGTTGAGAGTCAGCCTGTGCTGGGCGGGCAGTGTGTCGTGTGTACCCTGTTGGCATCCTCACAGCACCTCCGTGAGGTAGGCAGACCTTGTCATCTCCACTTTACAAATGAACAAACCAAATGCTTGGCAGGCGAGTGGGGAGGACAGAGGTGCAGACAGAGTAACTTTGGTGATAGAACAGAGGTCTGTCCAGAGGAGAGCTGCCGGGAACACTGAGGAAAGAGCATTTGATCCCCTGAGCAAGTGGGGAAGACTTTAAAGAGAAGGTGCCACTTGAGCTGGGCGGGTCTTAAAACGTGAGTGGCGTCCCTACAGAGACTCAGAGGCCTGGAAGTATCTGGCATGTCTAGGAGATGATGAGAGGTTCCAGCCCTGAGCGTTGGGTGGAGGGCATGACGGTGACAGGCTCTCTGGGCGGGGGGTCCTCTGGGCCTTCCCGGCGCTGGCCCGGAGCGCGTGCTGCCATTGTCTGACTTCTGGCAACTGTCCTGTGTGGCAGCCTGTCCTCAGCCCTTTGGAAGGCACCAAGATGACTGTGAACAATCTGCACCCTCGAGTCACCGAGGAGGACATTGTGGTGAGTACTGTATGCTGCCGGAATTTTCTGTCTCACACCACTTCTGTGTCGAGGGTCCCCAAGACCACCGCCGGGTTTGCTAGTTCTTCAGGAGGACTCCCAGGACTCCGCGTAGAGTCACGTCGGGCCTCAGGTTTGTTACAGGATCCCAAGCAAAATCAGCAAAGGAAAAGGCTCGTGGGGCAAAGGCCAGGGAGAATCCAGGTGCAAATTTCTGGATTCCTCTCCCGGTGAAGTCACACAGGAGACACTCTGTTCCCGCAGCGACGAGCTGTGACTCGTGGAGCCGGGGAGGCTTATTACAGCTTCAGTGCCAGGGTTTTTATCAGGAACTAGTCGCGTAGGCGCCCTCTGCCAGTGCGCCAGACACCCTGGAGGAAAGCAGTGTTCCCCAGAAACCACATTATTTGCACAGTTTAGGCTCAGTGAACCACTCTGACCAGCTAGGATGGTGGGAGGCCTCCCAAATTCCAAGTTCCCAGCAGCCAGCCAGGATGCAACCTTGGAGGCAGGTCTTGGAGGACATAGCAGTTGGGCCGGCTCTGTTCCCCCTGCTCGTCACAGCCTCTCAGTCAGGGCCGGGGCACCATGCTGGGCCTCGGAGGACATCCCGTTCCGTGGTGTACAGTCCGATGGGTCCTGTCTTCCTGTGAGTCTTTGGACCTTCCGCCTCCTGCAGGGGTTTTCATGACGATTCCAAAGGACAAGGAATGGGATGGATTGGTGTTACCTGGAGGTGGGCTCCTCCGGATTGCCCTGGTCTGTCCTGTCCCACCCTTAGTTCCCGGACAGAACCTGGTAAGCAGGCGGCCAGGTGCAGTCAGCACCGCTTGTCCTCTCGTTTTCATTTGGGCTCCAAAAAAAACAGCATTAGTTTAAAAATCCAGGGCCCCCTTTAACTGTGAACTGTTGGATCACGGAATGAGTGCACCATGTTCAGTTAACAGCCCATAGTGGCCGCCACGCTTGACAGCAGTTTCAGTTGTGAAACGTGACTGCCGCATAATAGCTTTGAGAAGGAAGCAGGCTCAGAAGTGAGTGGTGCCCGCCATGGAAGTTGTGGCCAACTTTGTCTAATTCTTCACAAATTAATGAAGAATTAAAACATTTTTCCCCTCGTTACAAAAATAGTGATAGCTACCAATTAATGAGTGCTTGTTTTATTTTAATTTTTATTTATCTTAAGTTTATTTGTTTATCTTGAGAGAGGAGGATATGCGTGCACATGCTGGGGAAGGGCAGGGGGAGGCGGGGAGAGAACCCAGAGCAGCCTCCGCACTGTCAGCACAGAGCCCGACGCGGGGCTCCATCCCACGGCCATGAGATCGGGACGCCTACCTCAGAGCCCCCCGGTGCTCCTATTGAGCACTTACTATGTGGCACGTACTTTGTACGCAGGCTCTGTGAAAACACAGAGTGGTGGGAACTGACCTCCTGTGATGGCCACCGCAGCAGTGATAAAATTGGGATCACACTTCGTATTCAGTTCCATAGTTTGGTTTGGGAATTTAACATTTTCCGCTTTATCGTTAAAAACAAATCATCCCCCTGACTTTTTCATAAGCCTTTTTGTCCTCATAACAACCTTGCGAAGGGATTTACAAGTGAAGAAACGGTGTGGGTACGAGTCGGCTTCCGTGGTCCATCTCCGTGTTTCCTCTCTCCTCGCCTCCTGCTCTGTAAGACACAATGGGGGGTCGGAGGACATGGTGCTGGCAGTAACACGTGTGTACGGTACAGAGCACTGCCCTGAAAATGACTTCAGTTGAGCTTTCAGCAACCCTGGGAAGTAGGCGAGACCATTCCTTTTCTTTTTTTCAGAAGAGAAAACTGGGGCGCCTGCGTGGCTCGGTTGAGCGGCCGACTTCGGCTCAGGTCATGAACTCATGGTTCATGCGTTCGTGCCCCATGTTGGGCTCTGTGCTGACAGCTTAGAGCCTGGAGCCTGCTTTGGACTCTCTCTCTCTCTCTCTCTCTCTCTCTCTCTCTCTCCCCCTCTCCCTCTCTCCCTCTCTCCCTCTCTCCCCGCCTCCCCCCTCCCCCCCATGCTCTGTTTCTTTCTGTCTCTCAAAAATAAGTGACCATTAAAAAAATAAATAAGAAAGAAAATGTTAAGTAAATAAATAAATGAATAAGAAAGCAAACCCATTGTCAGAGAAGTTAAGTAACTTACACATTCCCAGGTGACATGCTAACCACTCCCTTTAATGAGCCTACATGTTCCTTTTTATGACAGAGCTCTCAGAGAAATTCTCTGTTATCCTTGTTGAGATGGTGGGTGCCGAAGCAGGAGGACTTTGGGATGCCTTGCTGAAGGACACAGGGACTCCAAGGCTTATAACCCCAGACCCATTTCTTGCTACCAACTCAGCTTGTCTCCTCATCTGGTCCCACAATGAGAGACCTGGGGATATCCCAGGAACACCACCTAAAATGAAGCCTCCCTAAAATCCTGGGCACTGTGCATATCCAACTGGAGTGCAGCCACCAGTCTACCCAGAGCCCTCTGGATTGTGTGAATGGCAGGCAGGCAAGATAACAGCCCCACGTTCTCCTACAACGCTAACTCCCCCTTGTTCTTTGCAGGAGCTTTTCTGTGTGTGTGGAGCCCTCAAAAGGGCTCGGCTGGTCCATCCTGGGGTAGCAGAGGTGGTCTTTGTGAAGAAGGATGATGCCATTACAGCATATAAGAAATATAACAACAGGTGTTTGGATGGTAAGTCCGGGAGAAAGCAGCCACCTCACCTTCCTGCTGCTTGTTGCTATCAAGCAGCAGGCCGTCAGAGTAGGCCTTCCTCTGAGATTGGGGGGGCGGGGGGAGGGACTCCTGGTTCGTTCATCCCTCTGGGATTTCCTGTGCACCAAGAACAGACAGGGATGTGCAGTCCCCTGGGCTGCCTGTTTTATAGGTTTTCACCCAGCTCTAGTACAGAACTCTAACAAGCAGAGAAACACCATTTCTCCATGGAAAGTTCTCTTAAGGGATCTTGCTGGGGAAGCCAAGAGTCCTAGCCTCCTCCTTCCAGATGTTGGTCTGATTACGGCTAGGAAACAGGTTCCTCAAAGGCCTGGAGCCTTGTCTAACTGTTATCCTGGGTAACCTCTGCTCCTAGGGAATAAGCTACTGATTTTACTGAGTTCAGAGTGACATTATTTATCTCAGGTTAGCCTGTAGAGAGAAGCTCTGCCTGCCATGCCTCTTTTCTCCAGTGATTTGTTCTTCCAGTGTTTATTGAGTACATTTGTGCATTTATTGAGTACATCGATGATGCAGAGACAAATATAATACAGTTGGTGGGGTTTTGATTCGCATTTCCCTGACGGTGAATGATGTTGAGTATCTTTTCCTGTGCATATTCACCACTTGTATGTGTTAGAAAAATGTCTATTCAGACTATTTGCCCACTTTTTGAGTTTAAAAGAATTTTTTTAATGTTTCTTTATTTTGAGGGGGGGTAGAGGGGCAGAGAGAAAGAGAATCCTAAGCAGGCTCTGTGCTGTCAGCACAGAGCCCGATGTGGAGCTCGATCTCATGAACTCTGAGATCATGACCTGAGCTGAAATCAAGAGTCAGATTCTTAACCAACTCTGCCACCCAGGCATCCCTAAAAGAATTCTTTATGTATATGTCTCTTATCAGATAAGTGATTTGCCAATATTTTCTCTCATTCTGTAGGTTGTCTTTTCACTCTTCTTTTTAATGTATGCATTTACAGGTATATATTTTCCTCTAAGCAGTGCCTTAGCTGCATCCCATACATTTTGATATGTGTGTCTTTATTTTCATTCACCTTGGAGTATTTTCTGAATTCCTTTATGATTTCTTCTTTGACCTATTGGTTCTTTAGAATTGTTTTCTTTAATTTTCATATATTTGTGAATTAACCAAATTTCCTTCTGTTCCATAAGTTCAAGGAGAATATGTATTTTGCTGCTGGTACATGTCTCTTAGGTCTAGTTGACTTATAATTTTCTGTTTCATTGTTGGTCTTCTGCCTGGTTGTTGTATCCATTAATGAAAGTGAAGTGTTGAAATCTTCAGCTGTTACTGTTTACTTATTTAAATTCTGTTTGTTAGTTTTGCTTTGTGTATTTGAAGCTCTGTTGTTAGTTGCGTTTATGTTTATAATTGTTTTCTTCTTAGTGAAGTGATCTTTTACTGTTACAAAATGTTCCTCTTTGTCTCTAGATCACATTTTTTGTTCTAAAGTCTGTTTTATCTTATATTAGTATAGCCACTTCAGTTTCTTAGAGTTGCTGTTTGGGTAATATGTTTATTTCCATCCTTTTACTTTCAGCCTTTCTGTATCTTTGAATCTTAAGGTCTGTCTCCTATAGATAGCACATTGTTGGATTTCATTTTTTTTAATCTAGTCTGACCATTGCTGCCTTTTGATTGGATTAATTAATCCATTCACATTTAATGTAGCTTTTTTTTATATTACATGAATACTTTCTAGTGTGACATTTAAAATTTTTTTCACCATATTTTTTGAGTCACTATCTTCATGGCTGCTCAAGGGTTTATAATATTTGTTGTAACTTATCAGAGTCTATTTCAGATAAATGCCGAATTCTAGTGAGATATAAAAATGTTACCCCTATATGGCTCTATTCCCTCTTCCCCTGTTTTTTGTGCTGTTATTGTGCAGAGTAGCAGTGCAGTACCTCTAGCAGTTAATCTTTCATAGACGAAGTAGAAGTGTGTATTCACTTTTGAATTCTTTTTTGTTTCATCACGTAAACATTTTCCTTTACTACTTAACAAACAAGTTTTGACTGCATCACAGAGTTCAGTGTCTTCCTTACTTTCAGTTCTCATCTCCTGCTTGAAGCAAGGAATGTTGGCCACTTTGCATTTTGGTGCTGTCGTTGCTGAGGTTTCGGGAGACCTCAGCCTGGGATCCCCAAAGCCTGGCCACTCCATCCCCAGCCAGGGAGCCAGAGCTGCCAGTGGTGGGTGCAGAGGTGGCAGCCCTTGGCCTTTTGTCCTAGGCTGAAATCTTATGGCGGAGCCTTTTCTTTTTTGTTTTTTTCAGGGCAACCAATGAAGTGCAACCTTCACATGAATGGGAACGTTATCACCTCAGACCAGCCCATTCTGCTGTAAGTTCCAAAGGCAGTGGTGCTGGGGACAAAGTGGAGCTTTTCTCCTTGTTTACTCTGATTGTCTCTACTCGGCGGGGTAACTTGCCTGCATCACCACTTTCCTCTGGTCCATTTCCTCTGCTCTGATGGCGGGTGGCCAGTTGGGAGTGCTGAATTTTGTACAGAGTGAGTCATCTTGTCATTTCCACAGGGGTTGACCCCACAGGGGCTAGGGTTAAGACCTCGTCCTCAGCTTTATAATGTAGAAATACCTCAGAAGGAAGTGGAGAGCAGGCCACTTGTGTCCTTCTTTGTACAACTGTGTGCACCATCCAAGTGATTGGAAAACTCCAGGTCCTTGTCCTTGACCCTGATGGAGACAGTACCCGGTGCCAGCCTTGTTTTGTTTTGTTTTGTTTTAACACCTGCGGATACATGTCTGGCCTAGGACTGAGGATTTTTTCCGAGCCTGGGATGCATAAAATGTAGCCTGGCAGGACATCTTTTTATAGATGAGGAGATAGAAACCTCAGGAGAATATTAGATGTACCAAGGTCGGTGAGGCAGGCAGACGGACTTTGAAATTTAGAAGGACCAAGATTTGAACCTCAGGTATTGAATTGTGTGATTTGGACAAGTTTCTAAAGCTGTATTCCAGAAACAAGTTGTATTCTGAAAAAAATGTGGGTTTTAATGACCTAGTAAGTTTGGGAACCATTGCACTAAACGGAGTGAATTTGATTTCTGTATTTCAAGACTTCTCCAAATCCATACTAAGCTGATGTGTGTGACCGCACCCTTGAGGGATCCGCAGTGTTTCCTAGACCTAAACCCCCCGATCACAACAGGCTGCGGAATGTAGTGAGATCGAGGGTTGTGGAGAGCGTTCCGTTCAGCACCCAGCTTTCGTAACCCGCTTTAGTGAGTGTTGGGCTCCCTCCCCATCTGAGGCAGGACCGACAAGGACTGTGACTCTTGTCTGCTCTCCACAGACGGCTGAGTGACAGCCCCTCAGTGAAAAAGGAGAGTGAGTTGCCTCGCAGGGTGAACTCTACCGCCTCCTCCGACCCCCCCGCCGAAGTGGACCCTGACACCGTCCTCAAAGCGCTCTTCAAGTCCTCAGGGGCCTCTGGGACGACGCAGCCCACAGAATTCAAAATCAAACTCTGAGCAGGGGCGTGAGGCAGCCAGAAGCGGGGGCGAAGGAGGGTGGCTGTGTTTCCTAAAGCAAAGCTTGTGACCAACGGGCCATCGGACCGGAGGCCCCCGAGCGTGGGAAGGGCCGCCAGGGGTGGAGAGCTTCCTCACTGGACAGAGCCCACCTTTCTGTGTTGTGTTCCCCCCGGTGCCCCTCTGTGCGTTCACGTTGCCTCTTGTCTGTCTCCTCTCCCTCGCCCTCATCACCAAGGTAGGCTCGTGTTGCTCAGAGCGTCTCTACCCCTGATTTCAGCCCCAAACTGATTCCTTGTGTGAAAACGATACCCTAAGTTCTCTGGGTGACTTTCGTGTGGCCCCGTGGAGTGCAGGGCAGGGCCTCTATGAAGGACACTTGTTTTTTCTCCAGGAGGCGAGGAGCTGCCTCCCCTTTTTCGTTTTTAACCTTTCAGACGGGGTGGGGAATGGGTGCCCCTGTCCTCACGGAAGCCGGGTCATTCCGGTGGTGGACCGCTCGCCTGCCTGCTCACTGCAGGTGGCCTGGGCGCTCTCACCACGGCTGGCTCCGTGCCGGTGTGGTCTGGAGGGGGCCCCGAGGCAGGACTGGGGGGCGGGGGCAGGGGCTGCTGCGCCGCTGGGGAGAGCGTTCCCGGCCCTTGGCTTCAAGGGCCCGTGCCATCTCAGGTGACTCGGTAAATTCTCGAGTTCACGATCCCCGTTCCTTGGGTTATGCCAAGTGCCCCTGCCAAGCTCTCAGCCTTCTGGGTGTCATTGTGGGGAGGGGTGTGCGGCCCTCCAGTGCTCACCTGGCATGGGCTCCTCACACCCGGCTTGGGTGCAAATGCCAGCTCTCTGCCAGTTGGGGGTTTTTTTTGTTGTTTTTTTTTAAAGGTCCTGCTCTTGTTCCGTTACACTGAGGGTCTGGGGATTGTTTGAAGGGAGATAATGGCTTGCTCCTGGCTCTTCTTTCTGGCCTCAGATGCCTACAGGACAGTAGGGATGTGGAGAGGGACACAGGTCCAGCCGCCACCAAGGCCACTGTTCCGTTCCCATTGTTGGGAGTGACCCATCCATCCGTGACCAGAGGGGTCTTTTCCTGCCTTGGCAGTGAAGGGCACGGGGGTGGTGGGTGGCAGTGGGGAGGGTGGGGGCGGGTGAGCGAGCAGAGCAGCCCTTCAGGCAAGCTGGTAGGTTGTTCCCTCAGCGTGGTGCCAGGCAGTTGGGGCAGCCCCCGGATACCAGGAGAGCGTGGCTCTAGGGGCATTCTTTGTTGGGACTGCGAGGGACTCCAGGCGGGCAGAGCTGGAGCAAGCCAGGCGCAGGGCTTTGGAGTTCCACAGAACCCGTAGCAGGTGCTGTGAAAGGCACAGGTCTAGGAAGTAAAGGGGACCTGAGACACTAAGAGTCTTTCATGGCCTGCTTGGGGCCAGCCCAGTGACGAAGACTCTGGAAACTCATGTTTTCAGAGTTCTGTCGGTGAGCGGGAAGGACCTGGGCTTTGAACACCGCGCAGCCCTCCAGCTCTGAGGTTGCTCGGGCCTTGGGAGTCCAAGGAATGTACCTAACGGTGCCCAGCTTCCAGTTCTCTAAAAGATGCTGCTTTCGTTCCTTTCTTTCCTTCTCCCCAATTTGAACGGGTGCAAACTTAGTTCTCAGCAGCTAGAAGACATTCCTCCTACACTTTCCCCTTTTTGATCCATGAGAGTACCCGCAAGGCAATAGGACCTGGTTTTTCAGGTACTGGAGACCGTCAGATCACTGCTTGGACTCTGCTTCAAGTAGGGATGGTAAATCTGCCTGCATGGCTTTACCCTCCTCTCCCTCCCCTCCGCCACCGCCAGTCCCCTGCCAGGCGCTCTGGCGATCACAGAGTTCACTGAGCCCAGCTGTGGCCTCCTGGCCATCTGGACCCGGTCCTCCGGACGGCCATGTGGTCCATTGCAGGGTGGAGCCTGTTGGCCTCCCCTGCTCTGCAAGGCATCATCATGGGAAATGGAAGAGAAGGGGGTGGGCCAGTCCTCGTGTCCCTCTCCACCTCTCACCCCTTCACATTCCTCACGTGTATCTCTTGTTCGGAAGGAGAGGAAGAGACACTAAGGGATGGAGGAGACTATATGTTACTTACCCATTTCTGAATAAATATTTGTTATTCCTACCTTTGAGCTGTCCTTTCTTAAAAGGTTATGAGTGGCCTGTGGGACTTGGCTCTAGAAAACAGAAATCTGCCTCTTTTTTGCTACTCATCAGCTGCGACCTTGGGGCAGCTCCTCACAGGACTTGCTGAACCCCAGTCTCCACAGCTGAGGATGTGAGCTGTGAGCATGAGTCTGTGAAAACCAAGCACGGCGCCGCAGTACGTCCTGGGCCTGGAGTGCCTCACTGGGTATTCGGCTTCGTCCGCTCTAACATAGTTAATCAAGTCTGTTCACAGGGAACAAGAGAGCCCAGATTTTGCCTTGGTTTGAAGAAGTGCAACTCACTGGTGAAATTTACCTCTTAGATCAATTACACATTAGGAAAAAATTAATATGTTGGTGGTTTTTGTGTGTGTGGTAAAATGCACCGTGTTTGGGTGTGCACTTGAACGGTGGTGAGTGCATGCACATTGCACACCTGTCCCCACCCTCCCTCCCCGTCACTCTTCATCCTGTAGACCTGAAACACTACTCCCATTAAACAGTAACTGCCCGTTTTCCCCTCCCCCAAACCCTGGCAACTATCAGTATGCTTCCTGAGATTCTGACTACTCACGTAAGTAGACTCATGTAGTATTTGTCTTTTTATGACTGGCTTATTTCATTTCACAAAATGTCCTCAAGCGTCTTCCAGGTAGCATATATCAGAATTTTCTTTTTCAAGATGACGAATACTATGTATGCATATCCTACATTTTGCTTATTCGTCTGGATGGACAGTTGGATTGCTTCCACTTTCTAGTTGTGAATTCTGTGAACATGGGCACACAAATTTCTTGTTAAGACCCTACTTTCAATTTTGGGGGGTCCATACCCAGAAGTGGAATTGCTGAATCATATGGAAATTCTATTTGTAATTTAAGGAGCTCCTGTTCTGGTTTCCACGGTGGCTGTACCACTGTACATTTTCATATGACTTTATTATGGTATTAAAGGTGGGACAGCTCCTGGGAAGGTGGAATGGAAGGAAGTACTTATCTCTATCCTTTCCACTAAATACAACGCTGGAAATTTTATATAAAACAAGCATAAGCCTGAGAAGTGGAGAGAAAGCAGATTACTCGCACTGAGTTCCGTGGGTTTTCTTTTTGCTTCACATCTCCCGAGCCATGCTGGAAAAGCAGACAAAACCCCCAATAAGGGCCAGAAAAGGCATAGCTTAGCAAGACTAAAACCACAGGAGACCCCACCCTGACTTCACCAACATAAGCGCAGTTGGGAACCTAGGCCCTCCCTCCTTGCTAGGCTGTGTTGGGGACACCCCTAAATTCTTGTTGGAGCAGTATCAGAAAAGGCCAGGCAGGGAGCTGGAACTTTCAGTTGGTGTCAGTGGAGGCCACATGAGAAATGAGGCACTCCAGCCCCTCCCACCCAGGGTGCTGTAAGCAGAGGTGTACTGGGATGATGGAACTCCACCCACGAAGTCATCACTGAGGTGCTCCCACCCTGGGCGTCAGGGGACATCAAGGAACCTGAACCTGGCAGTAGTTAAGTGGTGCCTTTCTGACCCCATCGGAGGAGGTGTGCTATAAGATTAAATAGGATTCAGTCTTCGTAGCAACCCCAAGTGTCCATGTTTCAGTCAAAAATCACTCCTAGAAAAGGTCAGGAAAATCTCGAAGGGGAAAAGACAACACCAAGATGACAGAGATGTTAGAATTATCTGGCAAGGATTCAAAAGCAGCCATCATAAAAGTGTCAACAAATAATTAGGAACACACGAGATAAATGAAAAAAATAGGTCAGCAAAGAGAACATCTAAAGAATCATTTAGAGCTGAAAAATACAATTACTGAAAAAGGCAATGGAGGAGGAAGAATCCTTGAAGATAAAACAATAGATATTACCAAATCTGAACTCTGAACAGAGAAGAAATATACTTTAAGAAAAAAATTGGGGGGGGGTGTACTTCATGGACCAATGGTACTATGACAAAAAATCTGTCATCAGAGTACCGCAAGGAGAGAAGAAAAATTGGGGCTGAAAGAGTAGTTGAGATAACAGCCATATACTTAACAGAAACGATGAAAGGTTTAAACCTGTAGATTCAAGAAGCTCTGAGAATCCCAAACAAAATAAATCCAAGGAAATTAACACAAAGACTCATAGCCAAACCTCTGAGAAGCCAAAGACAATTTTAAAACCGGCAAAAGAAAAATGACCCCTTTACCTATAAGGGAAGAACAATGTGAGCAACAGGCTTCTCACCAGAAGCCATGAGGCCAGAAGAACGTGGTGCATCTTTCACATAGTAAAAGAAAAGCCATGTCAACTGCGAATTCTGTGTCCAGCAAAAAGTCTCTTTCAGGGATTAGGAGGAATTTAGACGTTCTCAGATGAAGGAAAACTAGGGGAATTGGTTGCCTGCAGACCTACCCTAAAATAATGGCTTTAAAAGTTCTCTAAACTTAAAGGAAAAGGAGGAGTGTCTGGGTGGCTCAGTTGAGAGTGCAACTTGATTTCTGCTCAGGTCACAATCTCAGTTTGTGAGTTCAAGCCCTGCACCGAGTTCTACACTGACCGTGCAGAGCCTGCTTGGGATTCTTTCTCTCCCTCTCTCTCTGCCTCCCTCCAAATAAAGAAAAATAAAACTAAAAACTAAATAAACTTTGTATATCAGAAAGGAAGGTAGAACAACAGAAATAGTAAAACTATGGGTAAAAAAATTTCCTTTTCATGAGTTTTCCGAATTGTGGTTAATGATTGAAACCAAAATTATAATATTGAGGGGTTCTCAGTGTACATAGAGGAAATATTTAAAGCAATTGCTTTTTAAACGGGAAGGCAAGGTGGGGGGGAGGGATAGACAGGTTTCTACACTTCACTTAAAATGGTAAAATGTGCACAAGGATATACTGTGATAACCAGTATATATGATGAGATTCTTAGAACAACCACTAAAAAAAGATAATACAACCAAAAACACTACAGATATAAATATGGATAATAAAAAGAATTGGGGTGCCTGGGTGGCTTAGTCAGTGGGTGGATCTAACTTGGCATGAAAGGCTCTCCATGGAAGTTAAAGCCTGAAGGATAGGGGACGCCAGGGTGGCTCAGTCGGCTAAGTGTCCAACTTCAGCTCAGGTCATGATCTCAGTTTGTGGGTTCGAGCCCCGCATTGGGCTCTGTGCTGACCGCTCAGAGCCTGGAGCCTGCTTTGGATTCTGGGTCTCCTAATCTTCTCTGCCCCTCCCCCCTGTCAAAAATAAATAAACACTTTAAAAAATAAAAAGGATTTCTTTAAAAATGTTCAAATAACCCACAGGAAGGCAGAATAAAAAATGGAGATTTAAGTAGATCACTAAGATCACTAAGTACTGAATATCAAATGTAAATGGTCTAAATATATCCATTGAAAGATTGGCAAAGTGGATGAAAGAATATGACCTAACTATATGCTTCTACAAGAGACTCACTTCAAATACGACAGTATAGGTTGAAAGTGAAAGGATTGAAAAGTATATATCATACAATTCCAAAAAAGTAACTATATTAATATCAGATATATTAGACTTCAGAGCAAAGAAAGTTACCAGAGACAGGAGCATTATATAATGAGAAAAAGAGTCAATCCACCAAGAAGATATAATCCAAAATGTGTATTTACCAAATAACAGAGCTGCAAAACATGTGATGCAAACCTGGAAGTATTGGAAGAATAGACACTTGAAGACTTGAACACCCCTTGCAACAATAGGTAGAACAACTAGACAAAGTCGGCAGCGGTGTAGAACTTAACACCATCTACAGGATCCAACAGGATCCCATCAACAAAAACATTCCACCCAACAGCAGAAGACACACTCTTTCCAAATACCATGGAACGTATACTAAGACCATATCCTGGCCTGTAAGACAAATCTCAACAAATGGAAAAGAATTGAGATCATACAGTGTGTTCTTGGGTCACAATGGAACCCATAATCCCTGGGTTAAATGTTGAAAGTGTTTTGTCTAAGATCAGAGACAAGACAAATGTGTCTGCTTTTACCACTTCTTTGTTGTTTTGTTTGTTTTTTTCTTTGCTTTTACCACTTCTGTTTAACATTGAACTAGAGGTTCTATCCAGGGGAGTTGGAGAGGGGAGGAGTGGGGGAGTTGCAGAGAAAAGCATGCAGATTGGAAAGACAAAAGTAAAATTATCTCTATTGGTGGATGACATGGTTTTTATACAGAAAATGCTAAGGAATCCACTGAAAGACCACTAGAACTAATAAACACAGCAGGGTTGCAGAATACAAGATCAAGCAATATACTTATAATGAATAATCTTAAAATCATATTAAGGGGCTCCTGGGTGGCTCAGTGGGTTAAGGGTCCGACTCTGGATTTCGGCTCAGGTCATGATCTCACAATTTGTGGGATCAGGCCGTGCATTGGGCTCTGCTCTGACAGCACAGAGCCTGCTTGGGATTCTCTCTCTCCCTCTTTCTCTGCCTGTCCCCAGTGCGGATGCTCGCTCTCTCTCTCTCTCTCTCTCTCTCTCTCTCTCAAATAAACTTTAAAAAGTTTTAATGAATAAATAGTCATGATCTCAGAGTCTTGAGATCAAGCCCCTCATTGGGCTCCTCACTGAGTGTGGCACCTAAGATTCTCTCTCCCTTTCCCTCGTCCCACCTCTCTCTCTCAAAATAAATAAAATTACACAGACACCATTTTAAAAAATCCTATTAAAATAATTCCACTTAGCATTGAATTAATAAAATAGGATAAATAAAGTAAGTGTGAAATATATTCTGTAAGCTACAAAGCATTGTTGAAAGAATTTAAAGGGATTCTGAGTAGCTAAAACAGTCTTGAAAAAGAAGAGTGTTGAAGAACTAACACTTCCTGATTTCAAAACTTAACTATAAAGCTACAGTACTCAAGACAGTATGGCACTAGCATAAGGATAGACATACAGACCAATGGGATAGAATGGAGGGTCCAAAATTAAACCCTCATGTATCTGTCCATTAATTTTCAACAAGGGTGCCAGACAAGTCAGTCAGGGAAAGAAACAAATGGTGCAGACAGCTGGATACCCTCAAAAAATAAGTTTAACTTCATCAAAATTAAAATCTTTCATGCTTTAAGGGATACCTTTAAGAAAGTGAAAAGATAACCCACAGAATAGGAGAGAATATTTGCAGATCATGTATTTTATGAGGGAATTGCATCCGGAAGAGATAAAGAACTCTTACAATGCGGGGCGCCTGGGTGGCTCAGTCGGTTGAGTGTCCGGCTTTCGGCTCAGGTCATGATCTCACAGTTCGTGTGCTCGAGCCCTGTGTCGGGCTCTGTGCTGACAGCTAGCTCATGAGCCTGGAGCCTGCTTCAGATTCTGTGTCTCCCTCTCTCTCTGAAAAGTAAATAAAACATTAAAATTAAAAAAGAAAAAACTCATGCAACAATAGAAGTACAGATAACCCAATAAAACATGAGCAAAGACTGAGTAGACATTTCTCAAAAAAAAGATACACAAATGGCCAATGAACACATGAAAAGGTGCTTAACATCATTAATCATTTGGGAAATGCAAATCAGAACCCAATGAAAAGGGTGCCTGGGTGGCTTAGTTAAGCATCTGACTCTTGATTTCAACTCAGGTCAGGATCTCATAGTTGTGAGTTCAAGCCCTGAATCAGGCTCTATGCTGACAGTGTGGAGCCTGCCTGGGATTCTCTGTCTCCCTCTCTCTCTGCCCCTGCCTTCCTCCCTCTTTCTCTCTCTCTCAAATAAACATTAAAAAAAAAAAAAAAAGATAAGATACCACTATACATCCCCTAGAATGGCTATAATCATAATATAGGAATAACAAATAATGGCGAGCATGTGGAGAATTGGGAAACCTCATACTCCGCTGGTGAGATTTTAAAATGATGCAGCCTTTGGAAAACAGGCAGTTCTTCAAAAAGTTAAACAGAGTTACCATACGATCAAGAAATTCTGCTCCTAGATAAATGTCCAAGAGAAATTAAAGCATGTCTGCACAAAGTTGTATAGAACATTCATAGCAACATTATTCACAAGAGCCAGAAGTAGAAAAACCCAAATGTCCATAGATGGATGAGCAAAATATCTATATGTACAATGAAATATTATTCAGTCCTAAAAAGGGAGGAAATTCTGAGACATGCTACTATGTGGATTAATCGTGAAAACACGCTAAGTGAAATAAGCCAGACACAAAAGGACACATATTGTATGATCCCATTTATATGATAAATAGGATAGTCAAGTTCATAGAAATAGAAAGTAGAATGGTGGTTATCAGGGGAAGGCGAACACGGGTAGAGTTTTAGTCTGGGAGGATAAAAAATTCCGGAGATGGATAATGAGGACGGTTTGCACAATAATGAGAATGTATTTAGTGCCCTTGAATTGTACACTTAAAAAATAGTGAGTTAATGGGGCGCGTGGGGGGCTCAGTCGGTTTAAGTCAAGACTTTGATTCAGGTCATGATCTCACGGTTCACGAGTTCGAGCCCTGCGTCGGGCTCTGTGCTGACAGCTCAGAGCCTGGAGCCTGCTTCAGATTCTGTCTCCCTCTCTCTCCCCTGCTCATTCTGTCTGTCTGTCTCTCAAAAATAAATATTTTTTAAAAAATGGTTAGTTAAAATGGCCGGCTTCAACAAGGCCTTCATTGCCATTTGTGGAATGGATGGATGGTGGCGTTCCATCCACAGCCGGACGCGTACTCACACTTCTAAGTGCTGACTTTATTCAGAGCAAACAAAGGTTAAGCCCTGGGGGGTACTAGGGCGCAAAGGCGGGCCTAGAACCGAGGGGGCGGGCCCGCACGCGGCGCCGTCGTCATGGAAACGCTCGGGCTCCGAGCGCCAAACTGCAACTCCCAACGGCCCCCGCGGCTTCCGGCTGGCAAGATGGTGGCGCGCAGGAGGAAGCGCGCGGCGCGGGGCTCCGAGCCGGGGATTCCGAGCCCGCCCGGGTATTCAGGTGAGGAGCTGCGGGCCCGGGGACGGCCAGGCTTCTCCGGGAGGTGGCTCGGGCGGCGGCGGTGGCAAAGGGACCCCGGGAGCGGCCGCGCTGTTGGCTGTGAGTCCTGGAGGCCCCGAGGTCCGCGCGATCGACGCCGCGCCCTGCTTGCGTCTGGCGGCCCTGTCCAGGGATGAGCCCGTTAGTAACGCTTCCTTAGATGAACCCAGGTCTGTCCACACTCTTCACGCAGGCCGAACCCGTGTCCGTCTCCACACCCCTCCCCCCGCAGGTGAGCCCACCCACTTCTTGTCGTCTCTTTGCCAGCCCTAGTCTGGCCTCCGTCAGCGCCCACCTGGCCGTGCCCTCCCGATCGGCTCTCATCTTCAGTTCTTGCTCCTGCCTTCCGTTCGCCCGGGAGCCAGAAGGTTAAACCAGATTTTGCCTCACACGCCTCCCTGTACCCCCGTACCCACAGAACTCCCGCCGGTGGTTTTAGGAGTTGGCACCTAAAACAAATCCAAACTTCTTACCATTGACTTGTGTGCCCCCTCCCCCTCCGCCATGTTCTGGCTCGGTGACCTAAAGCTCTGTTCCTGCGAGGCAACAAAGGCTTTAAAGGCTTTACACCCTCAGGGGTTTTGCACTCGCTGTGCCCTCTCCCTCACACCGCTGTGCTTTGTGGCTTTAACGCTAGCTCCTCAAAGAGGCCGTTCTGATGGCCCATCTAAAGGCCTCTGCCACCCGACCGCCCTGCACTGCTTTCCCGCTGTGCCCCCCCACCGTGCTCTGAAGAAGGTGGGGAGAAAACCAGAAAACAGTCCCTAGCATTTTGGGAATGTCACTGATTACCCAGACGATCACACAGATAGAGGCTTAGACACCATGAGAGGTGTTGGCAGGACACGGAGCAGGTGGATGTAAGTTGGCATGAAAGGCTCTCCGAGGAAGTTCAAGCCTGAAGGATAGGGGACGCCAGGGTGGCTCAGGCAGTTAAGTGTCCGACTTCAGCTGAGATCATGATCTCACAGATTGTAAGTTCGAGCCCCGCATCGGGCTCTCTGCTGTCAACACGGAGCCTGCTTCCGATCCTCTGTCCCCCTCGCGCTCTGCCCCTCCCCCATTCTTTCTCTCTCAAGAACAAACATTTTAAAAAATCTTAAAAGTAAATAAATAAACGTAAAAAGAAAACCTGAAGAATGGGTGGAGGGAGGAGGGTTGATGTTTCAGGTAAAGGGAAATGTGTGGGCACAGGTCAGGCCTGGGCTTCCTGGAGGAATAGGGAGAAGGCAGAGTGGTGGGCCCACCCAGTGGTTGGGGGTGAAAGGTGGTCAGGGTCTGACAAGGCCTCCAGCCATTGTCAGGATGTTGGTGTTGACCCCAAGAGCAGCAGGGCTTGGACTCCCCTCTCATTTCGCTCCCCACCTGTCATAATTGCCCGTTTACACTGTCTCCCCCAGCAGCTTGGGAGCCCCTCCTGGGCGGCTTCTCTGTTCGGTCACTCTCCCAGCCAGCACAGTACGCTGCCCAGGCCTTGCCTAGGGGAAGGGCTAGGTGATGGAATGCACAGACAGACAGGACTAGAAAAGGGACAGCCTGGACTTGACTTCACGCCATCCATCCCTGCCCCCATTTCCCATCCAGCCATCCCGATCAAGTTCTCGGAAAAGCAGCAGGCTTCCCACTACCTCTATGTGAGAGAGCACAGAGTTCGAGAAGGCACCAAGTCTTCCTGGCCTCAGAAGCGGACCCTTTTTGTCCTCAATGTGCCCCCATACTGCACAGAGGTGAGCGGGTGCCTGGGAGGGACGCTGTAGGGCTGGCGAGGAGTTCCAGGCAGGGCTGGACTCCCACTGGCCTCCTCCACGTCCTTAGTGGTGACATGGAAGCATCTCACTGAAGCCCGAGGGGAGAGCATCTAGAGGCCTGCCTCTGTCTCTCCATAGGAAATGGCTTTAACAAAAAAAAAAATTTTTTTTTTTTTTTTTTAAGTAATCTCTACACCCAACATGGGTCTTAAAAACTCACACCCCGAGATCAAGAGTCACACACTCTACGGACTGAGCCAGCCAGGTGCCCCGGAAATGGCTTTTTAAAGCTGTATTTTATGGGGTGCCTGAATGGCTCAGTCCGTTAAGCTTCTGACTCTAAATTTCAGCTCAGGTCATGATCTCGTGGTTCATGGTTGAACGTTCAAGCACTGCATCAGGCTCCACGCTGGCAGTGCAGAGTCTGCGATTCTCTCTCTCTCTCTCTCTCTCTCTCTGCCCTTCGCCCCCCAAATAAATAAATAAACTTTAAAAAATTATAGTTCTGGGGCGCCTGGGTGGCTCAGTCAGTTAAGCGTCCAACTTCGGCTCAGGTCATGATCTTGCAGTTCGTGGGTTCCAGCCCCACGTTGGGCTCTGTGCTGACGGCTAGCTCAGAGCCTGGAGCCTGTCTTCAGATTCTGTGTCTCCCTTCTCTCTCTGACCCTCCCCTGCTCGTGCTGTCTCTCTCTCAAAAATAAATAAAAAACATTAAGAAAAACTTTAAAAAAAAATTATAGTTCTGAGGAGTTCAAAGCTTTTTGTTATTACGCAGAATTCTTTGAATTACATGTTTTTCCCTGGTTATAAAAGTGATCCGTCTTCATAGGAAAAAATATAAGCAGATAACATTACCTCTCAATCTATCCAGACATTAACTTTCTTTCACAAAAACAGTGAAGTTTCGCGTTGCACAAGTTTACAGAAGAGAAACTAAAGGAGTTGCTGGATTTTAGATGAATTGTGATTCAAAAAAGAAATACTAGTTTCTAAAAGATTGTTCTAGAGAAAGAAGCAGAGGAGAGGGTGTCATTTTTTTTTGCCTTTTCCTGAAGTGTCTTGTGTAAATGGAGGAGGGCCCGGGCCCTAGCGTACAGCTCGCTGCATTTCACGAACGGAATACCCCTGTGGACTCAGCACCCAGAACATGACCTGCGGCCAAGAAATCCCTTCATGCCCCTCCCCCTGCAAGGGTCACTGCCAGCCTGAGTCCAGCAACTACAACATTGATTTAACTGCAGTTTTAAATGGCTGCTGCAGGGAGGAAAATTTAGCTGGTTGTCTCCTAGAATCAGAATATTCCAAAGACCTCCCAAAACGTCCCCACCTATTCTTGTAATAGACCCTGATCCTGCTTTGGGGGTCACTCACCCAGTGACATTGGTAGGGAAGGACCGATCTTCCAGCGAAATGGCTTTTCAAAGTGAGAAATCCCTTTCAGGGACAAACCAAGCCCGTCCTGGGCCTGTGCTTCCACCAAAGTCCCGTCACAAAGCCAGAAAGCCTGGGTTCTGTGTTGCACTCTGCCTCCTCCCTCCCATGGCCCCTGGCCGGTGGCGGCGGCGGCGGTGGCGGTGGTGTGGGTGTGGGTGTGGTTTTCTGCTCAGGGTTTTGAACACGCAGTTCACAAGGTTGATGTCTTGGGCCGTGGGAGGCAGGATTGGGACTGTGCCGACGGGGTGTGGTTTGCCCGGGCCTGTGTGGGCGCCCCCCTGGCGGGGCAGACATGGACTCTGGGCCCCTCCCCCCCCAGCAGTGCCACCCCGGGTGGCGGGGGGTTCCAGGAGGCCCTGCTGCCTCTCATGCTGTGCTTCCCCCTCCCCCCCGCCTCTGCAGGAGAGCCTGGCTCGCCTCCTCTCCCCCTGCGGCCCCGTCCAGTCTGTGGAGTTACAGGAGAAGCCGGACCTCACTGACCACCCAAAGGAACCTAAGTCCAAGTTTTTTCACCCCACACCCGTTCCGGTAGGCGACCAGGTTCTGCAGTCTGCTCGCATGGGGCGGGGGTGGGGGTGGGGCTGGGACCGCGTCCGCAGTGTGTGCGGGGCAGTGGGCGGGGGGGGGGGGGACAGTAGGGCAGCCAAGCGGTCCTCGTGGTCCTAGGCCAATCCTTGCCTGTGCGGTTGAGGATGCCTGTTGGGCAGACGGCGCCCCGCTCCTTTCCCCGCATCGGCCCCATCCCTTAGCTTCCTGTCTAGCTCTTCCCATCTCCCTGGGGGAAAGCGTCTCTGGGCTCCCCTCCTGCTTCCCCTGCCGAAGTCATTCCTCCTTAGGCCCCACGGCCTGCTCTCGTTTCCCCGTGGGAACTGGTGTCCATCCGTGGTGCTAGGTGAGCTCGCTTTTCACAGAGTCCCTCCCATAACCAGGAGGAAGGTCCCGAGTGTGTCACCTCTCCTGGGTCGCTTCTAGCACAAGTGGGAAATCCAGGAGTGTGGCCGTCCCTCTCCAGGATCACAGATCACTTCCTGCTTATCTTCAGGGGTCAGGAACAGCCCAGCACATGTCCCCTGGTCCAGCGACAAGTCAGGCTGAGGGCAAGTGGCAGCACTTGTGCCTGGTGCCGGCTGGCTGGGAGGATGGGAAGGTCCTGGCATTCTGACCTCTCTCCTTCCCTCAGGGCTTCCGGGTAGCCTACGCGGTGTTCCAGAAGCCAGGTGGGGTGTCGGCCGCCTTAGCCCTGAAGGGCCCTTTGCTGGTCTCAACAGACAGCCATCCTGTGAAGAGCGGCGTTCATAGTCAGTACCGCGGCGCTGTCGGCCACCTCCTTCCTGGGCCCTGGGTTGGCAGGGAGGCTCTGTGGGGGCTGGGCCTGGCACACAGGGTGGGCACAGGGGCAGGGCCAGCATGCTGCCACTAGACTCTTAGCGCCTGAAGCTTGGGCCATAAGTTGCCAGCCTCGTGGCCTGTGCAGGATCCTGACTGGGGGGGTGCCCGGGGGGCTCCATTGGTTAAGCATCCGGCTCTTGATCTCAGCTCAGGTCCTGATCTCAGTGTCATGAGTTCAAGCCCCACGCCGGGTGTGAAGCCCACTTTGAAAAAAAAACAATGGATCCTGACTGGCTGGCTCCGAGGGTTCAGGCCTGAGGACGCCGCATTCCCTCCCTCCTTTCTCCCTCAGACTGGATCAGCAGCTACGCAGACTCGGTGCCAGACCCTGAGGCCTTGAGGGTCGAAGTGGACACATTCATGGAGGCATATGACAAGAGGATAGCCGAGGTGGGGCTTCAGGAGGGGCCTCTGCGCAGCGTCTGCGCGGCCGCGGGGAAGGTGGCGTCGTGGGTGTCGTGTGTCTCTGAGGGGGAGGGGCGGTGGCAGCCTGGCCTGGTTCCTGTGGGGAGTCCAGGCTCCCTTTTCCCCTGCTGAGTCCTGGGTCACCTAGCTGGGTGACATCTCCAAGTAGTCTGTAGGCAACAGACGGTCTGAGGGAGGAGGCGATGTTGGCACCCCTGTGCTCCCCCATCCCCCCACACTTAGCTACAGGGAGGGGGCACAGCAGGTGGCGGTGTGTGCCCTGGGAGGTCCCCACTGCAGGAGGGAGGGAGCCCCGAGAGGAAGGTGGGTCCCTGGCGCCTGCCTGTCAAGGTCTGTTCCTTGCAGGAGGAAGCCAAAGCCAAGGAGGAAGAAGGGATTCCAGACGAGGAGGGCTGGGTGAAGGTGACGCGCCGGGGCCGGCGGCCCGTGCTACCCCGGACAGAAGCGGCCAGCCTGCGGGTGCTGGAGCGGGAGAAGCGGAAGCGCGCCCGCAAGGAGCTGCTCAACTTTTACGCGTGGCAGCACCGAGAGACCAAGATGGAGCGTAAGGAGTGCCCCGGGCCCCTGCGCTTCACCCCTCGTCCCTTTGGGCCCACGCCCGTGGCCACTGCGGCCAGCCCTGGGCGCGGGGTGGGGGTGGCCTTGGGCCCAGACTTCCCAATAGGCTCTGGAGTTGGGGCCCCAGCCCGCAGCACCCCCTGCAGTGGTGGGCCCCTGGTGGCTCCCCAGCGGCAGCTTTGGGGGCCCCTGGGTTGCTTAGAGCCGCAGAGCCCGGAGCAGTTGGGGCCGGAACCTGTCAGCCTCCAGCACGGGGCCACGAGGCAGAGGGTGGATCTCAGGTGCTCACTGGGTGCAGAGAGGGAGCCGCTGCCAGATGTGAGTGGGAGAGTGTCCCGAGTGAGCACTGTGTGTGTGTGTGTGTGTGTGTGTGTGTGTGAGTGAGCACCGTGTGTGCGCGTGTGGGGTGGGGCAGCGCCCCCACAAGGAGAGCGTTGGGGTGAACGATGGCCTGTGGCCAACTCACGGCCCTGATGATGCTGAGCTTGCTGCCTCCGCCCCCGATTCCCCTGCTTGTGGGGCAACATCCCGGGGACCCAGGGGAGAGGGTACTGGCCTTGGCCTCAGCAAGAGACAGGCTCTGCAGCAGGTGGTGACCTGCCACCTGGCACACTGTGCCCTCTCTGGCCTCGCTGCTGCCCCCCCCCACCCTCCGCTGTGCTGTCCTTCCTCTGGCACCTGCGCTCCTGCTCTTCTCTAGACTCACTGACAGCGGGCCACCGCCAGCCCTCCCTGTGGGTCCTCTCGGCTGGTCACGTGGGGACCAGGGCCACCATCTGGATTCTGTGGTACCCTCAGGGTGGAGTCCCTTTACTTCCCAACCTTGTCCCCAGGCTAACTGCTGCAGTGGGGAGGGCTTGGAAGGGGTGTCCTGGGGGCTCCTGACACCCCCAGAGCCACCTGCCACCTTGGGCATGTGGGGTGAGGGCGGCAAGGGAGCAGCTGTCTTGCTTTCTCTGCTTTTTCTGTCACTGGGCGGGCCCCCCGGAAACTTCAGGTGTGCTGCACCATCCTGAGCTTCCTCCCTCTGACTGGGCCTGCAGGCTAGGCCGTCTCCATGCAGCGTCCGGACCGCCTCTCATCGCAGAGGCCCGCAGGGTTGGGGGCCGCGAGGCACAGCCCCCAACACGGGCTGTGCTGGCTGACGTGGCCCCATCTCCCCCGTGCTCCCCGGCCCAGATCTCGCCCAGCTGCGCAAGAAGTTTGAGGAGGACAAGCAGAGGATTGAACTGATGCGGGCCCAGCGCAAATTCCGTCCCTACTGAGCCGAGCTGGCCTGGGGGCCCCACGGAGCAGGGCGTCGAATGGTGACAGTGCACGGCTGGTGAGGACCCAAAGGTCAGGAACGCTGGTCCCAGACTGCCCAAGCCCAGGGGCTGCGGCGGCAGACGGCTCCTCCCTGGGGCCCGGTGCTGGCGGCGCCTGCCCGGTGTGAGGGCTTGTCAGGACGACACCGGCCCAGGGAGCGCCTGCTCCCTTCCCGTCTCTGTTCCCGGCCTGTCCCTGGACTCTCCTCGCAGGCTGAGTGCTGTTCTTTCCCCTCACTCCGCCGGGAGGGCCCCCGCTGGCAGTGAGAGAGTGTCAGAAGCAGTGAGAGAGAACACAAGGACGTTTTATTTTTCATCCAGCCGGGTGGCAGCTTGGCCACTCCTTCCCCCACCCGCTGCCTGCTGCCCAGACTGTCAGCCACAGCACAGCCCCCCCGCCCCCCCACATCCAAACAGCGGCTCCCCCGTGAGGTCACAGATGCTAAATGTCAGAATCTTGGCCCCCATCCCTCCAAACACTGCCCCAGGATGCTCTGCCTTGGCACATGCTGGTCTTCAAGACCAGCAAGGCCGGTCCCTGCCGCACCTGGCCGGGTGGGGGTGGGGGTGCTCGGGAGCTGGGAGGCCACATGGCGAGTGACGGGAGCGAGGTCTCCGAGGCCCCAGGCCCAGGCTACAGCCGGTTCGGGGTCCTCTGACTGCTCTTCAAAAAGGAGCTGATGATCCCGGCCACCTGCTGGGGTTGGTTCAGGTGCACGTAGTGATTCCCCACGACTTCTGTGAACTGGAACCTCTGGAGAGGGAGGGATGCGTGGTGAGGTGAGGCCCGGGTGCAGGGGGTTTCAGGGGGGCCCCTCTTCCCAGGCCTGCTGCCTCCCAATGGTTCTGGAGGCTCCTGCACACTCAACCTGGGGCAGTGACTGACCCACAGCTGCACGGGCACCCTCTGGTTGTCAGCCCCTGGCTCAGAGCCAGCAAGGAAGGCCTGTTTTGGAGGGCCAAGTTTTGGCTGTAGAGCTAGGCTGGGGAGGGGCCTGGGGTGCTGCGCGTTCCGCTGCTCGTGTACGGCCGGCTTGAACAGTGCACAGCCTTTCAGACTTGAGCCTCCTCGGGAGACTGGAAGGCACTGCCCACTGACCCCGCCAGCCACTTCGGTGACGCTGCCAAGATGTCAGCGGAGGCCCCGGGGTCAGCTGTTTATGACGGGTGATGGTCGGAAAGTACCAGGCGCTCCCAGGGACAAGCCCCCCAACCAGGAGACGCACCCTCACCTGTTCTGACGTAACTGGCCACCTGCCCACCCTAGAAATTGTGGGATGGCCTCTGGCCAAGTTGGGCTTGGCCTGCGGGATACATGAGGGCAATAAAACTGGGAGATGCTGCCAATTAATTGTGTTTCCCGTGCTGAGTTACACGTGGCCCCAGGGCTCCAGGGGCTGGCCATGGCGGGAGTGAGGCCTGGGAGCTCCTGGCAGTCCCCCGTTAGCCCTGGGGGGGTCTGCCAGCCCCCAGCCTGGCTGAGCCCCACACATCTACCTCTTTTAGGATAGATTGCATTTTGTCCTTCACAAAAAGTATGAGGTCTTTGTCAGTGTCGTTCACTCTTCTCACGTCATAAAAGCCTTGCATTGCTCTGGAAAGTGAAAGAAAAATCAGGGCTCACTTAGGGGCCGCCTTGCGGTGCCTCCCCCCTGCCCTGGGTTCCAGGCTGAGAGGAGACAGGCCAGGGCTTGCCTCCGATTTTCCGGCAGAGCCTAGATGTAAGTCAAGGTTGAGGCACTGGGCACCTGCTCATGCTCAGGGCTCACTGTGGCCAACATGAGCCCAGTGCTATGGGCGTAACTCCACGGGGTCGCAGGGCCTGCCTGTGGCCACAGCCTCTGAATGGCAGAGCCGGGATGTCACAGGCTCTCTGGACATCTTTATTGAGATGATCTCACCCATCATCAGTCCCAGAGACACACATGTCCCCAGAAGCCACAGTTCCTGCCTCAGGCATGCCACAGTCCAGTATGGCGGCAGCGGAGTGGAGAGCGGCCTCCAAGCCACACTGAAGGATGTTTACTGTGCTGTGGGGCCTGCTGCTGGCTGGGCGCCGGAAGTGGGGGAGGGGAGGAGGGCAGCAGAGCAGTGTAGACGTGGGGGACATAAAGGGTCTGGGGTGGCTGGAGAATTTGGTGGGTCCAGTGCCCCTGCCTCGCCTGGCGGTGCCCCCCAGAGACAGCTGTTGAAAGGTGCGGTGCAATCCGCTCCATCCTCGGCTGCCTGAGGCCTCCCATTGCCTTGCCTTTCAAGCCCCAGCAGCTGGGGCAGTGAGGACAGCTACCCATGACAAATGACGGCCAGGTCTCACACTGAGAGAACTGGGAACCTCACCCCACGGAGACGTGGAGATTTCCTGGCAGTCTCTTCTTGGGCACCTGGCTCAAACTTACTTGATGAGCAGGATGCGGGCCTGCAGCCCCTTGATGGAATGCGTGAACAGCTCCCTGCTGGTGAAATCTATGCTGTGCTCTGGCTGCAGAGACAAAACCACAGAGAATTAATTCTCCCACAGGTTAGGGGGCGCTGCTGTGGGCGCGCAGCCCATCGCTCTTGGGGGCAGCGGGGTCCTTGTGGGGCCACCATGGCCGTCTGCCCCCAGGGCCAAGTCCAGTGCCCAAACACATCACCTCGGCAGAGGCCTCTCTAAACCCCGCGGGCCAGAGACTGTTTTTCCCCCTAAATCTGTTCTCCCTCTTTCTGGGCTCACAGGTGCCCAGCCAGACAACATTTCCCAAATCCCTTTACACCCACCCCAGTGTGCTTGTGCGACTAAGTGCAGGGAAGTGATCTGGGCTGCTTCTGGCCCTAGATTTGAGGACTAGGTGTGGCCCTTCTCCCCGAAACCCCTTTCCCCATCCATGGGCCGCCCTGTAGGGCTACCCGGCCAGGCAGCAGCCCACGGGCCCACACCAGCCATTTCCATGAGAAAGAAACCTGCTTAAGCCACAGTGCAGAGCGAATATACCTCGATGTCCCCACCGCCCCCGCTGGCCTCCATCATAGCTGGGACCGCCCTGTCTTATGACCATTGAAAGCGTCCAGGTCTGTGCTGTCCCACAGGGTCACCATCAGCCACATGTGGCTGTGAGTGCTCGGAATGGGGCTAGTCCGAGCTGAGATGCACCATAGGTGTAAACCGCACCTTTGTGCGAAATCCTCGCACAAAGGATTTCAACGACCTAGCATGAAAAAATAACGTCCTACAATCTCAAATTTTTATATCGACATCTTAGATACACGGAGTTAAAAAATATTAAACTTGGTTTCGCCCGTTTCTTTTTACTCTCATAATATGGTTCTACTTCTCCTGGACTGTGCTGCCCCAGTCCCAGAACGAGGCGGGACTGGGGAGGAGCTCGACAAATGTGCTGAGCAGATGAACGCCACAAAGCTCCCGCGAGGACTGACGGTGGTGCCGACACTCCTCCACCGCTGTGATGAATACAAAATTTTTATGAAAGCACACACGTGTACACAAACACAGCTATCCGATCACAGGGTCACGGCCATGAGAGCACATTGCCCTTGTTCTGCGCTGACCTCCCAGCCATGTCCTGCTCCATGGGTGGAAATGACCTTGGGTGCTCTTTCAGAAACAGGTTTCCAGAGCATCCTCAAAGCCCAATGAATTAAGATCTACGAGGGCCCAGACGTGCTGCACGTCCTCTCCTCCAGGCAGAGCGCCCAGCTTAAGAACAAGCACCAAGGCGGCTCCTGCCCGCAGAGGGGCTCCCGGGGACCGGGGACCGGTGCTGACCGGCATATGAAAACGGCCGTTATGCAGGATCACAAGGGCTCAAGTTGCAGGACATGAACGGGAGGTGGCGCCAGGACTCAGCTCAGGTGTCTGCCCCCCCCACTCCCCACCCCTAGCCTCTTAGCCTTGCTTCCACAGGCTTCTCTGGCTGCACTGGGGCTCTCCGGCTTGTGGGCTCAGTCAGGCCCTCTGACTCCATTACATGCTGGTCCCCAAGGCAGCGACCGAGGGATATCCCCTCCGCACACATCTCCAGATGCGAAAGCGCAACACAAGGCTGGGGTTTTGCAGCGCTTCATTCCAAGGCCTCGACAGGAGACTTCTCCAAGAAAGCCTTTAAGAGCCAAGGCTGCTGGCTGTGCCTTTTTTTTTGGGGGGGGAGGAAGGGGAGTCATCTCGTGTCTACATCTTTCTCCTCTTACCTTCTTTCCCTAGTCCCACTCTTTTGCAAAATTTTTTAACATTTTTTTGTTTTGTTTTTGAGCGAGAGCGCGTGAGCTGGAGAGGAGCAGAGAGAGGGAGACAGAGCATCCGAAGCAGGCTCCGCGCTGTGAGCGCACGGCCCCGACCCGGAGCTCGAATCCACGAACCGTGAAACGGTGACCTAAGCTGAAATCAAGTCGCCCAATGGAGCTGCCCAGGCGCCCCAGTTTTTCTCTTGTAATTCAAGCGTAACTTCCGGCAGAGTCCCCGGATCTGTGTGTCCGCTCACGATGGCCCTTCACATATAAATGCTCGACATGACCCAGATCGAAGCCCGGAACACCAGCAGCACCCAGCAGGCTCCCTCCTGGGGTATTCTCCAAGGGCGTCACTATTCAGACCTCTAGCCCCCCGAGCTCAGTTTGCCACTTTTTGAGCTGCAGGTAAAGGGAATCATACAGAGGGCGCTCTTCCTTCCGGCTTCTTTGCCCTGTACGTGTGTCAGTTTTCTCATTCCTGCGAACACGTAACAACTTGCGTTCTGTTGTTGAAAGACACGTAGGTGAGTTCCAGCCTCGTGTTATGCCGCCCCTCGCTCCCCTTCTGGGCCTCAGAGCCTCCGTCTCAACACACGGCGCGGAGCGAGTCCAAGCCTGGGTCTTTCCCTTCGGACCCACGTCGGTCCCAGCCACTGTGGCCCCGCCTCATGCCCCGCCTCCCCCAGGAAGCTCCTCTGGCCACGCCCCGCTGCCCGCGTGCCTTCCCTGAACTTCCAGGGCCCCTCCAGTAAAATCCCCGTCCACGGAAGCATTTGCAGCCGCTCACGTGAAAACCTAAACAAACAACGACAACAAAGAGCCCTAAAGTAGGTCAGCGTCTGCGTTCATAGTCAGGAAAACACAGATGGGGCTGCAGGTCGGCCCTGGACGTGGCCAACGGTGGGCCTTGAAGGTCACGTTTTGCTCTGTGGGCACCTGCGAGTCAGTCATGGCGTTTCAGTCGTCCGTGGGTGTGAAGCCCCCACCGACGGTGCTGCTTGACCGCGGCAAGTCGTCAGACTGCCTTCGTTTCCCCGTCCTTGAAATGCAGGTGCCGACAGCTCCCTCCTCCGAGCTGGAGGTGAGGATTACCGGAGCACACACGTGCTTGGAAGGACCAGGAGCGGGCGCCGCACGGTGAGCGCCTCCCGCCGGCGTCCCTCCTCGTCCCCCAGGAGCAGGGCAGACCCCGGTGGCCCCGACCCGTGCCGGCCCCACTGGGGATCGGTCTTAACCTCAGCCCTGGCCGCAAGGAGACCAACGATTCGAAAGAGGCTGTGCACCATCTCACTCTCTCCAGGACGGCTAAAATGTAGTCCCCAGCGCCGGCAGGAGGTGCAGAAATTGGAACCCTTGCACGTGGCTGGTGGGAACGAAGACACCCGCCCCTGTGCAAAAGTTTGGCGGTTCACAAAGAGGTTAAACACAGGACTGCCGGAGCGCCTGGGGGGCTCAGGTCATGATCTCAAGGCTCGTGGGTTCGAGCCCCGGGTCAGGCTCTGTGCTGACAGCTCAGAGCCTGGAGCCTGTCTTCGGATTCTGTGTCTCCCTCTCTCTCTGCCCCTCCCCTGCTCACGCTGTCTCTCTCTCTCTCAAAAATAAATAAAAACGTTAAAAAAAATATTAAACACAGGACTGACATGGGATCCGGCAATTCCACTCCTAGGTGTGGATCCGAAAAAAACAAAAGCAAGGACTCGAACCTATATTCATAACCCATGTTCACAGCAGCATGAGTCATAATCACCGGAAGGGGAAACAGCCCAAGTGTCGATCGATGGATGAATGGATAGATCCAGACAAGCGGGATATTACTCAGTCACGGAAGGAATGAAATTCCGTCACCTGCTACAACGTGGATGAGCCTTGAAAACAGTAAGTGAAATACGCCGGACACAGGAGGCCACGTATTACCTGACTGCACTTACATGAGGTCCCTAGAACAGCCAAGTTCATACAGAGAAAGCAGAACGGTGGCCACCAGGGGCTTGGGGGAGGGTGGGCAACTGGTGTTCAGTGGGCACGGAGTTTTTCTGGGGGATGATGAAAACCTGGGGGGCAATGATGGTTGTGTAACATTGTGAATGTATTTAGTGCCACTGAATTGGACACCTACGCGTGATTTTAAAACGATATTAAAACGATGTTGTGCCACAATAACAAAAGAAGAAGAGGCGGCAGTACTCACCAAAGCGATCCTCCGGTCTCTGTTCAGCGCCAGACCTGGAAGGGAAGCACAAAGACAGGCCCTCAGTGCCGCCTGTCGGGGTGAGGGACTCGGCGCGGCTTCCCTGGGGATCCGGGGCCCTTCCAGCCGGGGTGCACTACTTCAGCCGGCACTGGTGTCCTCTTGGGACTGAACCAGGGCAGCAGAGCTTGGCCACGGCCAACCAGGTCCAGTGTGTCCACCACCCGGGCGGTGCAGGACAGTGGTGGAGGGTGGCTGTCATCTCTGAGAACCTTAAGGTGGTCGTGTGGTCTTGAAACCCCAGGAAGTACCCAAAGGCTAAGCATCAGTGCCAGCACGTGTCAGAGAGAAAAGACGGTTGGTTGGCGCGGTTGGGAGGCGTGTCCTGCCGTGTCCCACCTGCTGGCTGAGCCTCGGTTCTCTGCCGCAGCCTGATGGACTGGAAGGACAGGAACACACTTAAAAAGCGGGTTATCCTGGGGGTGAGCTGAGCAGCAAGGGTGGGAAAGGGGTGACGCGGCGGGACACGTGCAGCTTTTTATAGTCCAGGGTGTTTCAAACTACGTCATATAGCACCTGTTCATAAAAATAATATTCACGAAAAAAACAAAACCTAAATGGCGACTAGGTTAGCATCTGTGCCCAGCCCTTTGTAAACCCCATCAGCGCCGGGGGAAGGGGTCCTTGGGCAGGGCGCAGGGGTCGGGGTCGACCAGGGGAGGGGTGTGAGGCCCCTTGCTGGAAAACTGATGTTTGCATACAAAATGGCTTTCGGAGAAACAATTATGGGAACGTTAAGTAGAGCTCTTTTCCACAATTATCAGGTTTCCCCCTCTAATTAGAGATTATGGAATTTTAGATGACAAATATAGACAATTAGTTGTTGGAGGTTATCAGTCAGGCATTTGTGACTCAACATACTTAGGAGGACCGTGTAATTGGAAGATTTTCTCCTCACTACACTAGTAGATCATCTCGGCCTACAAGGCCGAGGCCTCTGGGCACCTTCGGCTCTGGCCGTGACCTCCCTGCGCAGACGACCAGCCCCCACTGCTTGTGCAGGACCACAGGCAACCCCTGGGCCCCCCTCCTTCCTCCAGGCCTAGGCTCTAGCTGCTCAGAGGATGTGAAAAAACCTTAAAAGGGGGTTACCTTAAGGGTGGGGTTTCCCCCCTCAAGGTACCCGGGGATCCCTACGGAGCTCTTTTCTCTGCCCTGGGCCATGACTTCTCTTCTCTTTGGCCACATCCTCCTCCTCTTCCAAGACGTGTTTCCACTGGCCACATCCTGAACCGGCCCGGACAGGCCCACAGCCTGGCTGTTTTTCTGTCGGCCTCCCGCGACAGTGAGCTTTGCGAGGGCCCTAAATGTGTCTCTCAGACCAGTGGGCCAGCACAGATATCCCTTAGAGGAGTTCCACGAGCAGATCCAAGAGCAAGTGGCCCTAGCTTTTTTGGGAGGGAGTAAGGGTGCCTGGTGCTTTTCTCAGATGCAGATCCCACCACATCGGGTCCAGCAGCTGCTTAGCGGGGCTTTGCATTGACGTCTTAACTCCCTCAACAACCTGTTTCGTTGGGAAGGAACTGAGAGGGATGAGGCCAGGGTCAGCCCCGGAAGGAGGAGAGACTGGGCTCGGCCTCCTGGAAGCGGGGTCTGCACCAGCCCTGCCGGGACCCCTCGGGCTGGCCCGGCCAGCGACTTGTGAGCCGACGCCTCCTCCAAGAGTTTTAGAATCCCTGAAAAGTCGCGGGAAACATACAATTCATAAGAAAATACTTTTGAATGCCGGAGATATTATCAGAACCCTAGACACCCCCACCCGTCTCCTGCCTCAGCCAATAAAGACTGTGTTGTTGTGATAGACTACGAAATAGATATTTTCATCTGCATCCTGGCTCCTGGCCTGAGCTCCTAAAGCCTGTGTAATCTCCGAAGTAATAAAGGTGCTAGGAGCATCTTTTGTTCTCATATTTGCTCTTTGAGGCCAGGTCCCGACACAGAGCTCCAGAATCACTCGCAATTTCCTAGGTGAAAGGAGCATCTTTGGTCCTAATGAGGGGACGCTTGGTGGGGGCTCTAGACAGCCTCGGGATCCAGCTGTGATTCGAAGCCTAGAAGGTCCAACTCCCATCCTCTGGGAAGGGGAGAGGGGCTGGAGGTTGAATTATGATGGATCATGTCTACACGGCAAAGCCTCCATAAAAAATCCCTGAGCTAGGGGGTTCGGGGAGCTTCCAGGCTGGTGAACACATTGGTGCTGGGAGGGTGGTGCACCCGGGGAAGGGGGGGGGGCATGGACGCTCCACACCCCTTCCCCCAAGCCCTGCCTTCTAGATCTCTCCCATCTGGCTGTTCCTCAGTTGTATCTTTTATAACAAACTGTAATCTAGGGAGGTTTCCCGAGTTCTGTAAGCCATTCTGGCAAGTTACTGGACCTGACGGGTGGCTGGAAGGAACGCCAGATTTCTAGCCAGTTGCTCAGAAGCCCAGGCGGCAGCCTGGACTCGCACCTGGCAGCTGCGGTGAGAGCGGCCTTCACCCGTGGGTGGATTGAGTCAGAACTGAGCTAAGTGTGTCACGGGACGCCCAGCTGGAAGAGTCGGTCACTGTGGGAAACACCCACATGCTCAGTGTGTGCTCCGCAGGAGGGAAACGGTTCCCCTCAAGGAGACACAGTCATTTTCCGTGCCCAGGGCCCTTGCTTTGGTTCCCCTCTCCCCTCCAGACCCAGCTCCTGACTCCAGCCCCACTTGGCCTCCCCCCACCTTCCAGATTGTTCTAGAACTGGACTCTGCCATGTCTCACTGGGGGGGGCTACCTTTCAGTGGCCCCCACCACCACCTTCAGCACCTTCGCCTTCACGACTGTTGCTCAGCTTGCCCACAAGGTCTTCCCCTCTGTCCCCCTCTCACCTCCTACCTCCCGCTCACCTTCCCTTCTCCTCCCTTTACTATCGTTGAGCCTCCTGGGCAGGGCTCCAGCACCCCTCCCCCAGGTGGATGTAGCCATCATATGCCCCCTGACCCCCCAGGCTCTCTCCTTCTCCAGGGCCAGGCTGGACCTGCCGAGTACACTGCTAGCCTAGGGGCAAGAGCCCAGGACTGATGTGTTGATGTGCTGAAAGGACTGAATGGATGGATGACAGCAGCCCTGGGACGGGCATATGAAATGGGACAGAGGCCCTGGGTCTTCCCTCTCTGGCCTCAGTTTCCTCATCTGCAAAGGGGACCTGAATGCCAAGCGCGGTTAACTGCAACCGTTGAGACAACAGGACAATTGTGGTTGGCTCAGAGCAGACAGGATCGGGGCTGCTGCCCCTCAGGGGGCTGGCGAGTGTTAGCGCATCTAGCTGAGTGGCCTGAGTTCAGGGGCTTTCTGACGACGAGAGGAAGCCCCATGCCCGGTGCCCACCGTTCAAAGGGTAAGAGAGTAAACTCAGAAACCCTTTCAACCCACTCCCTCCCTCCCCTGCCAAGGTCACAGGCTCAAATGCCGGCAGAGCCAGGCAGAGTGGGCCCAGTGCCCACGGACGTGGCAGTGGGGTCTCTGTCAGGCCAGCTGCTGTGTGCGGGGGACACAGAATGTGCTGCCAGTTCTTCCCAGTTTTCAAAAGAAACGAAAATCTCCCCTTTTACATTAAAAAAAAAAATCTTTTAAAGCTTTCTATTTAAAATTGAGCAACCTATTCAAAGGTGAAAATTTTCGGGTTTAAACCGTACAAGGCAAAACAAATCATGCCTGCATCCAGCCCCAGGGCACAGATTACAATGTGGGGTTGAGCGTCCCCCACGGCGGGCAGGACGCAGGGGCCAGCTGCTGACACAGGACCGTGCTTTGTTATTAGGGAACCCCCAACCAGAGCCGGGCTCTCTCTCCCTCATGCCAATACCGCAAGCTTGCTCCCAGAAGACCCAGGCCAGGACTGTGAAAGGAACACAGGTAAAAAGGCAGGTAAGGCCCTGGCCTCTCCCTCCCACCCTGGCTCACTGCTTCCTGGGTTCTCCCACAGCCAGAGCCATCTCATGCCTCAGTACGGGAACAGAATGTGCTGTCCCAAAATGTGTCTCTTTGACATGCACCGTATTTTAGGCTGATTTTTTTTTTTTTTTTAGAGAGAGAGAGGGTGCAAGTGAGCAAGAGGCAGAGAGAGAGAGAGAGAGAGGAGAGAGAGAGGTGGGGCTCACCCGAAGCAGGCCTCGAGCTCATGAACTGTGAGATCATGACCTGAGCTGAAGTCAGATGCAAAACTGACTGAGCCACCCAGGCGCCCCTAGGCCGATTATTTTTAAGAAACGGAAGACTCAAGAAGTTTTTCTTTTTGACCTTCCCTATAACTGCCTAGAAGGATCCAAAGAGAGGACCTGTTCCAAGAAGGAGCTGTCACCATAGATAACGACATTATGCTATGAACTGGGAATAGTAGACGGGGGAAACTTAGCAAAGTCTGTTTGTTAAAATTCCTCTTTTTGTCTCATTGTCTCTAAATTGTCCAGCAAACGCTCGCTTACCAAACGTTTACTCTTTTCATTCTTTCTGTGAATTGCCTTCCTACCCTTTGAAACCTACCCCCTTTTCCTTAGTCCAGAATGACATATGTGCCTCATTTTGCCTGGCTGCCTCTGGAATCTCTCATGTTTATATAGATTCCCTGTACTTTTGTAATTACATTTTGTTTTCTATTAACCTGTCGATTTACTTCTTACACCAGCTGGAAGAAACTAGAAGGGTGGGAGACGTTTTTCTCCTCCCCAACACCTCAAAGCCTTTCCCGGCAGCTCCTCTCCCTGGATCACCTTCTCGAATATCTGTGTGACTGGCTCCCTCACCTCTGTCACTCTTGCTCAAAAGCCACCTTCTCCATGAGGCCAACCCAGACCACTCTATTTATAAGAGCAATCTGCAGGCTCTGCCCCACATCCGGATCCACTCACACTGCTCGGTTCCACAGCCCTCTCCCCGAACGCACTGTGTGAAGCGCAGGGAGAATGCACACACAGGCCCGGGGACGCCTGAAGCCACCAGAAGCTACCAGAAGCTAGGAGAGGCACACACAGAGGCTGCTGCAGCAGTGCCAACACTTCCATGGGGTTTCTGGCTCCAAACTGTGAGCCCATCAATGTCTGTTATTTCAGCCACCCCGTCTGTGGGACTTTGTTAACGGCAGCCCCAAGACGTGACTATAGATTTCAGAGGATATTTTGAGGACCTCGAGAAGAGAGGAATGCCCCCCCAAATCTATAGGAATCGCAGGTGAATCTATCTGATGGCAACTGTTTGGCTTGGCTTCTTAGCCTCAAGAGGCTGCTAGAAGTTCAATGTGAAATTCTTCATGAGACGTTCCAGCAAAGCAGATTTTTAAAAAACCTCTACGGACAATGACTACTCTTTCTGCACTTACACAGTAATCAAGACAGTTTGTTAAAACTGGACTTATTTTACAAGCAAATTAGTCTCAACTTGGCTATCTTTGATGAAAATATGGGTGATTTTATTTTTATTTGTTTACTTATTCATTTATTTTTAAATATTTTATTTTATTTTTAATTTTTTAAAATGTTTATTTATTATTGAAACAGAGAAACAGAGAATGAGTGGGGGAGGAGCAGAGAGAGAGGGAGACACAGATCCAAAGCAGGCTCCAGGTTCCGATCTGTCAGCACAGAGCCAACGCGGGGCTCGAACCCACAGACCTTGAGATCATGACCTGAGCCGAAGTCAGACACTTAACCAACAGAGCCCCCAAGGTGCCCCATAAATATGGGAGATTTTAGAAAGAAACATTCTGTTTCAATAACACACCTTTGTGGATGTTAGATTCTAGTTCTGATTAATTATCTCTGAGTGTTTGTTGTCTGGCTATAAATCTGGGGTGGATCCTGGATTCCTCCGGTTTCCTCAAATATCTGCTTATGAGTCTCCAAACTAAACTCTCCCATTTTCTTCCATACTTCGACTTGAAACCAGTGAGACCTAAAACCACCTCTTCCTGAAGACTCGAAGACTGAAACTAGGTAGCTTGAGGAAAACTCCAGAGGAACCGCCACAATCTTCATGTCTGGGAGGTGGGGGCCGCTCAGAGAGATGACCAGAGACAACCAAACTTCAGACCAAGTAAATCTGTCAGCCCTCACTCCATCAGAACGTGCTTCGAGCCCGACATCTAGACATCTCGCCGACATCTAGAAATCACTCAGGACTCAGACACTGGGTTCATGATTTGCTCCCGCCATTAACCTGCATTTTTCTTGTGTTTCCGTAGAAATAGCTCTTATGAATTACTTGATCACTTGCATAATATCAGTCTAACTTTGAGAGCCCACTTGGCAGGAGGACTGCCTCCTGAAATGAGACACCTGTTTGAACTGAACTCACCTATTCTTTTTTTTTATTTAAAAAAATTTTTTTATGTTTTTATTTATTATTGAGACAGAAACAGAGCATGAGTGGGGAAGGGGCAGACAGAGAGGGACACACAGAATCCGAAGCAGGCTCCGGGCTCTGAGCCGTCAGCACAGAGCCCAATGCGGGGCTCGAACCCACAATGTGAGATCAAGACCTGAGCTGAAGTCAGACGCCTAACCGAATGAGCCCCCCCAGGCGTCCCTACCCTGTTTCTTTTTAACGCCCCCTAGAGAGTCCCCTGTAACGACCACTGGGAGCTCATATAAGGGCACTAGAGCCTATGGTCATAGAAACCACTCTCTAACAGACAGACAGTGGCTACTTGTCTACTCAACACAACCCATTTTCTGGGTCCAGCATCTCTCTTTTTAGTTCAGCAGCGATGGACTAACCAGTCTTCAGATCACAGTATCACACTACCTCTTCCCAATGCACAAGTTGGAGGTCACGAAATAGTACATACCGTAAGGGGATCTTTTCCCCATTACAGGCATGTAATGAATTTCAATTGGACACTGCCTTATTCTGATGCCTGGCTTGACTAGGTGGTGTGGTTTTTTGGGCTTTTTGGGTTTTGTTTTTAATTTATTTTTGAAAGAGAGGAGGGGAGGAAGATGCGGGGCTCTAACTCACCAATCATGAGATCACAACCTGAGCCAAAGTCGGATACGTAACCAACTTAGCCACCCAGGCGCCCTGGCTTCACTGGGCTTTAAACAAAATCCTCCCAAGATAAAAAGCTTAATTTTCTTTCTTTCTTTTTTTTAATGCTTATTTATTTTGGAGAGAAAGAGGGAGAGAGTGAAGTGGGGTGGGGGAGAGAGAGAGAGACACAGAATCTGAAGCAGGCTCCAGGCTCTCAGCTGTCAGCAAAGAGCCTGACTCGGGGCTTGAACTCACAAACTGTGAGATCATGACCTGAGCCCAAGTTGAACGCTTAACCGGCTGAGCCACCCAGGCACCCCCAAAAACCTTAATTTTCAAAACATGTCCAGAATTCTCTGTGCCCCGATGGGATATATATTTGTCTGTGGGGCACATGGTAGGCCGGGGGCCTGTGAATGCCTGGAGAGCTGGTCCATAGGACGTACTTGTTTACTAGGCACTAGTCCTTCCTTTCTCACCCATAATCCAAGGATGTTCAGCACTGAACCAGTTCTTTAAAACCTTTTTCCAGAACTAAAGGGTCCATATTGGATGATGACTCAATTTGGGGGAAAGTGGCAGGGCTACGTCCCAGGACGTCACGAAGACGGAACTTTATTACCCTGGTGGGGAGTGGCAGTCCTTGAACGTACGATCAGAAAGTTCTCTGTATCTTTGGGAATATTAGCTAATACTGAGACTGCTTCAGCTACAGCAGCTCAAGAGAAGCCCTTAGACTCTCTGGCCAGAATAGTTTTAGGTAACAGAATTGCTTCAGGTCATATTTTAGAGGAGCAAGGAGGTGTTTGCATAATAGCTAATTCATCCGGCTGCATATATACAAATACTTCCTCCGGTAGTTGAAGTTCAGTGGGGACAAAATAAAGACAACAAGCAACTTGGTTGCAACACATCTCCTTTAAAGTCTCAGATTCGGATTTGGACTGTTTCTGGGTTATCTTCTTGGATTCCCCAAGGAATCAGGCCAATCTTACTAGGATTATTTATTCAAATGTGGAATTTCTATTATTCCTAATTCTCCTTCTTCGCTGCTTTATCATAAAATGTGGTATCAAATGTTGTATGTAAACTATTAACCAAGGTACCAAGATCCCAGCAATGCAGAACGTAGGGTTTCAACCCAGAGCTAAAGAATGTTTCCGAATGAGTGCAGATCTCCCCACCTATCTGTCCCCTCCCATTTCAGCTGGAAGTAGCCAGAGCTGGCATCCTCCCAATTCACTGAAGGAGGAGGAAAGGTCAAAGACAGCGGTGGGGGGTGGGGGAGGCGGGGAGAGAAACCGGGAACCAAAGAGTTAACAGGGCAGCTGAGGTGGCTGCAACTTTCTCACCCCAACCTGCTTGTCCTCAGAACACTGTCTGCCAGCCACGTTTCTAGAAGACAGTATTCTTGCCTGACTCCATGATAACCAAGTGGTAATTCATTTGTTCTGCGGAGACTCAGGGTTTCATCAAACTGGCCAGAACTGCTCAGGACACTGACCTCCACCGAGAGCCCAGCAGAATGAAATTACCCCTCCCCGACATCGTCCCTGCCTTCAGCTGGTGTTGAGCCACGTAGCTCGCCTCCCTTTTAACCAAGATCCTTTCCAACTGCCTTTAAAAGTCCCTGGCCCCTCCCCCTCCGGGGAGGCAGATGTGAGGCGGTCTCCTCGCCTCCTCCTTTGTCCGAGTAAACCCTTCCCTTCTTGCCCGCTCCACGTCTCGGTGGCTGGTCAGGGCACGGGAACTTGGCTTCGGTTACAGGACCAGGTTGGACTGATGGAGCTGTCTCTGCCCTCTGTTGGCCCAGAGCGGAATGGGGCCCGAATGGGGCCCGTCAGGGGCTCGAGGGCCTGAGGACAAGGACTCAAGGGCAACCTGGAACACGTCCAGTGTCCAGGGTTGCACCACCCGGTGGGGTCTGGGAGCCTGATCGGTCCTCTTTCAGGTTAACCCTAAACTCCAAAGGGCCACGACTGCTGCAAAGGGGCTGGTCCCGACGTCATGATCGAGGCCCCTCCCACCCCCCAACCCACCGCTACCTTTCCAGAGCCACCCTCCGCCTCTCCTCACCCTCCTGGACAACTGGTTCAGTGCCTGTGCTCCCCTCGTCATGTGACCCCGGCCGGGCCTAATCGGCTTCCCCAGCCTGGCCAAGAGCATGTCTTATTCCAGATTAGCCCACTTCTGCGCCTGGGGCCCCTCTGGGCCGGCCATCTGTGTGGGCACATGGGGCAGCCGGGGCCTAAGGCCCCTCTCCCTGGACCACCCCTCTCCATGGTGGATGTGCCAAGGTTCAGAGACAGTGATAAGACAGACCCTCACAACGAGTCTCAGACTGGCAGCCGGAGCCAAAACATCCCTGAAATCTATTGCATTTGACCTCAGGGTGTTTTGGCAATTTCTAGGGAAAACAAAAAACCCCAACACAGTAGATCTCTGGCTTCTCGTGAGCAACTGGAAATTCTGGCCACATCGGACCCGAGTTCCCAGCGATAACCACTGGCTGCCTCCAGTACTGCCGTCCTTCCCGCTCCCTAGCACCTGCCTCCCAGCAGCCCAGTTAATTCCACAGCCTGCCCAGCTCCGGCCCGCCCTGGGGGTTCTGACCCTTGCCTCATTTGGTACTTTATAAACCAAAGCTGCATTCACCACCTTGCTTGATCCTATGAGACTGTGAGCACAAAAATCCCAAGACGTTGTTTATCACCTGAGAAAAATGGGCAGGGTTCCTAAAGGGGGATCTCGGAGCTGGGAGAGTGAGGAATCGAACTAGGTCCTTCTGGCCCAATTTAGTGCATGTTCCATTTTACCACGCTGTCTCCCTTGGGCTTCTGTCCCACTTCCTGGGAGCCACCTCCAGGACCCCCTTCTGTGGGGTCTCTTCCAGAACACCCTGTACCTTTACTTTATCACACATACAATAAAATGTCTACTGGCTTGTCTGTCTACTTGCTTATCATCTGTTTCTCCTCCTAGAATGTACCTTCCTGACCCGGCCTCCTCCTTGCCCACCTCCTGGGGGAGACATTTCCGGTGAAGGCACTTGTGAATGGTGCCCTCTGAAGTTGTGCGAGCCAGGGGAACGAGCCCACGAGGAGGGCCAGGGTCCGCTCCTGCTCACTGCGGCTCCCGCGGCCTCCTCTGAGGCTGGGCACCGAGCGGGATCTTGGTAAAGTTTTCCTCAAAGTCAAGAAAACATGGGCCTGATGCTGCCCTGAAGCCAAGGTGCCCCTAACTCCTCCATCTGCGTAAACACTGTGCTATACTCAGCGTTTTTTTAAAGTGTATTATTTTCTCTAGTAATCCCTACGCCCAACGTGGGGCTCGAACTCACACCCCCAAGATCAAGAGTTGCGTGCTCTTCCGACTGAGGCAGCCAGGGGCCCTTTGTTTCTTTTCTTTTTTCTTTACTTTTTTTTTTTTTATAAGTTTTCTTATTTTTGAGAAAGACAGAGCATGAGCAGGGGAGGAACAGAGAGAGAGAGGGAGACACAGAATCCGAAGCAGGCTCCAGGCTCCGAGCTGTTGGCACAGAGCGCAACGCGTGGCTCCAACTTCCAAACCGCGAGATCATGACCTGAGCTGAAATTGGACACTTAACCGACTGAGCCACCCACGTGCCCTTTTTTTCCTTTTTAAGTTGGCTCCATGCCCAAACCAGGGTTGAACTCACGACCAGAAACCAAGAGTCATAGCTCTCCTGGCTGAGCCTGCCAGGCGCCCTGTCCACTGGTGATTTTGAAAAACCTCTTTTGAGTCACCCTGCCTCAAACCGTAGCTTTGGACACGGGCACCTGCCACACAAGTCAGCAGAGCAGGGCTGGAACATTCCCCAACATTTAGTCCCCAGACACCTGATGACGCTCCCCGCGGGCCTCTCTGGGATGTGCAGTGGCTGCCTGACCTGGCAGGAGTCACTTGGCCTTTCCAAGCCTCAGTTTCCCCTGCTCGCGAGGGGGTGAATATAGGGCAGCTGGGGGGTGATAGGAGATGCCGCCTGCTAAGCACTCAGCAGGGTGCTGGGTCCCGAGCAAGCAGCCCTAAGGCGCAGCTGTTACGGGCTCCTCAGTGAGAACAGGGCCGAGAGGCAATGGCCGTGGACGGCAAGAGTCCCCACCTGTGGCCACCTGTGTGGTCCCTCGCTGCAGCAGGAGCCGCGCACACTCCTCGCCCACATGACTGTTGTTCTTCAGGAACCTGGGGAAGACAGAGGGACGCTGACTGTCTTGGGGGAGCCAGGGGGGATGGGATGGAAGGAAGAGGAGGGCCACCCCACCGAGGACGCGGACCTCGGTCAGTGGGAGGAGTGCGTGCAGGTGTGTGTATTTCACTCCTTCAGACAACAAATATTTCTAGATCGCTGACTACCAGCGACACTTCGAGGTGCCCGAGGCACAAAGGCAGCTCGCCCATGGCCACCACCCCACTACCTGCAGATCTTCAGGTGCCTCCAGGGCAGGGAGGAGCCGCTGACCAGGGGGAGTCAGACCCCCCAGAGGAAGGGGCAGCCTGCTGAGGCCGGAAGGAGGTGTGGGGAAGGCAGCCAGGGGCTCGTACTCACGAACCGCAAGATCGTGACCTGAGCCAAAGTCAGACGCTTAACCAACGGAGCCCCCCAGGACCCCCAGAGGACCAGGGAGGAAGGTGTCTGTGCGTGCACGTGCGCACAGTTACGGGGAAAGGAAGCGGAGCAGAGAAGGCGTGGAGGGGGGTCCCGGTAGGTGAAGGGCATGGCTCCAGAGCGGGGAGGAGCAGAGGCAGATCAAGTCCCCGCGGGGGTGTCTGATGAGTGCCAGGCGGCCTGGTGCCCAGGGTGAGCACAGAGAGCAACGGGCTTGCGGTGCATTCGCAAGCAGGAGACAGATGCCCCCTCTGCACCCCAGCGATCTCCTCCCTTGGCATCCCATAGTTCCTCCAGCTTCCCCTGCCCCCTCCCCCACTGCCCTGTCTCCCCAGATGGCACTCACTTCTGCACCATCTCCTCTGGGCTGACCACGTGCTGGGGCTTCTGGGAGGCCTCCAAGCGCAGCATGTGCTCTATGGCTCTCCGCTTGTAGGTCAGCAAGTTCTCCAGTTCCTGGGGGGTTTGCGGGTTCTGCTAAGCGGGCAGGACGCTGGCCTCCAGCTCCTCCCCCGCCCCCCAGGCACCCCCTTAGCCGGGATTTGTTCTGACCCAGTGACAGGAGGCACAGATCGGCCCTGTGATCAGAGCAAGTTGTCTGCCTCAGGTCACAGCCTGGGGTCGGGACAGGGGGAGGGATCAGGCTGGATGGAAAGCTCTGCACAGGCTCAGGCGCAGGCCAGTAAGTCAGGCACCGTCCTGGGCAGGCAAGTTCATCTGGTATAATGAGTGCCATCACTCCAAACGGTGCAGGGGAGACTGCAGAGGGGTGCAGCTGGGGCTTCCAGCCCCCCTTCGGGTGGACCCATTTCCAGCCCAGCTCCCTCTGAGAGCAGCCCAGCCCTGTCCACAGTCTCCCCCCACCCCCACCCCCACCCCCTGCCCAAGTAGCAGTGGGAAGTGACACTCCCATCCAACCCCCTGAGAATGCGGGACAAAGAGGACCAAATACCCAGATCCCCTGGAGGAAGATCCTGGGGCACCGTGGGTGAAACAGCCAAAGAAAGGGGTGTTGCCCCGAGTCTCACTGGATCCTCACGTTACCCCACAGGCTACCTATTCATGAAACCAGCACTTACTGAGCGCTTACTACGTGCTGGGATGGGCATGTGGAGATAAAAAGACAGCACGGTTCATGCCCTTTTGGCTTCTGTGGCCATTTTACAGATAACAAATCGGAATTGGTGGCGAAGATGTATCATAACCCAGAGGCTGAGCCCTCGGGGAGCAGAATGACAGAACGTGAGAGTGGGCAGACACCTCTGATGTTATCTAATACAACCTCCTCATATTTACAGATGAGGCCAAGTCGCTTGCCCAGGATTACCTAGCAGGTCAGTGGCAGTACCAGCACTCAGATGCAGGGACGGCACTGTTTGTTGTCACTGGTGGTGGGGCCAGAGGGATCGGCACTTGCCCATCGGTCCGCACTCAGGGCTGCCGTGTGCGGTTGTGCGGTGTGTGCACAGCCCACAAAAGCATGCAACTGAGCGTGAGCCCCCAGAGCTTCCTCAATCGTTTCCTGCCCTCTCCACCCCTCCCCTGCCACTTCGTGACTGCCCTGGCATGCTGTAAACCCCAGGCCACATACAGGGTTTCCAAGCATCACAAAAACCCCTGCGACCCCTTTCTCTGCCCACTCCTAGGGGTATAGGCCGCATAACCCTGTCCTCTGTGGGGATCCTCTCTGATCCCCCCCCTTGTCTACTCTCTGCCACCTTCTCCCGCCTCTCTGGTACCCACCAAAGAAACAGGGCTGAGGACACTACTGGGGGGGGGGGTCTGGGTCTCCCTCATGACGGTATGCACGAAACCCTTTATTCTTACCTTCGAGTCCAGGATAAATGGCAACGTGTCCAGCAAGATAAGTTTATCCACCATCTCGGGGAAGATACAGGAAAACTATGATGTGACCCAGAAAGGGAAGAATGAGTTGGAGAGGAAGAAGGCAACGGGACTCCCGCTTTGCCCTGGGGACACTGGTATTTCCAGTGTCTTCGTTCCCTTCGGGGTAGCCTCCTCTCCCTTCCCCCCACACTCAGTCCACTCCCTGCTGATGGCTAGACTCCAGGGCTCTGCTCCAGCAGGAATCTTCAGTTTCACCAACCGCCCCAGAATAACAATCGTTATTGCCAGCGACAAAGCAAACTGACACTGGGTCATAAACTGCTGGCTTCAAATCTGTGATGTGAGGATGCACCTCCTTTCCCGGCACCTTCCCCTTCTTTCTCCTGCTCTCCCACCCCACCTGGAAGAGCGCCCAAGGTGACCAGAGGTGGTCACTGCAAAGCCATCTACTCACCATTCCGCCCACAACACCACCTGGGGGACAAAAGAGGGGTGGGGGCTCGTATTCCCCAGCTCTCAAAATCCTACGGAAACTTCCTCCCAGGGGCTGCCCCACCCCCAGGCTAGGGGCCTGGCTCCTCTCTCCCACAGGTGGGCAGGGCTCTTTATTCGCTGTCAAACTCGGGGTCCCCTCCCTGAGGCTGTATGGCCCCTTCATCAGACCTAACCACTCAAAAGGCCACATTTTCCTTATCACGTTGGAAGACAGCCACCCCTGGGGCCGTAGTCCCTTGGGGAGGTTGCCTCAGGCCAAAGGGCATTCGCCCATAGTGCCCACACACCCCTTCCCCTCTCCTTTCAGTGCCCAGAAGTGGGGGGTCCCGGTGTACTAATTCCTGTCCCTCCCTCGCTGCCTGTCAGCCCCCCACCCCCACCCCCCGCTGGCCAAAGTGTAAAGCGCACTCACCAAAACTATGGCCCATGATGGAAAAACGATTCCATTTCAAAGCTGAAAACACATGGAGCCAGGTGAGGATGGGCCCAGCCTCCCGCAAACCTCCGTCCTGCAGTCCCTGTGCTCAGGACATCCTTCCCCAGGATCTGGGGGGTCCCACTCAGGAAGCTAGCTTAGAGGGGCCCCGGCTTAACTGTGGGAGTGGAGCCCCCAGGAGGAAGAGAGTTCTTCCTTGGCAGTCCTCTCCAACTTTCCCAAAGTCACCCATGAATTCCTGGCAGGCTAGGACCAGACCCCAGGTCACTCCCAGGCCAGTGTCGCTACCTGGGCCACTACACCCCACCTCAAAGAGGACAGGGGATGTCCCCAGTGCACCCCCCCCCCCCCCACACACACACTCGGCCTCTTATTTACCTGCTACAACTCTCTGGATCTCAATCACAAAGTTTTGCTGGTAATACAGGAGACCCGGGCTGTAATGGGATGAGAGCCCATGTCCCCCGAAATCCATGGCAACATAACAAAAGTCTGAGACAAGAGACAGGAGGCAGGTCAGACGTTTCCCCCCACTCCTCATTCTCCTGCAGTGTATGCCCTGTTCCCCCTCGGCCTCCCTTCAGCCCTACCTTTTGGGAGAAGAGGGATGAGTCTATCAAAGGAGTTGGCATTGTCCAGCCAGCCGTGCAGGCAAAGAACTGGGGGACCCTGCTGGGAGCCCCAGAGTTTGGCAGCGATGTGTCCCCAGGGCACAGCCAGCTTCAGCTCTGACACCAGACCTGGAAGACAGCCATCCACTCCTTCATGAGGCCGGAGCTTTCAGAGCCCCTCATCAGTGCCCCAGTGTGCCCGGGGCACCAGCACAGCCCAGGGGGCTCGCATTCCCGCACTGCCCCCAGGGGCTCCCTGGGAGAGAGCCTGATGCAGGTTTGGGCATACGCCAGGAGGGAAAGATAAACTGAGTCCCCTGAGTGAGCAACACCGACAGAACTTTAGGGCACTGGCTGGGGAAATTGGCAAGGCCTGGGCTCTGCCATGGCTGGCTGTGTAACCTTGGGCCAGTTACTAAAAAAACCTCCCGAGCCCCAGGTTTCTTTTCTGTAAAACTGGAGTCAGCAGAGGAATACCAAGAGCCAACATATTCTAAGCTTTCAGAAGGGATCCAAGGGCAGCCCGGCTCCTCACTTGCTCATAGTAAACCCGATCATGATCGCCCTCCCTTCGCGGACCCCGAACTGAGGCATGGGGAGGTGGGGAGGTGCCGTTCATGCCCCAGGTCACCAGGGAGACTGAAACAGGGCCAGGATCTGGCGCAGGCGGCACAGCCCCAGACCCCCAGGCCTGACCGCCCGGCACCACGGGTCTCTGGCCCGCTCCGGTCCTGGCTGCCTTCTCCACGGCCCAGCTCTGTGCCTTTTCACCCTGCTAGGCCGCCCGGCCCTGCCCGGCCCTGCCCGGCCGGAGACCCGGGAGCCCCCAGCCCCCCCGCGCTGCTTTCCTGGGGCTCCCAGAACCCCCAGAGGCCACGTGCAGCCCTGGTCCCGCCCCCCTGCCCTCCCGCGGGTCGGGTCGGCGTCCTCCCACTTCCGCTCCGGGGTCCGGGGTGCCAGGAAAAGAGTCGCGACACCCGGGAACGTGGCGTGGTCAGTCGCAAGTAGGTGGGGCAGGTGGCAGGGCACGGTGGCCTCCCCCATCCCACTCCGGCCTCAGGGGCCCTGGGCGCGGCGTCTTCACCCATTACAGTCGTCCTGCGGGCGCACGGGACCGTCCCTCCGCCGAGAGGTAGCGACCGGCAGTCCGCACGCCGGAACTTCAGACCCCGCCCCCGCGGTCGGTTTCTCCGGCCTGGCCCCGCCCCTTTCCAGGCCCCGCCCCCGTCCGCCCCACCCGAGACTTCCTTCCGACAAGGGCGTGTCAGCGACCTGGCTCCCGGCTCTGGCCTCTGGGGGCCCTGAGCGCCCGGAGACAAGCCCACCGGACACAGGCTGTGAGCAGAGCGGCTCGGGAGCCCTGGGGCGGTGGCCACACCGCCTCCAAATGTTTGGGCTACACCCGGGATGATGTCGAGGGGAGCGAAGTCTCTGCTTGACCCCGACCCTGGGCGATCTCTATGGCTGGCCTCCCCCCGCCCCGCACGGGACCAGGAGCTGTAGGCCCAGGGAGCAGTCACAGCGAGCGGGGCTACCACCTGGGTCCTCCCCGGCTCGCACCATAGGACTAAAGGTGGGGTGATTCTTTAATGGTTAAATGTTAAAGGCTGCATCCAGCATGTTCTCACTGCGTCCTGGGGTCACCAGTAGTGCCTGGCACGGACCAGCCTTAATATTTGTTGCACAAGTGGATGAATATGTAAACTGGGGACTTGGAGGAGCTCCCCAGGTTTGGAAGGATTATGGACAGTAACATTGAGCCTGGAAAGGATCAAGATCCCCGGCTTGAAGGGGATGTTTGGGGTACTAAATGCTGTAATAAAGGCACTAAAGTGCGTCCTCTGAGTCAGAGGCAAGTCTAGGAGAAATAAGGGAAAGTGCCTCCTGTTTGTTCACCACCGTTTTCTAATTGGAAGGCCGACCCCTCGGGGGTCACAGCCCAGCAGAGCCCCTAAATGATCAACTATAATCCCGCAGATGGGGGCTGGAGAGTGAATTCTCCCTGGGAAATGACGGGAGACCCAGGCCCTGAAGCGGGGGCAGGCAGGGATGTGCCACAAGGCAGGGAAAGTTGTTGGTGGCTGGAAAATGTCGGGGGGGGGGCATTGGGGCTCAGTGTGGCGCTAAGGAATTTGGACCTTCCCTGAATGGTGGGGGGCTGGAGGAGGGGCATGGAGCTAGGGGTGATGAGACCATTTCTGTAATGGGTACACGCACAGTGGTGTCGTAGTTCCAGAAATGCTTTGGCTTCCTTGACACGTTATGCAGGGGGTCCCAGATCGTGGGGTGACAGAAGCAATGGGACATGACCCCTTTGAAGAGGTTCTTTCCTCCTCTGCCTTGGGGACCCCACACCTCTTCTTCATGGATGACGCCACATTTATACCTGACCCTCGGCTCCAGTCTGACCTCTAGGTGGGGCCCTCTAGCACGTCGGACCTCAACCTCCCTCATCCCCAATGGCCAGCATCTGCTCCCTCCTTCCTACCCCTGCAGGCTCACCTCAGTCACCGCCACCTGCTTTCTCCTCCCATGGAAGCCTTTCCCTGCCTGCCTCTGCCCCCTTCCCCTTCCATTCCAGTGACCCCCTGGGCTGGGTGTTTGTCACCCCAGGAAGACCAGAGAAATCATTTGTCCTGCCCCTCATATCCCATCTACTGCCACCAACCCCCCCCCCCCCCCCAGCCAACAGCACAGTAGCAGCTCTGGTCTTACTTCCTCGGGGAATCACACAGAGAGGTCACTACTCTACACAAATGTACACCCGGTCACAGAGCCCCTGACAAAGGGCCCAGCCTCCGGACATTGGCTCAGCCTCCGGACAGTCCCCCTTGCGTCCCCCCCGCCCCAAGCCTGGATTGGGCTCCAGGCAAATGCCCTGCACGGTGGGCCGGAGTGAGCACAGTGCACTCCTGAGGCTTCAGGACAGAGCAGACCCTCTTTTGTTTGGGCACAGATTCAAGAACGCTGCTGGTGAGTTAGGGGACAGGGTGCGGCCAGAGCTACCTGAAAGAGTGACCAGGTAGTGGCCCAGCCTAAAATGACTCTTTGCTGGCAAGCAGTCCTGGAGCCGGAAGTCTTTGATGCTCCACTGCCTATAGTCATGAGCTCTCTGAGCTCCACTGTCCTCGGGCTTAACTGACTCCTGGCCTGCAGCCACCCTGTCCTACTGGCCTTATCAAAGCACGGTGGCCTAAGTGCCCTTTGCGAAGTCAGCTGTTCCTCCTCCTCTTCCCTTCACGCCCTTCCCTGACCTGTTTCCTTAGAGCCCTAAAGGGATGGATATGGTAGAGGGAGATGACTCTGTATTTCTTTTAATCAAGCAAAAAAGCAAAGAGCCCGTCCTGAGAATACCCATGGCTTCGCCTTCCTCTCTTTGGTCCAGAGACAGTCGGTTTGCAGCGGATTTCAATGAAAGCTTAAAAGTCACAAAATAGGGGCGCCTGGGTGGCTCAGTCGGTTAAGCGTCCGACTTCAGCTCGGGTCATGATCTCACGGTTCGTGGGTTCGAGCCCTGCGTCGGGCTGTGTGCTGAGAGCTCAGAGCCTGGAGCTTGTCTTCAGATTCTGTGTCTCCCTCTCTCTCTCTGACCCTCCCCTGCTCACGCTGTCTCTCTCTCCCTCTCAAAAATTAAAAAAATTAAAAAACGTTTTAAAAAAAGTCACAAAATAGGGTTCACCCAAACCAACAGATCTTGACTCAGCGAAACCCACTCTCCCCCCAAACTCACCCTTCTGGAGCGATATTCGAAATGTGGGGCGCCTGGGTGGCTCAGTCCGAAACCTGTTGATTTCGGCTCTGGTCGTGGTCTCGCGGTCTGTGGGTTTGAGCCCCATATCCGGCTCTGCGCTGACAGCGTGGAGCCTGCTTGGGGTTCTCGCTCTCTCCCTCTCTCCATACTTCCCCTGCTGGCTTTCTCTGTCTCTCTCAAAATCAATAAATAAGGATTTTTTTTAAATGTGCAACCACCTGCCAGGCTAGGGTGTGCTAGCCCCTTGATGCCAGGGAGGTCTGCAGGGAGTCTCTGGGAGGAGCATGGAGAGGCTCTGTACCATCAGGTATGAGCACGTTTCAGGAGTTCAGAGGCTGGTCCAGCCACGCTGTCAGCACGGCCACCCTGTCCTCCCGTTGCCTTGGGTTAGAAAGGGAAGCCACTTTCTCTCTCCCTCCTTTTTTTATTTTTTTTTTTAAGATTTTATTTTTAAGTAATCTCTACACCCAGTGTGGGGCTTGAACTTACAACCCCGAGGTCAACAGTCGCATGCTGAACTGACTGAGCCAGCCAGGCACCCTGCCACTCGAGGGGATCTTATGGTTCACCTTGTCCCCAAACCCTTATGTTTTCAGATTCATTAAAGAAACATTTCCTGAGCAGGCAGTTTGTATCAGATCACGTGCTGGGAGCTAGAATAGAGAGGCGTGTCTGGTGTCAGGCAGGGCTGTATGACAGGAGGGAGAAGAGGCACAGAGGAGGAGGGGGGAGTCTGGCAGGGGAGGGTGACTCCAGGATTCTGACCCCGGGTAACTGGGTGGGTACTGGTGTGTGCTCTCAAGATGAGGACAATGGAAGAAAGAGCTGGGAGGCCAAAGGTAAAATTCATTGAGCCACAGGCTACAAAGAGGTGCTCTCAGAAGCCAGAGTGAATGTACCAGAAAGAGCGACTGTACTCGCAGAACTGTAGTAACTGTACCAAGGGAGGAACCCCTTCTGTGTTCCCAGAGACTACCAAGTGCGCTTACTCTTAGCTCTCTGCCGCCCGTGTCAGAAAACGTATTAGTCTTCCTCTCTTTTGTCGCTATAGCCCTAGGTACCGGGTCGACTTCTTGCGATTACGAATCCTGCAGTCTTCCTTAGTGTGCTCTCCCTTCCGTGCCCCCGTTGCCCTGAGCCCTGAGTTCATTTCCATTATTAAATTCCTCCTGTTGAAAAGCCTCAAGTTTTCCTGCTCGCTTGATTAGACACTGGTGGATACCCTTCCATACCTACCCGATTGGCGAAAGAGAAAAAGTCTGGTAACACCAACTAATGGGTAAGGTACGGAGCAATCGACAGTGCTGGTGGGAGATCTGACTTGAGACCGTCTGCGAAACAGTTTGGCATCGACTGCGTAAGTTGAAGGTGAATACGCTGTCAGCCAGCGGTTCCACGCCGAGGTATAGAACCTGAAGAAACTAGTGCGCGTGAGCATCAAGACAAGATGTGCGGGTACTACTGCTTGCGAAAGCCAAGAGCTGAAATGATCTAAATGCCATCAACGAAGATGCGGATAAATAAATTGTAGTATATGGATTTGATGGACTTTAATACGCAATGACCAAAAAATGAATGACTGCTCTACACACTAGCATAGATGAATGTTACAAAGATGATGTTGAGTGAAAGAAGCGAGACAGAAGGGCAGGGTGAAACACTCACAAGGAGCTCAGGTCGGTAGAGTGTCCTACTTGTGGTCACAGTTCGAGCCCCACATTAGGTGGAGAGTTTACTTAAAAAAATTAATTCATTAGGGGCACCTGGGCGACTCAGTCGGTTGCGTGTCCGACTTCGGCTCAGGTCATGATCTCACAGTCCGTGGGTTCGAGCCCCGTGTCGGGCTCTGTGCTGACAGCTCAGAGCCTGGAGCCTGCTTCGGATTCTGTGTCTCCCCTTCTCGCTGCCCCTCCCCCACTCACACTCTGTCTCTCTCTCAAAAATAAATATAAAAAAAATAAAATAAAAAATAAATTAAATCTTTAAAAAAGAAGAAGTTCAGAAACGGGAAAAACTAAAAGTACATTGTAATAGGTAGGGAAAAAGCCTTCAAAAGATGTCCACGTCCTAATCCCTGGAACCTGCTAATGCGTAACTTTACCTGGCAGAAGAGACATTGCATGTGATAAAGACCTTGAGATGGGGGAGATTAATATGAGTTACCTGACTGGGCTTTGTGTAAGCACAAAGGTCCTTAAAAGTGGAAGAGGGAGTCAGAAGACAAAAGTCAGACAGGAAAATGTCTAACTACACAAGGGCACAGAGAGATGTAGTGTTCTTGTTTTTGCAGATGAAGGAAGGGGCAACAGGCCAAAGAATGTGTGTGGGTGGCCTCTAGAAGCTGGCAAGGGTGGGAAATGGATCCTTTTCCAAAGCCTCCTGCAAAGAACACAGCCTGAGGACCCAGTGATTTTTAATTCAGGGAGACCCGTGTCAGACTTCTGACCTACAGAACTGTGCGATAATACATTCGTGTTTTTAAGCCACCGCAGCGATAGAAAACTAATACGTATATTTTTCACTCTTTTTCTCTCTGTTCTTCAGATTGGTTAACTTTTATTGATCTGTCTTCAGGTTCATTGATTCTTCTGCTTCTCCAGTACGCTGTTACACCCATTCAATTAATTTGAAATTTGAGATATTGTATTTTTCAGTTCTAGGATTTCCATATGGTTCTTTGTTTTTTGTTTTTTGTTTTTTTTTTTTTTTAAGTAGACTTCATTCCCAGTGCAGAGCCCAATGCAGGGGCTTGAACTCAGGACCCGGAGATTAAGATCTGAGCTGAGATCAAGAGTCAGACACTTGGGGGGCGCCTGGGTGGTTCAGTCGGTTAAGTGTCTGACTTCAGCTCAGATCACGATCTCGAGGTTCGTGAGTTCGAGCCCCTTGTCGGACTCTGTGGTGACAGCTCAGAGCCTGGAGCCTCCTTTGCATTGTGTGTGTCTCTCCCTGCCCCTCCCCCATTCGTGCTCTGTCTCTCTCTGTCTCTCTCTCAAGAGTAAATAAGTATCAAAAATTTTTTTAAAAAAGAGTCAGATGCTTGGGGCTCCTGGGTGACTCAGTTGAGCGTCTAACTTCAGCTCAGGTCCTGATTTTATAGTTCGTGAGTTAGAGCCGGGCATCAGGCTAGCTGCTGTCAGATCTGCAGAGCCTGCTTCAGATCCTCTGTCCTCCTCTCTCTGCCCTTCCCCAGCTCTCTCTCTTTCTCTCTCTCAAAAATAAATAAATGCTACAAACAAACAGACGCTTAACCGACTGAACCACCCAGACGCCCCTATGTTGTTGATCTTTATAATCTCTATTTCTATGCTAAGATTTACTATCTTTTCATTCATTACTAGTATATTTTCTCTTATATCCTTGAGCAGAGTTACTATAGGTATTTTTTAAGTCAATAACTTTTATTATAATTCACGTATTTCATAGAAACAAGAATGTAGTGAATAGGATAATATGAAAGAAATATTTTATTTTATTTTTATTTTTCATGTTTATTTAAAAATTTTTTTAATGTTTTGAGAGACAGAAATAAGTGTGAGCAGGGGAGGGACAGAGAGAGAGGGAGACACAGAATCCGAGGCAGGCTCCAGGTTCCCAGCTGTCAGCACAGAGCCCGACACCGGGCTTGAACCCACCAACCGTGAGATCATGACCTGAGCCGAAGTCAGAAGCTTAACCAACTGAGCCAGCTGGGTGCCCCTATTTTTTTTTTTTAATGTTTGCTTATTTTTGACAGAGAGAGACAGAGTGCGAGTGGGGGAGGGGCAGAGAGAGAGGGAGACACAGAATCCGAGGCAGGCTCCAGGCTCTGAGCCATCAGCACAGAGTCCGATTCGAAGCTTGAACCCACGAACTGTGAGGTCATGACCTGAGCCAAAGTCTGGTTCAACCAACGGAGCCACCCCGGCGCCCCTAGGCTAAAAGCCATTTCTAAAAGTAGGAAACCCACACAGCTCCTTTCTCTTCCTCCAGGTATCAAACCCCATCCAGTGTCTGCCTTGTTTTGGTTCTTTTGTGGTGCCTGCAGGTCATGGTCTTTTATGTTTTTCCCAGGATGTATAGTTGTGACTCAACTGAAGCCACTTGAGAGACGTCTGGGTGGTTCAGTTGGAGGAATGTCCGACTCTTGATCTCAGCTCAGATCATGGTCTCACGGTTTTGTGGGTTCGAGCCCTGCATCAGGCTCTGCTTGGAGCCTGCTTGGGATTCTCTCTCTCTCTCTCTCTCTCTCTCTCTCTCTCTCTCAAAAATAAACATAAAAAAATCTTTAAAAAAAGAAGCCACTAGGCCAATACTAGATATGGAACATCTAAAATATATAGTTTTTGGGTTAATACATAGTGGTAAGCTATCAGGTATAGGGAGGGAAGAAATATTACTCTTGGGGATGTGATCAAGAAGAGGCACATAGACTCCTTCTAAGATGATGGTAATATTTCATCTTAACCTATGTGGCGGTTGTGTGAGTGTTTGCCTTATTATTTTTGTAAATCTTTATTTATTTATAATTAAAAATTTTAATGTTTATTTTTGAGAGAGAGAGAGAGAGAGAGAGAGAGAGAGAAACTGTGAGCAGGGGAGGGTCAGAGAGAGAGGGAGACACAGAATCCGAAGGAGGCTCCAGGCTCCAAGCTGTCAGCACAGAGCCCGATGTGGGGCTCGAACTCACGAACCATGAGATCATGACCTGAGCCGAAGTCGGATGCCCAACCTACTGAGCCACCCAGGTGCCCCTATTTTTGTAAATCTTTATAATGTCATAGGTGTCTTCTACACTCTTCTATATATGACAAAGAATAAGAAGACAGTGTTTAGCGCTCTCAAGGATGGAGATAGAGAATTGGAACTGGGGGCATCCAGGTGGCAAATGATACCATGGAGATGAATGGAGTCTGCTGGGAGGGCATGTCATTCGAGAAGGGAAAAGGTCCCAGAGATCCTGAGGAGCCCTGGAATTTCCTGGACAGACAAAGGGAAATTTAGGCAGCGTGCTCAGACCCATGGAAGGAGAAGCAGCAGTGCGTGGTCTCCAGGAAACCAAAAAGGAGAGCATGTTAAGAAGGGAGTGGTCCACAGACCCAAGGGCTGCAGAGAGAACAGCAAAAATGGAAGCTGGAACCATGTTAATGGGAGTGTGAGGTTAAGAGGTCATTCATTTCAGTGGCAAGATGGGGTCAGAAATGCTGATACGGAGAATTGAAAAATGAATGGGAATCTCACACTCAGCGCAGAGCCCAACGCAGGGCTCCATCCCGCGACCCTGGGATCGTGACCTGAGCCAAAATCAAGAGTCGGACTCTCAGCCGACTGAGCCACCCCTAGACTTGCCACATCTTAAAGCTTACTGGCCACATGTGGCTAGCTGCTCCTGGACTGGGCAGTGCTCACTCCTCCGGTTGCGGTACACAGATCAACAGTATCGGTCTCCCCCGGAAGCTTGCTGGAAATGCAGAATCGCAGACCCACTCGGTCAGAATCTGCCGTTTAACAAGACGCTGAAGTGACTTGCATGCATGTTAAAATTTGGGAAGCACTGGTGCCTCCTGTTGGGTTTGTTCCTGAAAGTGTACTTGCATTTTTTAGACCACACGCCTTAGTTCTGAAAGCACGGCCGCTTCCCCTGTAACGGGATCTATCTCCATCCTTAGAGAAAGGGACATTCTTTTTCTCACCAGTGTTGATCCTTCCTTTCAGATCTTGACCTGCCTTGATCTCCTGCCTCTTTTGAGACTCCGTACCATCTTCCCCCTTCTTTCCATGGCCACCTCATCCTTCACGTCAGAGTACCTGTGTCTTAAGCAAACCTACCTTCTTTGGCCTCTGAAGCCATTTTTGGTCTTTCTCTTCTCTTTGATCCTCATATATATTTTTATAAAGTTTATTTATTTTGAGGGCGGAGGAAGGGCCAAAGAGAGAGAGGGAGAGAGAGAATCTGAAGCCCGACTCCATGCTGTCAGCACTGAGCCTGATGCGGGGCTCGATCCCATGACCCCGGGATCGTGACCTGAGCTGAAGTCAAGAGCTGAATTCAAGAGTCGGACACAACTGAGTCACCCAGGCGCCCCTGATCCTCATATATTTTTTACCATTGTGCAAAGTGGAATCATATAATAGTTGACTTTCTGTAGCTGGTTTATTTCACTAAGCATGTTTTTTTTTTAATGCTTATTTATTTTTGAAGGAGAGAGAGAGAGAGAGAGAGAGAGACAGCGTGAGTGGGACAGGGGCAGAGAGAGAGGGAGACAGAATCTGAAGCAGACTCCAGGCTCTGAGCTATCAGCACAGAACCCGACGCGGGGCTCGAACCCACGAACTGTGAACCCATGACCTGAGCCGAAGTCAGATGCTTAGCCGACTGAGCCACCCAGGCGCCCCTTCACTAAGCATGTTTTTAAGGTCCATTCATGTTGTAGCACATATCAACATTTCATTCCTTCTTACGGCTTTTTAATATATATGTACAGATTTTTACATATGTATGTATATATAGACACACGTTTTGTTTATCCATTCACTTGTTGATGGACACTTGGGTCGGTTTCACCCTGTGGCTGTTGTGAATGCTGCTGCTATGAACATGGGTGTGCAAGTTCATCTGCTCAACTTCTTGCTTTCAGTTCTTTTGGATATACATCTAGGAGTGCAAATCCTGGGTCACACGGTAGTTACGTGTTTAACCTTTTGAGAAACGGCCGAACTGTTATCCACAGTGGCTACGCCATTTTACGTTTCACCAGCAGCAAGGCCCAAGCGTTCCGATTTCTCTACGCCTATGACAATACTGTTAGTTTCTCTGTTTTTGGTTATGGCCATCCTAGTACGTGTGAAATGGAGTCTCACTGTCGTTTTGCCTTGTATTTCCCTACTGACTGAGGCTGTTGAGCACCTTCTCATGGGCTACTTGGCCACTTGTATATCTTCTTTGGAGGAATGTCAAGTCCTTTGTCCCTTTTTGAGTTGGGTTGTTTGGTGTTTCGTTGTTGAGTTTTAGGAGTTATATATTCTGGACACCAACCCCGGGTTAATGCAGTAGGTAGTCAGTAGTTTTTCTCTTTCTTGATAATATCCTTTGATGCCCAAAAGTCCTTAATTTTAAGGAAGTTCAATTTTATTTTTAAGTTTGTTGCCTGTGCTTTTGGCGTCCTGTCCATGCAGTTGTCATATCCAGTGTCATAAACGTTTTTTTTTCCCTAAGCCTTCTTTTAAGACTTTTTTAGTTTTAGTTTCTTCAGTTTTGGTGTTTGACCCCTCCGAACCCATTTTCCAACGGCCTCCCAGATACATTTTCCCCGTATGATTTAGCAAGTACTTAAAACGTTAACATGCCCATGATTAAATGCATACTTTCCTGATGAGCCCCAAACACCAGTGCACAGCCGATAAAGACAATGCAGGAAGATTTTCAAAAGATGAATTGATTACATTTCAAAAAAGGCCATGTATCCTGAGATCATGACTACCTTCCCTTTCTGGTGTTAAAATAGCCTCACCTTGCAATAAATAACGAATTAGCTCTTGCAGGTCTACACGGAAAGGAATTTTTAACTTTTTTTTTTTTTTTTTGAGGTAGAACATAATATAGAAAAGTGCACTCACTCCTCAGCATACGGCTTGGTGAATGGTCACACACTCAGCACATCCGGAAGCAAATCCTGGAACCAGGAAACCAGGAACCAGGAAAGTCCCAGCCCCACACAGAACCTCTGGTGTCTCCAGTCATCACTCTTCCTTCCAGAATTACCACTGACCTGACAGCATCGATTGGGTTTACCTGTTTCTCTACTTTCTATAAACGGAGTCATAGAGTAGGGATTCTTTTGTGTCTGGCCTCTTTTATTCTTCCTTATGTTGGTGAAGTTCTTTCGATCCTTCGTGCTCCTTGTTGCGTGATATGTTAGGATACGAACGTTGCACAATGTACTTATTCTACTGCTGGTGAACACAAGTGGTTTCCAGTTTGGAGCTACCATATTTCACTGCTAAGAACATTCGTTTCATGTCTTTCAGTGAACACATATATGGATTTTTGTAGGGTAAATACCAAGGGGTGGAATTGATAAGTCATAGGATGTATGGCTTAGCATTTATTTATGTATTTTAAAATTTTTTAACATTTATTTTATTTTTGAGAGACAGATCATGAGCAGGGGAGGGGCAGAAAGAGAGGGACACAGAACTGGAAGCAGGCTCCAGGCTCCAAGCTGCCAGCACAGAGCCCGATGTGGGGCTCAAACCCACGAACTGTGAGATCATGACCTGAGCTGAAGTCGGACGCTCAACCGACTGAGCCACCCGGGAGCCCCTGGCTTAGCATTTAGAGTTTTTGGTGTTCTTACTGTTGTGGCTATTTTATCGGCCTCTGCAAGCCTAAATCTGAGGACCATTACTTTCCAGGGGACGGATTTCTGTAAAACAATAATCTTGCCACGTCATTCCTCAGACCATCAAATTCTGGGGCTTTCCCATCACAAAGCGGAGACCATGACTCTCCAGGTTGGCATGGAAGAGCCTTTGCAGGTGGGGCCCAGGGTGTTTCTCCAGTCTCTTCTCCTGCAACAGCTCCTGGTGTGGCCCACCCTCCAATCCCACAGAAAGCCAGCGTCCTCCCCAGGCCTTGTGAGACCTGGCCCTGCCCCTTGGTGACATCATTCCTCCCAGTCTCACTAGCCTCCCGGCTCTACCTCAGGCGCACTGAGCAGGCGCCTCCTGATTACCTTGACCTCCCTCAGGTCTTTGCTCAAAGGTTACAGCTTCCCAGGGGCACCTGGGTGGCTCAGTCCATTGAGCGTCTGACCGCAGGCCAGGTCATGATCTCACCATTGGTGGGTTCGTGGGTTCATGAGTTCGAGCCCTGTGTGGGGCTTTGCACTGACAGCTCAGAGTCTGCTTTGGATTCTCTGTCTCCATCTCTCTCTGTTCCTCCCCTGCTCTCTCTCTCTCAAAAATAAACATTAAAAAAAAAAAAAGTTATAGCTTCCCTGACCCCTATAGGAAGAGCAAGCTTCACCCTCACCCTCACCTGCCATGACCAAGTCTCTCTTCCTGGCTTAGTGTGTCTCTGTGGGACTTACGACCACCTGATGGACCCACGTTTGTTCAATGTCTGTCTTCTTCACAGTTGCGTTTCCAGCCTGAAATTGCATCTGGGATCTAGACAGTAAGTATTTGTTGAATAAATGAGGGAATGAGTTCTCTGGGAATGTCACACCTCCCAAGTCTTGCAGATGTTGTGACATCAGTCTAGAAACCCCTACTCATTGCAGGAGCCCCTCCTTTTAGATGTAGGTGACTGACACAATAATTCTCCTTTGCGGGGGGATCTGTCCCACCTCCCAACCACACAGACACAAGGGTAGGCCCTAGGGAGCCATTGTCCTATTTTGGACTCTGTCCCTAGGCCAGAATCGATTAGCGGGGTGGGCACCCTGACCTAAGTGGGGCCAGGGTCTCTAACTCCAGGAATCTGGAACTGCATTTGCATTTCAGCCTTCCTCTGGGCTTGTCTTTAGAATGGATTGTTTTTGTTTTGTTTTGTTTTTTAATTAGGAGCTGCGATATGACCATCATCCAACCTGCAGCCTATCAGGGAACAAAAAGGTGTTTTTTAACATATATTTTTTATTAAAAATGTTCTATGTTTATTTTCGAGAGAGAGACAGAGCACAAGCAGGGGAGGGGCAGAGCGAGAGGGAGACACAGATTCCGAAGCAGGCTCCAGGCTCCGAGCTGTCAGCACAGAGCCCAAGGCAGGGCTCAAACTCACTAACGACGAGATTGATCATGACCTGAGCTGAAGTCAGCACCTTAACTGACTGAGCCACCCAGGTGCCCCGCAAAAAAAGGTGCTTAAAGAGCAGTGGGGAATGCAACAGGCTGCTCTCAAGGAGCGTCGGGGGTGCCGTGCTGTGCCACCCAGAATCCTCCCAAGGCAGAGGCGCCATCCTCCAGCTTGCAGGGTCCAGGGTTGGCTGTGACAGGTCAAGTGTAGCGGAGAACTTCCCTGAGACTCGCCCTTCACCGGAGGGAGCCGCCCTGGAGTATGACCTCCTCAGGGCAGATCTCCGCCCTGACCTGTCCCTGCAGGGTTACAAAGGGCTGACCCCCTTTGATTCAGCACCAACCCTCAAGGACCCTGTGGAATTGCCTGAGGCGCCCGGCTGCGTGGCGGCTGGCGGCACTTCTGCGCGGTCCAGCTTCTCCCGCCCGCTCCCGCGCTGCCTCCCGGCAGCCCTGCCCGCTAACCCGGCCGGACGCGCATCTCCGAGACTCCGATCCGGTTTCCCGGGGAACCCAACCAAAGACAAGGCGGCGTACAGCTGAAAGGCGCTGGCGGCCTAGGCTGACGGTTGCCATGACGATGCCATCAATTACTCCCAGTGCGCATCTCGGCTTCCCTGCGGGCCCTAACGATGGGCCTCGTTAAATTAGCGTTTACTAAATGAAAGTTCGGCGGAGGTCCGGTGGTGATCGTGTCCGCCTCGGGCGCAGGGGCGGGGCAACGCCGTAAAGTGTGGCCCTGGCACCTCCTCCTTTTGTGGACCCTCCCTCACTCAGCGGTCAGGTCAGGTGCCCCCCACCCTGCTCCAGTCGTTCAGCAAGCGCCGCGGGCCCCCGAGGTGCGGGCTCGGGTCCCTCGGGCGCCCGCGTCTGGGCCCATCGGGTCAGCGCCGCACACGTGCCGTAAGCACCGCCAGCTGCGGGTGAACCACGGCCCTTCCACCTGGCGCCTGGTCCTCGTCGCGGCTCAAACGGCCGCGCAGCCCCCACGTCTTCTGCAAAAGTCTCCAGGCTGAAGGCGGCGTAGACGCGCAGAGGCCCTCAGACGGGCTCCGGAAAAAAAATTCAACCAAGGCCCTCGGGTTGCAAGTGAGGAAGCAGGGGTGAGTATTTTAACCCATCCCGCAGCCTCGGGGCGGGCGCGTGGGGGAAACGCTTCCCACCGGCTGAGGTCTGACTCAAGTCGTTTCGATTTTCCCGCCACCCTTCACCACGCGCCTCCTGCCCTTTGGACGGTTTTGCGGCTCTGATTTGCCTCCACGTGAGCTAGGGACGCGGGGAACCGTGGCGAGAGCGTGCGAGCGGGTACGCGCCCGGGGGGTCGGAGGGGCGTGGTCAGAGCGGAGCGCGCTGGCGGGTACGCGCCCGGGGGGGGTCGGAGGGGCGTGGTCAGAGCAGGGCGCGCTGGCGGGCACGCTCCCGGGGGGGCTAAGGGCGTGGCGGGAGGAGAGCAGGCGGGCGGGCACGCGCCCCAGGGTTCCGGGGTGGGGGGTGGCAGAACGGGAGCGCGCAGGCAGGCACGCGCCCCGGGGGAAGGGTGTGTTTTGGGGGGAAGGGGTGTGGCGAGAGCGCGCGGTCGGGACGCGCTCCAGGGCGCTGCGGTGGGGCGGCCCTCGCTGCGGGGGGGGGTGTGTGTGTGCGTGGACGCGCCCTCGCTGCGCCGCCTCCTCCCGGTCTCCCTCCTTCTAGAACTCCTTCGGGCGTGGGGCCCGTCTCCGTGCTGGGCGAGATTTCTGCAACTCTCTTTTGGCGAAAGAGCTTCCGGAAATGAGGATGGGGGGCGGCGTCTGCCGGTGGCTTGTTGCCCTTGGGGATGGGAAGGAGGTAGAGGAAGACCCGCCGCTGCCGACCTCGAATTTGTAGCCCCGTTAAGCGGCTCGGACCCGCAGGCTGTTCCGGGTTCGAGGATGGAGGCGGGAGCCGCGGGGTTTAGGGTGATGGGAGCCCAAAGGGGAAAGACGCGGCGGCAAGGGGCCGCTGCACAGTCCGCGACGGTCCGGGTCACAGGGGGACCCCAGGCGCGCGGTACCAAGCAGACCTCGGGCGGCGGGGACCTAAGGCCCCGGCGTTGACCCCCTGCCAGGAGGACCTGCAGCACCTCCTGCTCGTCCCCTGCCTTACTGCAGGCCCTGCCGGTCCTGGGATCTCTGATTTTTCTGGAACTTTGTCCAAGTTGGACACATAGTTGATAGATAGATTAAGCTTCATCAAAGTAACGTAAGACAGAAAGGGACTTCCGAATGTAACCCATTTAGTGTTAAGACCCACCTTACTTGTGTCACTTGGAGGAACATACTAGTTGGTCGATAAAGGGTTAGATAGAAATAGATTTCTATTTCCTTGGTCTCATCCATCCAGTTTGCCATCATGGAAATTACCAGGTAGATAGGAAAGGAGAGAGTCTCTCTCCTCTGGTCCATATATTTGATTATATAAGATGTAATAAGAAAATAGGAAAACCATGAGAAACTGCTTTCCGAACATCTGAAGTTGTAACCCTAATCCCTGTCTCAGTGCCCTGTTTTCTTGTCCCAGTTTGCAGATATTTTGTTTTGTCTTTGTCCATTTTGTCACTTGGCTGTCAGCTGTCTGGGGTCAGTCAGCAAGCACTGACTGATTCTCTGGCCTCAGTGCCGTGCCTGGCGCAGAGCTGGCTCATGATTCTTGAATCATGTTGGAGGCATGAGCCTTGTAGAGGCTGTGTGCAAGGTACGGCCAGTTTTCCTGGGTTTTCTGGCCGTCTCTACGCTCGGTGTCCCCTCTCCCCCATCACCTCCAATGCCCAGAGGGAATGAGCTCTCCAGACCGCAGGGGATTTACAGTACACCATCTGTCTGAACTGGATTTAGATTCGACGCCTGTATTTTCTGACAAGCCACCAAGCATAAGAAAGACAGACCTGACCTCCGTTGGGCTCTGCCATTGACCATCTGGGTCACTCTGGACAGAGCACCACGTCCTCCTTGGTGGCGGGCTGTAATAATCCTTCCGTCGTTAGGAATTATTAGGTATGCGAAGATTGAGATCGTAAGAGCCCTCAGTCCCTGAGAATGACACTCCTGGGGTGTGGGAGGTACCTATTCGTCTCAGAGGGACCGAGGGAGGAAGGACTTACAATTGTAAACTTTCTCAAGTAACTGCTCTCCGGGGGTGCAGAGGTCTGTCTGCAGTGCTGGCTGCGGAGGGTGGGCGGCCTGAGCATTCGAAGGGGACCGAGGTCGGCCTCAGGCAGGTGGGAACCAAGCCTGTGTTTGTTCAAGTCTTTTAGTGTGGGGTGGGGAAAAGGGACTGTGCTGAAAGTTACAGTTCTTGTAGGCCAAGGTCAAAGCCTAGTGGAGAAGAGCGATTAGCAGACCCTGACCACAGTCACATGCTATAGCAACCTGCACAGCCACCTTGGTCCTTTTCATGGCTGCTGGTCCCCTATTGATGGACATGTGGGTATGGTGTGCAGAAGCTTTTATAGAGCCAAGCTATTTTCAAGAAAACAAATATTAAATGGAAATTGACTTTTCCAAAATGATTAAGGGCGCCTGTAAGGAAATGGGATCATAATCAGTTGGAGGCTGAGTTCTTTTTAAGACTCCTGTGCTGCTCTCCCTGTCCTGGGACGAACCTCATAAACACGCGTGTGGTGGACTGGTTATGACCTCACACTCTGGGCCCTTCTGCTTGGGTTTAAGTCTTGGTGCTGACACTGACGACCTGTGTGCTTGTGACCGGTTACTCTTACCCTTGTTACCTGAAACTGGGTTCGCCTCTTGGTGAGTTTCAGCCAAAAAGCTACACGGAGCCAAAGAAGAAAAAAGGGAGAGTTTTACTTACAACAGATATGGAGACCCCTGGGGATATTTCGAAGCAGAGTCTCTTCCAACAGCAAAATTGGGGATGTTTAAAGCTGAGGACGCAAACATGTTCATGAAGGGGCTTGCGCAATGGGGAATACAGCAAACAATTGGGGCAAAAGTGATCTAAGGTAATGGAATCAAAATCCCCAGGGTTGGAAAGGGTCAGCCTCGTTCATTCTCTGGCTCCAGTGAGTCCTTAGTCCAGCATCTGAGTGCTGACAGGGGTTTAGATCCCGCGAAGATAGCTCAAGTCTTCCCTTTCTTATTATTAAAAAATATTTTTTTTAATGTTTATTTATTTTTGAGAGAGACAGAGACACCGAGTGTGAGCAGGAGAGGAGAGGAGAGAGAGGGAGACACAGAATCGGAAGCAGGCTCCAGGCTCTGAGCTGTCCGCACAGAGCCCATACGGGGCTTGAACTCGCGAGCCGTGTGATCATGAACTGAGCTGAAGCTGGATGCTTAAGACTGAGCCACCCAGGTGCCCCTACAATGACTTTTCTTATGTCAAGAAAGCTATGTCTTTCTTTTCCCAGGGACCCCTAACTCTTTCTACTTATATCCTCTCTCTCTTTTTTTTTTTTCATTTGATTTAATATTTATTTCTAAGTTCAGGTAACATACTTGGATACATAAAAATATTGAAGTGTAAAATATTTTCCGTTGATATCTGATATCTGACTTTGACCTCCAACAATTAATCAAAATTGAATTAAGTCTCAGATTGAAAAAAAAAAGGTAGATTTGTAAATTTACTCCTTGTAAATTTTTTCTTCTGATTTTTCTACATTGGAAACATCACTAAAACTTTTGGTATATATAGTAATTCACTGGATATAAACATTTAATATGATCTCAATCCAGTTGTAGTTAAAAATCGCTCATAAAGATTCAAACAGATCCCAGGGGCGCCTGGGTGGCTCAGTTGGTTGAGCGTCCGACTTCGGCTCAGGTCATGATCTCACGGTTCGTGGCTTCGAGCCCCGCATCAGGCTCTGTGCTGACAGCTAGCTCAGAGCCTGGAACTTGTCTTTGGATTCTGTGTCTCCCTCTCTCTCTGACCCTCCCCTGCTCATGCTATCTCTCTCTCTCTAAAATAAATAAAACATTAAAAAAATTTAAAAAAAACAAAAAACCAAACATCCCAAAATTAGAGGACTACGAAATCAAATTATCCACTTTACTTACTGAAATGGTCTCAATCTTTATTTCTTTTCTTTTTTGCTTTCTTTCTTTTTTTATCATTATTTTATTTTATTATTTAAGTTCAAGTTAGTTAACATATAGTATAGTCTTGGCTTCAAGAATAGAACCCAGTGATTCATCTCTTACATATGATACTGAGTGCTCATCCTAAAAAGTGCCTTCCTTAATGCCCTGCCCATTTAGCCCATCCCCCACCCCAAACCCCTCCAGCGACCCTCAGTTCTCTGTATTTAAGAGTCTCTTATGGTTTGTCTCCCTCCCCATTTTTTATATTATTTTTGCTTTCCTTCCTTTATGTTCATGTCTTAAATTCCACATATGAGTGAAGTCATATAATATTTGTCTTTCTCTGACTAATTTCACTTAGCATAATACCCTCTAGTTCCCTCCACGTAGCTGCAAATGGCAAGATTTCATTCTTTTTGATTGCCGAGTAGTGCTCCATTGTGTGTGTGTGTGTGTGTGTGTATGTGTGTGTGTGTATATATATATATATATATATATATATATATATATACACCACATCTTCTTTATCCATTCATCTGTCGATGGACATTTGGGCTCTTTCCATACTTTGGCTCTTGTCGATGGCCCTGCTATAAACATTGGGGTGCATGTGCCCCTTTGAAACAGCACTCCTGTATCCTTTAAATAAATACCTAGTAGTGAAATTGCTGGGTCATAGGGTAGCTCTATTTTTAATGTTTTGAGGAACCTCCATCCTGTTTTCCAGAGCGGCTGCACCAGTTTGCATTCCCACCAGCAGTGCAAAAGGGTTCCTGTTTCTCCACATCCTCGCCAACATCTGTTCCTGCCTGAGTTGTTAGCCATTCTGACCGGTGTGAGGTGGTATCTCGTTGTGGTTTTGATTTGCATCTCCCTGATGATGAGTGATGTTGAGCATTTTTTCATGTGTCTGTTAGCCTTCTGGATGTCTTCTTTGGAGAAGTGTCTATTCGTGTCTTCACTAGATTATTTGTTTTTTGGGTGTTGAGTTTGATAAGTTCTTTATAGATTTTGGATACTAACCCTTCATCTGATATTTTATTTGCAAATATCTTTTTCCATTCCATTGGTTGTGTTTTAGTTTTGTTGATTGTTTCCTTCGCTGTGCAGAAGCTTTTTATCTTGAGGAGATCCCAGTAGTTCATTTTTGCTTTTGGTTCCCTTGCCTCTGGAGACGTGTTGAGTAAGAAGTTGCTATGGTCAAGGTCAGAGAGGTTTTCGCCTGCTTTCTCCTCAAGGATTTTGATGGCTTCCTGTCTTACGTTTAGGTCTTTCATCCATTTTGAGTTTATTTGTGTGCATGGTGGGAGAAAGTGGTCCAGGTTCATTCTTCTGCAAGTCCAGTTTTCCCAGCACCATTTGCCGAGGGAACTGTATTTTTTCCATTGGATATTCTTTCCTGCTTTGTCATAAGATTAGTTGGCCATATACTTATGCCCTCTCTGTGTCTAGATGTCCACATCTGTAAGAGGGATAATGATGTCATAAAGTTGTTACGGAAATTAAATTAGTTGATCCATGTCAAGCCCTTAATAATTGTTTAACCAGTTTAATACAAATTTTTCTTACCTCCCACACCCAGGCCTAGAGGAGTGTCAGGGAGGTTCAAGGATAGAAGTGTTGCACTTTTTTTTTTTTAATGTTTACTTGTTTTTGAGAGAGAGAGCACACAAGTGGGGTAGGGACAGAGAGAGAGGGAGACAGAGGATCCAAAGCGAGTTCTGTGCTGAGAGCAGCGAGCCTGATACAGAGCTTGAACTTACGCACCGTGAGATTATGACCTGAGCAGATGTTGGACACTGAACCAACTGAGCCACCAGGGCACCCCTGCAAGTGTTGCACTTTCATATCTCAGTCTGGAATATCTTTCCCCTTTTCATGTTGGTTTCACCTCTCACCAACATTCACTGGTGATTTCTAATGTACCTGTTCCCTAAACTGCTCGAGAATCCCACTGACTTGCCATTAGCACGCAGGAATATTTTCATTATCCAGTGTCATTCTCCACATCTTACAGTTCGGGGGTTCTTGTCGAATCTCGGCTACTCGTCTCTTTGACCCTGTCACACAGTAAACCTTTAAGCGTTTGCTGAGGGTCTGGGCCTGTGTGGGGATGCACAGATGGGGTAAGATGGAGTTTCCTCGTGCGTAATACCTAGTTCCACTGTGGCTCCTAGATCTTCATCAAGTGTCAAAAGGTAAAGGTAGAGCACAGGTAATGGCTTTGGTTCTAACACGTGCCCTGAAAACCTGGAGGAGTCCGAATCTTCCAGGAAGGAGGAGGAGTTTTGAGGTAGGTTGGCAAGGATGCTTGGAGCTTACAGGTGGCCTTGGCAGGAGACAGGTGCCCCGGGAGAGTGAGGAGCCACATTTGCCTGTGGGAGAGAATTCCTGTTTGGGGTCGGAGGGGTAGGGTGGAACCAAATTAGGTGGGACTTCAGAAACAAAACACCTCTTTGGAAATGACAAGAGACGGGGTGCCTGGGTGGCTCAGTGGGTTGGGCATCCGACTTCAGCTTGGGTCATGATCGCGCGGTCTGTGAGTTCCAGCCCCACGTCAGATCTGTGCTGACAGCTCAGAGCCTGGAGCCTGCTTCAGATTCTGCGTCTCCCTCTCTCTCTCTCTCTCTCTCTCTCTGCCTCTCCCCGCCACCCTCAGAAATAAATAAACATTAAAAAAAATGACTAGAGAGGAAATAGCCCCTCTGTATCTTAAGCAAAGTCCTGGGTAATTACAGCCCCCTACCACCAGCGCCTGTATTAGGATAATAAATAAGATTCATGGAATTGGGGGCCTGGGAATTTTTCATGAGAAGCAAATTTCCTTTTAAGCATTGACTGAGGTCTCAATCTGTGTCCTCGGTCAGGAGGAATCGTGAGTAAAATTGAGATTGTGACATGTTTTACTCTCCTCTCCATGAAAAAAATGCTAACCTCCCGACCCTAATGATGTCTGACTTTGACCTTTCCTCTAAGGCTGAGTCTCCTCCGTGAATTAGGAACCCAGAGCATTTTCCCTTTCAATCACACGCTGCCCGCTACTCAACAGCTAGGTGCTTGCTCCGTAAGTGCCGAAATCCTCCTCAATGCTGGATGCAGCATGAAGGGCAGCAGATAAACAGGGAATTGCTATATGTTTTTGTTTTCGTGGGCTTACGTCTAGTTGAAAACTGACCTATAAGTACGTAAGTAGAGTAGGCCAGGGGTAGGCAAACTTTGTGTGTAAAAACGGTAAAAGGCCAGATAGTAAACATTTTAGGCTCTGAAGTCACGGTCTCCATTGCTGCCATTCAGCTCTGTCACCGTAGCGTGCAAAGCCGCCGTGGGCAATACGCCCCAGCACAGGCAGGAGTGTCCCTTTACTCATGGACGCTGCGATTTCGGTATAAGTTTCGCATAATTCTGTAGCCATTTTATACAATTTTCATGGGTCACAAAATACTCTCCTTTGGCTTTTTGTTCAACTGTTTAGCAACATAAAAGCCATCCCTCGCTCATGGGCCATATTAAAACCAGTTGGCAGAGTAGAGTCGGTCTGTGGATCAGGGTCTGTTGACTCCTCAAAAGAACTGTGACGGACAGAGGTACAACATGCAAAGAAGGCAGAGCCGGCAGAGGCTCACGGTTCCTGCAGGACCGAGGTAGGCGCAGAGGATGGTTCCAGAAGGAGATGAATTGTACACAGGTTTTGAGAGTTAAGTCCTTGTTCGCATGAGGCCAGTTGAAGGGGGTGGGGAGAGGACAGGTGGGCAGCTGCGGTGCAGGCTACTTGAGCCAAGGCACAAGGTCACGGGCCTGAAGGGTGTGGCATGTTTTCGCCCGCGAGGCTTGGGTGTAGCTCCGGTGTGGGAGACGGGAACCGAGGCGGCAAGTGGGCAGGGACCTTGAGCCAAGTTTTGCCAAGGGCCTTTACTGCCAAGCCAGAGTGGGTTTTATTCGGAGGCAATGGAGGCCTTAGAAATTGCCCAGCGGAGAAGTGATTCAAAGCCACTCCCTATTTTACGCAGACTTGGAGGACCAAGCAAGGGTGGGGAGGCCAGGGCACGGGAACAGTTGGTGGACGGTTGGGCTGGCAGCGTGAGAACAGGGCTGCGAGTCATCCCCACATGACGTGTGGGCACTGCCAGAAACGAACGAGGCTTCCGACTGAGTCCAGGGAGTGAGGCCAGGAGCTGGGAGCCAGAGACATAGCCTGCAGGGCACCGTGGGGGCCAGGTGGGGCCCAGCACTGTGACCATAATTTATGGACCCATCCCCTCCTGCCAAGCATGTGGGTGGTTAGCATCTGTTGGACTTTTTGTTTTATTTTTTTTTTAATGTCTTAATTTTATTTTGAGAGAGAGAGAGAGAGAGAGAGAGAGAAAGAGAGAGCGGGGGAGGGGCAGAGAGACAGGGAGACACAGAATGGGAAGCAGGTTCCAGGCTCTGAGCTAGCTGTCAGCACAGAGCCCGACGCGGGGCTCGAACTCACGAACCGCGAGACCACAACCTGAGCTGAAGTGGGATGCTCAACCGAGGGAGCCACCCAGGCGCACCCGACCGCTGCACCGTGGACCCCTGCGGTGGATGGCAGGCTCGGGACTTGGCTCCCGCAAGTCTGCCAGCAGGTGCCCGACGGGGGCCCGGAGAGCAGAGCCGCCCATGGGAGGGGCCGCCCTGACCACTCACATTGGGGCGGAAAAGTAGGGCTTGACTTCGACTCCCAAAGAAGAATCAGCAAACACTGGCACGGTAGATAAGGCAGCGGCAGGAATAAAACAGGGTATGAGCAGGTTCTAGTCCATCAGCAAATCCACTGGCCTTATCTCCAGAATGATCCAGAGTCAGGCCCCCCTAATCCACGCACCACTGCCACGACCTCGCCCCTGGACGAGGGCAGTAGCCTCTCTCCGGTCTCTGTGCTTCTAGCCTCTTCTCTCCAGAGCAAAATGGAATGATCCTAATAAAATGGGAGACCAGGCGCCCCCTCCCCTCAGAATCCTTCACCAGCTTCCCAGCCGCTCGGAATTAGGTCCGGCTCTTCCCCGAGGTTTCTTCCGGCTTGCCGCTCCAGCTTCTGGACTGTTCCATCAAAGGCAGCACCCCCTGCACCCCCATCTCCCTTCTCAGCACTTGCTGGGCACAAGGGCCCCTCTTACTGGTCCCTGGATTTACTGTCTGTCTCCCTGAGAACGGAAGCTTCCTGAGCCTGCAGACTTTGTTGTCTGTTTCACTTCCGCATCCTCAGTGCCTCGCGCTCTGCCAGATGGGTGCCCGGTGAAATATTTGTTTTCTGGAGTTATTCCACCTGGGCTTGTGCTGATCAGACTGAGCTGGTCGAAAACGTCCCGTGGATAGAGAGGGTGCCACGGCCCCACGATAATCAGGAATGCCGACAGCGTATCATTTTGCCGATTCCGCGGGCTTATGGATTTCAAAGCACACTGTTGTGTTTATCAGCACGTTCATTCCCGTAGCGAATGGTTACCGAGTACCTGCCGTGGGGGGCCCCCGCCTCGAGCCGGAAATCGCAGGCTGAATCCTGCATCCGCTGCTACCAGGGGTGTGACCTCAGACAAGTCCTTCACCACGCTGTCCCTCAGTTGCCCCATCTGGAAAGTGGGAACCCGGATCGCATGTACCTCACCTGTTTGTTGTGAGGCTTAAATAAGTTAATGTCCACGGAGCACCTAGAGCCGTGCCTGGCACACAGAGTTTGCTAGAATTACTGTAAGTGCTGTGACAGCCACGTGTGACTTTTCCAGATAGGGAAGTACCGGGGTGAGAATGTAGTTATTCCTGCTAAGGAGGCTGCCACCCGGCCGGGGAGCTGAGAAGCAGATTCAATCCGGGGTAATCCACCTTGGGGCGGGGCGTGCACAGGGAAGGAACCTGTGCAGCGAGGCTCCCCAGAGGACACGGCTGCCGGCTGAGTAGAGATCTCAGGGGCACCCAGCTGGCGTCTCTGCCCCTCCCGACCCCGGGTGGGCCCCCCCTTCTATAATCTGATCTCCTGCACCTGTAACTCGGGGGACACTAACGCCCCCTTTCAGCATGTTCTCCTCTCAGCAGTCGTGGTCTGGCTCCCAGCCCCACGCCCCCCTCCGCAGGACCTCCCTCGTGGGCTGCCCCTCTCTTGCTTACCACCATGCAATTTCACGGGATTTGTTTTTTGGGGTGTTTTGTTTTGTTTTCGTTAATCAGGCCTGACCGCTCTCCTGCAACCCCTGCTTGGCCTCCCTGCCTTGCGGGCCTTCCTGTCCTCGGGGCTCCGCTTCCTGGTGACTTTCCCTTTCTGTCAACATATGTGTGGCACTGAATATTCCCTGATTACTTATTTATCTATTGCTGTCTCTTCCACTAAGCCGGTGTTTCTAAGCATTTTGGTATCAGGACCCCTTTACACTAGTGAATATCAAGGACCACAAAGAGCTTTGGTTTATGGAGATTACCTCTATTGATATGAAAGCTAAGAGATATTTTTTTCTTTTTAAAAATTAAAGTAAACTCAATTTTTTAAAAGATTCATTTATTTATTTTTGAAAGAGAGAGAAAGCGCAAGTGGAGGAGGGGCAGAGAGGGAAAGAGAGAGAATCCCTACCTCCCCCCACATGATGTGAGGCTTGAACCCACAAACCACGAGATCATGACCTGAGCCAAAGTCAGACGCTCTACCGACTGAGCCACCCAGGTGCCCCAAGATTTTATTTTAAGTAATCGCTACCCCCAACGTGGGGCTCAAACTTCCAACCCCGAGATCAAGAGTTGCAGGCTCTATTGACCGAGCCAGCCAGGTGCTCCTAAAGCTAAGAGATTAAAACATTTTTTTGTTTTAATGTTTATTTATTTTTGAGAGAGAGAGACAGAATGTAAGCAGATGAAGGGCAGAGAGAGAGGGAGACACAGAATCCCAAGTAGGTTCCAGGCTCTGAGCTCTGAGCTGTTCACACAGAGCCTGATGTGGGGCGTTAACTCACGAACCGTGAGATCATGACCTGAGCTGAAGTCGGACGCTTAACCGACTGAGCCACCCAGGCGCCCCTAAAGCTGAGAAATTTTAAAAAATATGTTATTAATGCATTTGAAAATTACAATAAGCCCATTAAATATTAACATAAATAGCATATTTTATGAAGAACGACTATTCTCCAAAACAAAAAACATGGAGAGTTTTACATTTTTGTAAATCTGTCTGGTTCTAAAGACACAAAGTTGTTACGACATATTCCTTACCTGTCAGTGCCTTATTGTTTTAACCATATATTTTTTTTGATGTTTATTTATTTGGGGGTCAGGGGGTGGGGAGGGTCGGAGAGAGAGAGGGACAGAGAATCCGAAGTGGGCTTCACACTGACAGCAGACCCCAAAATGGGTCCAACTCACAAACTGTGAGATCGTGACCGGAGCCGAAGTTGGACACTTAACTGACTGAGCCACCCAGACGCCCCTGTTTTAAGCATTTTTAAGTCAGTGGCACAATGTGCATTCCCACTTTTGTAGAACTGACACCACCATCCATCTCCAGAACATTTCACCCTCCCAGACTGAATCTCTGTCCCCAGTTACACACCAGCTCCCCACGCTCCTGTCCGTCCTTTGCTGGTGGTCTTGTCCAAATCATAGAGCTGGCCGTCCACTTCCCGGACCAGTTTTCCCTTCCTCTTCGTTAGTATCTACCTTTGGCATCACCAAAGGCAGATATTTTGAGTGCCATCCACGTGTGGCCTGGTGCAGGCACACAGGATACAGAGCACACATTCTGCCCTCAGGTAGCTTAGTTTTAGCCAGACAGGAACATACGATAAAATGAAATTTATGTGAAAGTGTGCATTCATTCAGAAAATACTTGTTGACTGCCCCTCCCCCGCTGATGCGTGCACACGTGGGCGATCTCTCTCTCTCAAAATACATAAAAATAAAACATTAAAAAAAAGAAAATATTTATTGTTTTTTTTTTCATTGATTGCAAAATGCACATTTTTTTTCACAGTTTAGCATCTCTCAAATTGGGATGAATGTCACGATCAATGTAAATCCTAGTTCAGTCATCAGAGTTTTATCTTGCTGAGTGGTACATAAATTAATGGCGCATTTTACAATCAAAGGCATCTTAGATGTGATGCAACACTCTGTGTGTCAGGTTCTGTCCAAAGTGCCGGAATCCAGTAGCGAAGGGAACAGACAAAAAGGGGCGCGGGGAGGGTGGGGGCCTGGGTAAAACAGGTGAAGGGGATGGAGAGCACACTTTTCGTGATGAGCGCTGAGTAACGTATAGAACCGTTCAGTCACATTATGGGGGCGCCTGGCGGGGCTCGATCGGTTAAGTGTCCGACTCACGACTTCGGCTCAGGTCATGATCTCACTGTTCTTGAGTACGAGCCCCGAAGTGGGCTCTGCGCTGACAGTGTGGCTCCTGCTTGGGATTCTCTCTCTCTCTGCCCCTCCCCTGCTCATTCATTCTCTCTCAAAATAAATAAAATAAAAAAAAAAAGAATTGTTCAATCACATTATATTGTATCCCTGAAACTAATCTAACGCTGTCTGTTAATTATACTTCAACCAAAAAATTAAAGATGAAATTTTTAAACAATGAAAAATAAACGATTTACAGATTTTAAGTTGGGGCAGTCAGTCTGGGATGTCTTATGTCAGAGGTAAAGGAGGATTCCTAGGGTCATGTCCTGTCAAAAGTATAAGCTTGAGAGGTGCTTCTGTACTGAACTTGAGAAATTTTGAACCTGTAATTATTATAAATAATTATTTATGTATATTAATTATTATATATAAATAATAGGCGAAATTAATGGTGGAAAGAAAAACAAGAGAGAGAAAAGCAGGAAAAGCATTTACCACCACAACTGGGGGTGATCAGCAAACCAACTCCTTATTCCAAAAATTGGTAGTTCAATGGGGAGAATTAAACATTTACTCTGACTTTTCAGAAGCAAGCACCAATGTCTTCTTACAGGGGCGGCAAGGTAGCTCAGTTGGTTGAGTGTCCGACTCTTGATTTCAGCTCACGCCATGATCCCAGGGTTGTGGGATCGAGCCCTGTGTTGGATTCTGCACTGAGTGTGGAGCCTGCTTGGGATTCCCTCTCTGTCTCTCTGTGTGTCTGTCTCTCTTCCCCTCTTCTACCCTGCTCCTCTCCCCTGCTTGCATTCGCTCTCTCTCTCTCTCTGAAGTAAAATTAAATTAAATTAAATTAAATTAAAAAGTCTTACAGAAGCATACCAGCTAATTAAAAAAACTGCCACCAGCAACACAGACAGAAAAGGACTGTGGATCACATGTAGCAGGCACTCACCAATCTTTGTTCCTTCTTTCAGAAAACTGGCAAGGGGCAGCTGGGTGGCTCAGTCAGTTGAGTGTCCGACTTCAGCTCAGGTCATGATCTCACTGCTCGTGGGTTCGAGCCCTGCGTCGGGCTCTGTGCTGACAGCTCAGATCCTGGAGCTGCTTCGGATCCTGTGTCTCCCTCTCTCTCTGCCCCTCCCTTGCTAATGCTCTGTCTCTCTCTCCTTCAAAAATAAATAAACATTAAAAAAATTAAAAATAAATAAAAAATGAAAAACTGGCAAGTATGGGAGCACCTGGCTGGCTCAATCAATACAGCGTGCGTGACTTCTGATCTCGGGGTTGTGAGTTCAAGCCCCATATTGGGCATAGAGCTTACTTAAAAAAAAAAAAAGAAAAGAAAAGAAAAAGCTGGCTAGTATGTACCCAAAACGTCAGTAGGACTTTGTATGTGGCTCCACCGATGACTCAGCGTGCTGTCAGCCTTGGAGACCTTGGAGACCTTGGAGACCCCGGAGACCTTGGAGACCCCTAGGGTGAGATGTTCTTCGCCTTTTGCTACAAAGTAACAACATCTTCCATTCAGTCCGGATTCACAACGTACACAGCGTTGCTACATGCACAACTTCACAGAGATTTACTGAGTGAGGGGACGTTCTCACGGGATCACGGCATCCCTTTGAGACAGGCGGGAGACACTGCATCACCGTCTGATGGGGGTGAAGGACTTCTCCAGCGTCACCCCTCACATGCGGGGCGGGCCCAGGTCTTCTGACTTGTGGGGCGACGCTGCACCCCCAGCCCTTGTGAAGAAATGTCTCCTGGGTCTGAGCCGTAAATACGTGGGAACCTTAGCTTTGCTTCCCGTCTAACCGAGGCTCAGTCTAAGGTGCCGTCCAAGCTTCAAGGGAAGTGGCAGAACAGTTCAAAGATGGAGGCCGCTCGCTCTAAAATAGGCCATCGAAGCTTCCAGAAGTAATACCCTTTCAAAGGGAGGATCTTTTCAATATGTGCCAAACTGTAGCATGGATGATCCGATGATCTGATCTGGGGCCTCGAGGGGTGGCAGCTTAAGAGCTACTGTTCTTGCTCTTTCTCTGTTGCCTTTTTTACTGGTCTGGTAAATGTGTTCTCTTTTCTCTTGATGCTTTTGTTCCTTCCCCAGGCTCTCTCCGTCTTTTCTGGCTCTCTTCACGTTGATCTGTTTCTCCTTTTTAATCAAGAAGAACCACACGACATGAAAGACCTGGGCCCAGAGCCAGGGAGCCTGGCTGGAGCCGTCAGAGGCTGCCTGGGCAGGTCCCCAAATCCTCTGGCTTCACGTCCGGCGCCCAGGACAGCGGGTCAGGCGTTCAGCGACGATGCTTTCCTATTCACCTCATGGGTGTTTTCAACATCAGGTCAGATCATGGGTGTAAACCATTAAATGCTGCAAGAATGCAAGTTTATCTTTAAAAAAGATTAAAATAGATTATATTCATCTTCCCTGATTCAATGTCAAAAATTTACCAAGCCTTGGGGCGCCTGGGTGGCTCAGTCGGTTAAGCGTCCGACTTCGGCTCAGGTCATGATCTCACAGCTCATGAGTTCGAGCCCCGCATCGGGCTCTGTGCTGACAGCTCAGAGCCTGGAACCTGCTTCCAGTTGTGTGTCTGCCTCTCTCTCTGCCCCTTCCCCGCTCACACTCTCTCTTTCTCAAAAATAAATAAACATTAAAAAAATTTTTTTTTTTAAATTTTACCGACTTCTTGGTTATTTGGAGCGGCCAACATAATTCTCAACTGCATCGACTGGACAGATAATCCCAGCAGCCAAGGCAATCTAAGCTGCTACATAAAGTTTGACTCTTTCCTAAACACTGATATGAATAGGATCAAGGGGAGGAGGGCCAGCAAAGAGCTGGAAGTTTCACCTACTCCATTACAGCCTGTACGTGATAAGTGCATTTTCTGTAAAGCCTAATGACGATGTTTATGGCCTTCTCCTTCTGTGGATGAAAGTAACATTTCTGCACGAACCAGAGATTAATTTTATTAATTTTTTATTTCACCTTTTCTCTCCAGCACTTTCTCAGGGCTTTGCCACCTACGCCTGACAGCCCCCACCCCCTTACTATCTCTGGCAGGAACTTCTCCCCCGAATGCCCTCGTGCCCTCAGGGGGCATCCCTGCTGGCACGTGCATCTTGCGCTGTCCCTGTCCCTGCGCCTCTTCTTGCCCGCGGGCCGGCTCACCTCTCAGCCTTCCGCTCTCAGTCGGCTGCAGCTCTCCTCAGGCCAGACCCCACAGTCAGCCATTCTTCCTTATCTTCTTTCTCCCCAGGGCCAACCTGCCGGGAGACACCGTTGGCTCCGCGTTAAAATCAGTGCCGTCTGATCTGTCTGTCTGATCCCCGCCATCTCAGTGCTGCCAGAGAGCACCCCCATCTCTCCTCTGAAACACGCCGCGGTGCCTCAACCTGTCAGCCTCCTTCTCCCTTGTCTCTTAGAATCTATTCTCAACACAGCCGCTGGGGTGATACCCTGTTCAAAACCTTGCAGCACGGGGCGCCTGGGTGGCTCAGTCAGTTGAGCATCCGGCTTCAGCTCAGGTCATGACCTCGCAGTTTGTGGGTTTGAGCCCCGCGTCAGGCTCTGTGCTGACAGCTCAGAGCCTGGAGCCTGTTTCACATTCTGTATCTCCCTCTCTCTCTGACCCTCCCCTGCTCACGCTGTCTCTCTCTCTCTCTCTCTCTCTCTCTTTCAAAAATAAATAAATAGGGGCACCTACGTGGCTCAGTCGGTTGGGCATCCAACTTTGGCTCAGGTCATGATCTCATGGTCTGTGAGTTCGAGCCCCGTGTCGGGCTCTGTGCTGACAGCTTGGAGTCTGGAGCTGCTTCGGACTCTGTGTCTCCCTCTCTCTCTGCCCCTCCCCCACTCATGCTCTGTCTCTCTCAAAAATAAATAAACATGAAAAAAAATTAAAAAAAAAAGGACCCTCTGATGTAGTTCAAACTACACAACAAATTAACTACTTTGTGACCACATTTGCAGTTTGTTGTGTTTTTGGTCTTAAATGATATGCGTTATTTAGGTCAGTATGCTTCGCAATCAGACTAGGTTGGAATGACTTTTGCATATTTCCAGAAATTAAATTCAGCTCCCAAAGATGAAAACTTGGCAATATTGAGGACAGTTAAAAATGCGCCCTGTGGTGGCTTCCTAAGTGTATACATTTATCAAAACTCATCAAGTGGTACCCTTAAAAATGAGCACACATTTTGGGGAGGGGCGATCTAAGTGATACTCCAGTAAAATTTAAAGAAAAGGTAACAAAGTCCTTGGAACAGTCCCTGTGTGCTCAGATATCAGCACTGCTGACAGGATCAGTGTATACCTCAGCAGGGGGCTGCTTGGAAAGGATCGGGCCTGTGCAGAGGTGCCCACTCTCCGTCACTGGGGGTGTGTGGTGGGGGGTTCCTGTGTGTGTCCACCCTGCAGTGAGCCTGGGACAGATGTGGTACCCCCACTATTGAGCTCCATCCCCCACCACCCCACCTGCCCCAGATCAGAGACACAGAAGGCCGTGTGCTAAGGGCGACTTCTTCCTCGGACCTGCCTGTCAGCCGCAGTGGGTGGTAGGTACCCTCCGGCCCCATCATCCTCCGAACTTCCTTCCAGAGGGGCCAACCGTTCTCCGACAGCCTGTCTGTGAGGCTTCTGGAAAGGGTTGTGGAAGCAACTCAAAACAGCCGGCTCTGCTGAGCCGAGGGCGTAAGTGAGCACCAGGCCGGGCCAGAGCCGGGGCTGCAGGAGGACTGGAGCAGGGGAAGCTGTGGCCTTTCATCTGTGTGGGAGAAGGGGCCTGCTGACCCAGGACTCGCGCTCTCAGCCAGAGAGCGCACCTGAGGCGGCCTTCTTGGTCTTAGCAACCACTTGCTAGCTGGGGCACCCCGCATTAGTGCCCCTTGTAGAATGTCCTGGGCAGCCTCGTTTTTGGCATTGTCATATATATATACATATATGTATGTGTATATATTCTAATGCATATATAATATACATATACATGCACGTATAATATACATATTAATATATATACAAAGTATTCTAATTTTTCTTATTTATTTTTGAGAGAGAGAGAGAGAGAGAGGGAGTCCTAAGCAGGCTCCATGTTGTCACCACAGAGCCTGAGTCAGGGCTTGATCCCATGAACTGTGAGATCATGACCTGAGCCAAAATCAAGAGTCAGACATTCAACCAACTGAGCCATCCAAGCGCCCCATGGGCTATTTTTATATTTAAAAATTGTTTTTAACGTTTTTTTATTTACTTTGAGAGAGACAGAGAGAATGCGAGTGGGGGAGAGGCAGGGAGGGAGGGAGAGGTTGAATCCCAAGGAGGCTCCCTGCTGCCAGCGCAGAGCCCGATGTGGGGCTCGAACCCATGGAGTCATGAGATCGTGACCTGAGCCGAAACTAAGAGTGGGCATTTAACCGACTGAACCACCCTGGCGCCCCTATTGTTACATTTTAAAACTGGCTGTTACATATACGGTTACATATACACATTTTTAAATTGTGGCTGTTACGTATACGGTTACGGTTACATATACGGTTACATATAAGGTTTTAGAAAGAAGACTGAAGGCATCTGTTTGATCCTAATAGGTTATCCTGGGCCCCTCCTGCCATCCCCGTGGAGGGTTTATGGCTCTACCTTTCGGCATAATTAATTCCTTTTCTCCTTTATAGCTTTTGAAAGGGCAAGATGGGGATTTTGTGAGTGCTGGTATATTTTTCTAATACCTACCTGCAAAATTAGACACAGACCAGAAACAGCGGGGAAGCAACTTTCATGGAGGACTTGACCGGTGGTTGGTACACCCCGTTTTCCTATTCAGGACAGCTTCTCGTGGGCCTTTCTCAGACAGCTGGGGGTGTGTGGCTTCACGACGCTGTGGCAAGCTGACCCTGGGCTCCGAGGTCCGCCTCCGAGTAAACCTTTGGTGTCAGTAGAGACACATGTGTAGCTATACGCTCTTCCCCTCCCACGGCCCCTCTGTCCTTGGCTCCTAGCAAACTCGGCAAGTCAGCCCCGGGTAAGAGACTGCAAAATACATTAACGGGTAGATAGAAGACAGGAAGGGTGAATTGCTTTAAAAGTCTGGCGAATGTTCTCTTTAATGGGAGTGCTCTACGGTAGATGCCTGTTCCTTTTTCCGCACAATACGCACTGCCTGCCGCATCGGAGTAATTTGTATGTGCTTTCTAGGGTCACTGATTCATTTAGCAAAAGCGCTTTGAGCCCATGCGGAGCAGGCTTGTCCGTGTGGAGGAGGCCCATAGCATGAGGCTGACCGTAAGCAGAAGAGGAAGGTAATTTGGAACAGGCTTTCCCAGGCGAGGCGAGAGGGTTGGACAAAAAGGCTCAGCGGAAGGTGAGGTCGTAGATCGTGGCGTGAGCTGAACCCTGGACCCTGGGGAACAAGAAGTAAAGGCCTCAAGAAATGAAATGATTTGTCCAGCGTCTCCTGACTTTAGCCTGGAGGTTTTTCTCTTAGACTATGCCTGCTGAATTCTTGATTTACTGTTTTACAAGTTGGAGGAGGCGCGCCTGGGTGGCTCAGTTGTTTAAGCGTCTGACTTCAGCTCAGGTCATGGTCTCACGGTTCGTGGGTTTGAGCCCCGCGTCGGGCTCTGTGCTGACAGCCTGGAGCCTGGAGCCTGCTTCGGATTCTGTGTCTCCCTCTCTCTCAAAAAAAGAAATGAAACATTAAAAAAAAATTTTTTTTTTTAATTTTTGAGAGACAGAGAGAGACAGTGCGAGCAGGGGAGGGTCAGAGAGAGAGGGAGACACAGAATCCGAAGCAGGCTCCAGGCTCCGAGCTAGCTATCAGCACAGATCCCGACGCGGGGCTCGAACCCACGAACCGTGAGATCCTGACCTGAGCCGAAGCCGGATGCTTAAGCGACTGAGCCACCCAGGCGCCCCTAAAAATTTTTTTAAATAAAAATTTTTTTTAATAAAAATAAAAACTAGATACAACCTTAGCCTTTTAAGAGAAGCTTGCGTGTAGTTCCTGAATGGTTCAGCTCTCCATGTTTCTAATTTGTTCTACAGACAGATGCGTGGGTGAGTGTGGAGCCCTCGAGCGCTGGTGGCATCACAGAGGAACAGGACAGCTCATGTGGTCACGACCACGTCTGTCCCTGGCTCAGTGCGTGGCCTCTGGGTTCCAGTTCTTTCCTCTACAAATTGGGTACTGACGAAGAACGTTGAAAATAGAAAACAAAAGGGACCCAAAACCCAACCTGGGGATAGTTAAGGTATTAAGATAGGAATTATCCCATAATCTTTCCCCAAAATGTCTTCTGAAGATAACAGTTTTAAGCAGAGTTTGGCCCCCATTTTCTGTAATTACACAATCATTGGGCACAAAGATTCTGGAAAATGTTTCTTTTGCACGTGAATATTTTTGAAATTTAAGAAACACAGACAGGGACACCTGGCTGGCTCCATCAGAAGAGAGTGCGACTCTTGATCTTGGGGTCGTGGGTTCGGATCTCATGCTGGGGGTAGAGATAACCAAAACTACATAAATGAGTAAACTTCGAGAAAACACAAACATATGTCCCATATAGGTTGTCTGTGATGCATGTCATTGGAGTTAATGATTTTCCCTTTAAATATTTATTTAATAATAATAATTATAAATATACATATTATAGATAATGATAATAATTAATAATAAATATTAATATTTATTTATTAATAAATATTTGGCAACTCATGGCGGGGAGCTCAGTCTTGGAAAGGGTCCTCGTGTTAACTCAGGATTGGTTTTTGCCTTAGTAAACTTTTTCTGCAAGAAGCCTGAATAATACAAGTTAGATCCAGATCTAAACATTCTCAGAAAATCCTACCTGCAGAGAACATTTAGTAAGAGATGGTCAAAGATCATGGTTAAAATGATTTTTCTGGTGTTAGGAGCTTTATCTTCTGGGTAGGAAAGGATACTTTGGCTTCTAAATAGCCAAATACGAATTAAAAAATATTTATATATTTATCATTTGGTCATGTTTTCACAGATCTTTTATTATAGTGCTTTATAAGCTTAGTGAACGGAAGTAAAACTTTCTTTACTTGAGTGTGGGATGGTAAATACTGCATCTTCATTTCTCCTGGGTGATAAAAATGATAGGAAGTTGAAATGATTTACTTTGGTCCTCAATTGTATTGATAGCACGAGTCGGAACATTTCATGCAATTCTGATAGGTACCAGGGGCATCAAATTTACCCTAACAAGGTTTTTCTTTACAGTATGCACTAGTAGTTTCGAATAAGACTGTAAAGAGATCATTTAAAATGGTTACATTTTAGGGAGGCTGAGTGGCTCAGTTGGTTAAGCATCTGACTTTGGCTCAGGTCATGATCTCAGGGTTTGTGGGTTTGAGCCGCACGTCGGGCTCTGTGCTGACAGCTCGGAGCCTGGTGCCTGCTTCGTATTCTGTCTCTCCCTCTCTGCCCCTCCACCCCACCTCAAAAATGAATAAACATTAAAAAAATAAAATGGCTACATTTTATTACACTTTGTTTAATTCAGACTTTCCACGATTCAGCCCTTCCCCTAAAGCCGAATTGCCAGATCACGGGACACCATGGTCCTGGGTCCCAGCGCGTCGGGCCAGCATTAATTCCTGACCCAGACCATTTGCAGATCAATGATCGGAACGGCCTTGCTGGGTTCGCTGTACATTTAGAGCAAATGATTTCAAGCTCTCTGTTTCTAAAGTTCCTGCCGGCTGGAACCTTATTTTTTGTTGTTTCCAAGAGGAATTCTTTTTTTTTAATTTGTTTTTACATTTATTTATTTTTGAGAGACAGAGACTGAACAGGGCAGAGAGAGAAAGAGACACAGAATCTGAAGCAGGCTCCAGGCTCTGAGCTAGCGGTCAGCACAGAGCCCGATGCGGGGCTCAAACCCACGAACTGTGAGATCATGACCTGAGCCGAAGTCAGACGCTCAACCGACTGAGCCACCCAGGCGCCCCAAGAGGCATTCTTAAAGCATGAGAAATGGACATTCCCTTGGGAACTTCAGGCTGGAGACCACGTAGGAAGCCATCCCTCGAGCATCGGTGGGGATCCCCGCAGCACCCAGGTCCTCCTCTGAGCGCCAGGGGGACCCGGAGCCTTCAGGGCCTGTCCAGCGCGGAAGAAAGGAGAGTGACACACAGCACTCTGGGGATTTTGTAATCATGGTCACCCTCTGCGGACTGCGGGTTCAGTGGGAATAAACAGAGGCATCTTGCAGACAGAAAGGGGCAGGGGCCATTGAAGAGAAGGACTGTGTTTTATGAGCGCGTGGTGACAATGAAACCCCTGGGTGCCCGCTTTCTGGCCTGCCTCTGCGATCTCAGGAGCCGGGAGGCCTTGGAAAGGGGTGGGGGGACGGAGCAGAGGGAATGCACCTGTTGCCCAAGGCCCGTGCGGCCTGGGACCCGGGCTCGTTTTCTTTCCTTGTAAAGTGAATTCCCCGAAGGGTTCCCATGCTTTCGCTGGGCAGAGCACCAGGAAAGACATTTAAAAGGTATTCCATTGTTTTTCCTGGTGACCGAGTGGCCTCCCGCAGCACGTTTCCAAGTGTCGCTGTGTAACCACGGGAGGGTGGGTACCCCCTCCTCCTCTAAAAACGTGGCAATAACGAGTAAGAAGAAAAAGTAAGAAGGAAAAGTGCTCACTGCAAAGCGCTAGCTATTACAGGTTCTCCGCGCGCTGTGCGTCCACCTGCTGAGGAAGTCGTGGCTTTGATGGTGGAGGAACGTGGCACCACACGGTTCATTTGCAAGTTCAGGAGGCCGGAAGGATAGGAACTGGCTGATAACTGAGCTACCAGGCCAAGCGGGCAGTGCTCGCAGGCGAGCAGCCTGCTTTAAACGTCTGGGAACTTCTCTTCACTGTCCACCGCCCACCCCAGGGGCAGTGACATCCCACACCCCCTGGGCCCTGGGGTAGCACATTTCCTAGGACCGGAGCTACCTGGACGTGGGACCCTTGCTTGCTTCAAGGCCAACGTAGACCCGCCGGTGGGAAGTCCTTCTAAGACTTGGGTGCAGACAGCCTGGCTCAGGCAGGGTGGGAGATTAATTAGAAAGACCAATAGAGGCAGGATTCCAGAGTCTTCCTTTCATCACATGCTTGTTGTGGCCTTGAGGAAGTCCTCTAAACCTCCACAGTCCCTTGGGGCACCTGGCTGGCTCAGTAATTAGAGCTTGGGACTCTTGATCTCAGGACTGTAGATTCAAGCTTCATATTGGGGGTAGAGATTACTTAAAAATGAAGTCTTTTTTTTTTAATGTTTATTTATTTTTGAGAGAGAGACAGAGGGGAGCGCGAGAGGGGTAGAGAGAGAGGGAGACAGAATCCGAAGCAGGCTCCAGGCTCTGAGCTGTCAGCACAGAGCCTGATGCAGGGCTCGAACCCACAAGCTGTGAGATCATGACCTGAGCTGAAGTCAGACACTTATCCGACTGAGCCACCCAGGCGCCTGAAAACAAAATCTTAAAAAAAATTTCTAAGGCCCCAACTGCCTCCTTTTCCAATGGAGGATGGCCAGTGGCCTCCCTGGGTTCTAGGGCTTTCTGACTAACAGGATGCAGCAGTGAGTGTCCACGGGGGATGACATAGTACAAAACAGAACATTCTGTGTCTCCCTCCTTCCCGGAGCCTCCTTTGCCCTTCGGCCCGAAGTCAGCCAGCAGCGTGGGGCGGCTATAACCATTTGGTAGAGCGAGCCTGTGTGTATACTAATTAGTTGGTATAAAGATCAAGCTCTGATTGCACCCCAATTTTCTAAGAGAAGCACTTTACAGGGAGAATGACCCTGAAAGGAGGTCCCTGCATTCAGTCTGCTGGGAAGCTGCATCGCAGAAAGACTTACTGATAAAAATAGTTGTGACTGCAGTCACAGTCTGGGGGAAGGGGGGTGGGGGATGAAGAGGAGGGACAGCTTACTTGCAGACACACAACCAAGAAAAGTGGGTCTGAGAAGGTGGCTCCAGGCCAGGGCAGTGCCAGGAGGGTGGGGTGGGGTGGGCCGGAGAGGCTAGTAAGAGGGGTCATATGGAACTGAAAGTGCACTGGGTTGGACAGTGTCCCTCAAATATGCATGTCTCGGGGCGCCTGGGTGGCTCAGTCAGTTAAGCGTCTGACTCTTGATTTCGGCTCAGGTCGCGTGATCTCGTGTTTTGTGAGTTCGAGCCCGGCGTCGGGCTCTGTGCTGACGGGGCAGAGCCTGCTTGGGATCCTCTCTCTCCCTCGCTCTCTGCCCCTCCCCCACTCACACTGTCTCAATCTCTCTCAAAATAAATAAACTTAAAAAAAAGAAAAGAAGGAGATTTGGACACAGAGACCCTGACACAGAGGGAAGAAGTCCGTGGGAAGATAGAGGCAGAGATTGGACTGAGGCTCCTGCAAGCCGAGGACTGCTGGTGTCTAGTCTGCTTGTGCCACTGACTTACACAGACATTTATCTCTCACCTTCTGGAGGCTGGGAAGTTCAAGGTCAAGGTGCTGGCAGGTTCGGTGTGTGGTAAGGGCTTTCTTCCTGGTTTTCAGATGGCTGTCTTCTTGCTCTGTTCTCAACATCGCTCTTGTCTTTTCTTATAAGGGCACTGACCTCGGGCGCCTTGGGGGCCCAGTTGGTTAAGTGTCAGACTTCAGCTCAGGTCATGATCTTGCGGTCTGTGAGTTCGAGCCTCGCATCAGGCTCTGTGCTGACAGCTGGGAGCCTGGAGCGGCTTCAGAGTCTGTCTCCCTCTCTCTCTGCCCCTCCCCCACTCACACTTTGTGTGTGTGTGTGTGTCTCTCTCTGTCTCAAAAATAAATAAGCATTGGGGCGCCTGGGTGGCTCAGTCAGTTAAGCGTCCGGCTTCGGCTCAGGTCATGGTCTCATGGTTCGTGGGTTCGAGCCCCATGTCGGGCTCTGTGCTGACAGCTTGGAGCCTGGAGCCTGTCTTCAGATTCTGTGTCTCCCTCTCTCTCTGCCCCTCCCCGGCTCATGCGCTCTCTCTCTCTTTCTCTCTCTCAAAAATAAATAAAAAACATTAAAAAATGTTTAAAAAATAAAAAGTAAAAGAAATAAATAAGCATTAAAAAAAAGTAAAAAATGGGGGCACTAATCTATCTCATCAGGAGCCTCTACCAATATGTTCTCAACTAAACCTAAGTACTTCCCAGAGGCCCCACCTCCTAATACTGTCACACTGGGGGTTGGGGTTTCAACATACGGTGGGAAGTCACAGACATTTCATCCATGACAGCCCCGGGAGCCACTAGAAGCTAGAAGGGGCAAGGAAGGAGCCTCCCCCAGAGCCTGAGAGGGAGTGTGGCTCTATTGAAAGGCCTTGATTTGGGATTCTGACTTCCAGAACTGTGAGAGAATAAATGTTGTTTTCTTTTTTTTTTTTTAATCTTTTTATAGTTTATTTATTTTTGACACAAAGAGAGACAGAGCATGAACAGGGGAGGGGCAGAGAGAGAGGGAGACACAGAATCCGAAGACAGGCTCCAGGCTCTGAGCTGTCAGCACAGAGCCCGACGCGGGGCTCGAACCCATGAACTGTGAGATCATGACCTGAGCCGAAGTCGGCCGCTTAACCAACTGAGCCACCCAGGCGCCCCTGAATAAATGTTTTCAACTGCCGGGTCTGTGGTCATCCGTCACCAAGGCTGCTGGAGGAAGCTAATACAGAAGGAAAGGAGTCTTCAGAGCGAGCTGGGGGACTGGGTGGGGGTGGATATACATCTGCGTCTCACCAATCCCCCACCTCTGGTCACTGCAGGGGTCTCCTTCCCTCCTCTGTCCTGTTCCACCAGGCTCTGTGGACCACCCAACCGCAGCCCCCCCAGGTCGGGGGTGACTCCCTCGCGGACTTCACACGCAGCACCTCACCTGCTTTCTGGGTACAAGTCCCCAAACCCTAGCTGCTCACAGAGAAGGGCGGCAGCAGTTAGTAGACGGGGCGTGTTTACGTCACTGCCTGATCGAAGCCTTCTCATCAGGAGCAAGTGGACGTGACATCGTAAGAGCTGTGTGGACATTTTTCAGTAAATACCCATCATCATCCCAGATCTTGTTCTGTTCGTTTCCCCGCATCCCGATGGGTTTGAAAATAAATCCACCCCTTCTCCTTGAAGGGTAAATCTGTCCATTCAGCAAATGTAAAAGGCGACCTTATCCACGAAGACCACTTACCTGTGTTAGGCTGCAGCATCACAAACAACCTCGAGAGCAAGCCCACAAGAATCGCACATTATTAAAATGCAGCCGCTTCACACACAGAACCAAGGCACCAGCACGGGCATCGTACAAGACCTAGATTGGGAGAGAAAGCCAAAACGTCTGTACTATCCAGTTCCTGCCTTGCTCCCCAGCCTCACCTGGGACCACTGTCCTCTGTAGTCAAGATATTGTAGCTACTCTGGGCCACGTCCTGCTTCTTGAGACGCCGAGCTCTCCCTGCCCCAGGGTCTTGGCACGTGCTACTCCCTCTGTCTGAAATGCTCTTCTGGCCCTTCACATCGCGGCTCCTTCTTGGCCTGCATACCTTGCCTTCAATGCCAACTCTTCAGAGAAGCCCTTCCTGACCGCCCTTTCCAACGTAGCATCCCCACTGTGGTAGGCAGGAGTGAGGCAGAGGAGAGAGAACAGCACGCGCAGGGGTCGGCCCAGCCACCTAATCCCTCATCCAAACCAGGGCCTTTGAGAGGGAAAGTGGCCCCATTAATAACTGTGCCGGACCAACGGCCACATGGCTGGACCCAGGTCCCCTCTCAACGGCAGGGTCCTTGGGCAGCGGGGCAGCAGCAGGCTAGACCACAGCGAACGAAGAGAGGTAGTAGGACGGGGTCAGAGAGGGTGCTGGTGGGTCTGGCAGGAGAGACGGAGAGAGAATCTTAAGCAGGCTCCACGCTCAGCCCGACATGGGGCTCAATCTCACGACTGTGAGATCACGACCTGAGCTGAAATCAAGAGTTGGACGCTCAACCGACTGAGCCACGCAGGCGCCCGGGGAACTGGTATTTTAATTGTCAGTGCGCCAGTAAGAAACCTGAAACGAAATAAATTAAACAAATGGTTTGCCCAAAGTCATTATGGACCCAGGCGCAAAGTGGGGCCTCGGTCTGGGTACCCTGATTCCGCCTCTGCAACGCCCCGGCCAGGGGCCTCTGTGCCTCACATCCTTGGTCCGTTTCCTTGCCTTTGTCTGTCATTTGGCGCCATAGTGAAGTAATGGCCTTGGGGGCGCCCAGGTTGGAAAGCGGAGGCACCAGTGATGGGGTGTTGGTCTCACAGAGTAAAGGTCTAAGAACTCCTGATGGGAGAAAGGGCCCTGACCTCAATCAGGAGCATCGAGACAGGCAGAGACTGAGGATGGGTCTTCCAAAGCACCGACTTCATCCCGATTACACGAGGGCGGTCTGGCCAAGTTATCTGTCCTAATAATTTCGGAGGAAAGCATGAGTTTTCTCAATTGCGTTAACAAGCTACTGTTTGTCTTTCCGGAATTCTCTGTCCTCCATCAGAACTCAGCCAGTAGTGCTGCCTGGTGAGACCCTGTGCGGAGCCCCGACAGGGAGGGTGGGAAGTCAGGAGCTGCCCGCAGCTTTAGGAGGAGATTCATGATTGTCTGTCCCCGTCTGGTTCATGTACAGTTTCTGCACTGTCGCCGAACACAAGCTTGGTTGTGTGTGCGGCAGCTGCACTTTAAGGAACGGCGATTTTTGTGGATTTGCTTTATGAAGTTGTTGGAGATCTGACGGTATTTTTTTTTTTTTTTGATAGTGCAAGCAGGGGAGGGGCAGAGAGAGAGGGAGATGGAGGATCTGAAGCAGGCTCTGCGCTGACAGCAGAGAGCCCGATGAGGGGCTCAAACTCACAAACTGCAAGATGATGACCCAAACCCAAGTTGGATGCTCAACCGACTGAGCCACCCAGGTGCCCCGATCTGACAGTATTAAGCAGATAACTGCTACTCACGGATAAGGTCAGCTTTTAAACTTGCCGAACGGACAGATTTATACTTCAGAGAGAAGGGATGGACGTATTTGACCAATTCTTACGTAATTATCCCGAGACACTGAATATAAAAATGGGCAGTGGCCAGAACATATATAAAAATAGAACTTTGACTTACAGGCGGCGGCGGCCCGCCCAGGAAACCAACCCCCTTACCTACAATAAACAACCCAGGAAGCCAGGCTGCTGTAAATCAGACTTGCAGGGAGCCAGATTCCTATCTCTAGTGGCAATCCACGAAGCTAAACAGCTTCCATAACAATTGACCCCAAATGGCCATATCTAGATGAATAACTGACAGCTTCCCTAATTTTTGTCCCCCCTTCCAATTTAGGACCCACCGCAGAAAGCCAAGCACGTACCCCTAACCAATCATATCGGACACCCCGGTGTAGTTAGCTGCTTCCCAGGCTAACAGCTTCCCTGGGGCCAACAGCCTCCAATCAGGTCATTCCCCTTTCCCACTATAGACCTTCCCCACTCTGCCTGCCTTTGAATCTTTGCCAAAATGCAAGTGGCACTTGCCCACTCCTTTGTAGCAAGTTCAGGAAAAATGACCTTTGCTTTTCTCCTGTGGTTGGACTTTATTTCCACGGCGAACAGAGGACTAATGAGGCTTCAATACACATCCATGTGTGCTTGAAATGTGTGTGTGTGAATGCGTACATACATCCAAACAGGCAGCACTGAGTTAGATACTGCTTTAAAAATCAGTTTTGGGGCACCTGGGTGGCTCGGTCGGTAAAGCGTCTGACTTCGGCTCAGGTCATGATCTCGAGGTTCATGAGTTCAAACCCTGCATTGGGCTCTGTGCTCCCAGCTCAGAGCCTGGAGCCTGCTTCGGATTCTGTGTCTCCCTCTCTCTCTCTGCCCTCACCCCACTCACATTCTGTCTCTCGCTCTCAGCGATAAATAAACATTAAAAAAAACCTTTTTTTAAAATAAAAATCAGTTTTAATTTGCCAATGACCGAATTCTAATTCCAGGATTCTTTGGCAAAGATCTCCGCAAAAATGTGTCTAAACAAAATGCAGGCACTTCCCAGGAACTCCAGATGCCATGGTTCTAAGATTGCAGAGTCATCTTCAAAGTGTGACCTCTGCTTTGTTGGCAAATGAGTGGCGAGGAGGGAGGGGCTGGCCCTTGGCTTGAGGGGTGAACCGAGGCTGAACCCCCCCCCACTTCTCCTCCGAGGGCTTAAGGGCTGTGACAAATCACAGGTGGGCAGAAAACCCAAAGGCTCCAGGTACTACGGAGAAAGAAACACAGAGAGGGACGTGGGGTCAGATGGGGAAGAGAAGACTGGGTCTGGTGGCAGTTGCTGGGAGGGAGGGGGGAATTAGTCAACCTTGAAAATGGAACTGGGCCCCCGTGACTGAAAGAAATAGAGGTAGCCTTCCAATAAATCAGCTACGGCCAAGTACATAACATTTTTTTTTTAAATCTAAACTCTCACTCTGGCCTCTAAGCCAACCAGATTTAGCATTATGACTTCCTGAGACTGGCCTTGTTTGCTTAGGCAGCGCCCGGGAGTGGTTGGCAGCGGAGATGGGGGTGGGGGTGGGGGAACGGGGGGCTGCTGCCTGGGCTTACAGACCTGGGACCGAGGTGAGCGATCTGATGCTTTGGGATGGATCTGTGCCACCAGCCATCTGTCACCACCCCCTGGTCCCATGTTCCTCTGTCCCAGACGCCCTCCCTGGCCTTCTCCATCCCAGGGCAGGCGCCCAACCTCACCAAAGCTCTTCAAATTGGGTGCTTTGTCACCATAATGTTAGTGACTCAGTGTTTCCTTTTGGCTGGCACAATTTGGGGGGGCAGGTGAAACTCCGTGTTCAGCCCCCTGCACTCAGGTTTCCAGCATCCCATTTCAGGTATGTGTGAACTCCTGTGTTTCATTATTAAAATTGCCATTTTCAGGGCGCCTGGGTGGCTCAAGTCGGTGAAGCGTCTGACTTCAGCTGAGGTCATGATCTCAGCGTTCGTGGGTTTGAGCCCCATGTGCTGACAGCTCAGAGCCTGGAGCCTGCTTCCGATTCTGTGTCCTCCTCTCTCCTTCTGCTCCTCCCTCACTAGTGCTCGTTCTCTCTCTCTCTCTCAAAAATAAACATTAAAAAATTATTTTAATTGCCATCTTCCCTGCTGGGGTTCAAGTCCTGACTCCACCCCTTACTCATCCACACTATCCTCACGCAGAATGGCAGAGCTAAGTGCAAACTTCGCCGGGGCGATGAGACGTTTAAATGAGTCAGTGCTTAGTGGGGCGCCAGGCACACAGTAGGCACAGCAGACATCTTAGCTATTCATATACCAAGGTGTTAGTGCAGACGGGGATCAAGGTGCCCAGCGGTGGGCAGCCCTGGGGAGACCTTGGAGATGTTACCAGCCAGCGCCAATGGTGCCCCACTTTGACTGTGACGCTGGGCGGGGTAACCTAGGAGACGGGTGGTGCCTTTTGTGTTCTGGCCATCAAAGCAGCCACCTGCTGGTTAGTGACGGGCGGCCCAGCCCAGGGCCCAGCAGGCTTCCCGGCGGAATGAATTTTGGCCTGTCAGGATGCTTTCTGTTTGCTACTTAATGTCGAGCCCCCTCAGGGATGAGGGTGCTCAACTAGAAAGTGCCGACCCTCAGAGGCTGTGCCAGAGCCCATCCACTGCCCTAGCGGGACCACAGTGCCCTGGGCGGGGGGTAGAAGTCAATCTCCCCTTCCCGCAGCTCACGGTGGATGCGGAAGCCCAAGGGAATGCAACTTGGTGCCAGGATAAGGGGCTGGGCGGATGTGTGTCGACACCAAGCCAAACCACGGCAGAGGCACCCCAGGGCGAGGACAACTGCCACCACGTCTGTCCTGAGGCCTCTGCTGGTGACAGAGGGCTAGAGCCACACACTGGGCTTCCCTACACCCCCCTTCCATCAACTCTACTGAGTCACCAGCCTGGGCTGAGAGCAGAGCAAGCTGGGATGGGAAGGGGGGAGGCCAGGGGGCAGGTGGCTGAGAACAGTCTAGTCCAGAGGCGATAGGAAGTGGGACTGCCTGTGACCCAGGCCCCCAGGCCCCCACACTTCCATTGTCCCATTAGACTTCGCGTATAAGACACAAATTCAAAGGTGAAATTATTAAGAATTTCAAGATAGTCACCACGGAGCATGAAACTCTGAATACAGGTCTTTCTGAGCCTGGGGCCCTGCATGGCTGCTCGCCCACAAACCGGTGCCCTGACACCCAGCCCCTCCGGCTCCTTGCATGCCACACACGCCTCCATCGTGGAGTAAAGATCTTCATGCTGTAAGCAGAGGCACGCAGACATGTAACTGAAAATGATCTGTAACTGATTCTGTCTTGCTCACAAGTCCCCACTCCCACCAGGGCAGAAAAAGAAAAAAAAATTAGAACACCGTGAACTTGTTAATCAAAGCTGTCGTTTCAGGCTTCAAAAGCTCTTGCGTTGACTCAGATGCATCAAGATGATAGTTCAAGTACGTTCAGGTTCAGGTTCCCTGTTAGGGCTCCTTCTTTTTATTTGTTTGTTTATTTATGAGAGAGACAGAGCGTGAGGGAGGGAGGGGCAGAGACAGGGAGACACAGAATCCGAAGCAGGTTCCGGGCTCTGAGCTGTCCGCACAGAGCCCGACGCGGGGCTGGAACCCACAAACCTCGAGATTATGACCTGAGCTGAAGTCAGACGCTTAATTGACTAAGCCACCCAGGTGTCCCTGTTAGGGCTCCTTTTACTGCTTCTTCCCAAGATGGGGTCCAGGCTCCTGGGTCTAAGACATGTAGCTGGGGTGGTTCCTGGCTGCCTGTCCTGTGCCCACTGTCCTGCCTGGTTCTCGGGTTCCCCGCCAGTGCCCTTCAAAACCACTGCCCAGACAGCCCCGTGTTCTGGTGCTGCGTTCGTGCTGGGACTTCCCAGGATCCTCCTATCTGATCTCCTGTCTCCTCCTACCTGATGGGAACGTCCCCAAGTCACATCCTCTGGCCCTGTACCCAGCTTATGTCCAAGTCAGCCAGACTTGGTTGTCATTTCTTAGAGGGAAGCCTTTGGAATTTAGAAAGTCCCTTTCTTCTCTGAAACAAGCTCAGTTTTAAGACTATTGTCTTGTGCACTCAGAGTTGCTCCAACACTCAAAAGGCAAAAAGGTCATTTTTTCCCCCTCTAGTTACATTCCTTCCATGGAAATCACAATCCTCCCTGAGGCAAACAGATCCCTCTGGTTGAATAAGAGAATGAAAAAATATTAAGACATTAAAAAATGATTCCTTTTTCACCTCTAGCATGGCACTTACTTGCCACAAATGTATTGAAATTGTTTCCTTATCTGTCTTCCCAAATAGTATAGTTACTTAAAGGCAGGGGACAGATATCACTCATTTTCTATGTCAAGTACCTAAATATTGTGCCTGGCACTTTATAGGCTCTTAGAAATGATGGATGAATGGATGGATGGATGGATGGATGGGTGGGTGGAGGATGGATGGATGGATGGATTGAGTGGATGGGTGGAAGATGGTGGGAGGGAGGGAAGGGTAGATGGGTGGAGGATGGATGGATGGTTGGGAGGGTGGATGGATGGATGGATGAATGGATGGATGGGTGAGACAAGTATATAGATGGATGGGTGGATAGACGGTTGGGTGGATAAATTAAAAAGTCTTCAAAAAGTATGCCTAGCAAATGTCTATTAATATCTCATTGGCCAAAACCGTGTCACATGCCACCCGGAGACGCAGGGGAACCTGTAAATATATTATTGTAGTTGTGGTCATTTAAAAAACATTTCTTTTAAGTTTATTTATTTTGAGAGACAAAGAGAGCAGAGGAGGGTCAGAGAGAGAATCCCAGGCAGGCTCCGAGCTGTCAGTGCAGAGCCCAATGCAGGGCTTGAACTCATGAACCGTGAGATCATGACCTGAGCTGAAACTAAGAGTCGGACAGTTAACCGCTTGAGCCCCCCAGGCACCGCTAGTTGGGGTCATCTTAAACAGGGCATATTATTATCCTGAACAAAATTATGTTTCTCTTGGTAAGGAAGAAGGACAGAGTGGATAGTGGGGATGCCACTGGCAGTAACAGCCAGAGGATTTGCATTTTAGCTGAACCTTGCAGGAGACAAAAAGGGGGAAGGGTGTTTCGAGCCGAAGAAACAGACTGACCAAAGATACGGAGGCCAGAGAGAACATGGCAGGTGCAGGGAATGGCTTGTAGTAAGTTCTGTATAAAAGTTAGCCCACCACTGTCACTACCCAGGCAGAAGATGCTCTAGAAAGGGTTTGTATTTCAACCTAAACTGTAAATAAATTTTGTGTTATAGGAGGAGGTTTGAAAGACAGACTGTACATATGAGCTAGTCTCATTTAGTTTTTGAAAATCTTTAAATGTTTATTTTTGAGGGAGGGGAGGGGCAGAGAGAGAAGGACACACAGAATCTGAAGCAGGCTCCAGGCTCCGAGCTGTCAGCACAGAGCCCGATGTGGGGCTCGAACCCACGAACCATGAGATCATGACCTGAGCCGAAGTCGGATGCTTAACCAAATGAGCCACCTAGGCATCCCAGTCCTCATTTATTTTTCAGTTTATTTATTTTGAGAGAGAGAGAAAGAGAGTGAGTGGTGGAGGAGCAGAAAGAAGGAGAGAGAGAATCCCAAGCAGGCTCCACACTCCCAGCACGAAGCCTGATGCAGGGCTCGATCTCATGAACCATGAGATCATGACCTGAGCCTAGATCAAGAGTCGGACGCGTAACCCACTGAGCCATCCAGGCGCCCCTGAGCTAGCCTTATTTTTGAATCTCTGCCGCGGCTGTGTTGGGTTCTTTTCGTTCGTTCCTGACATGCCTGGTACCTTCTCCTTCACGTCCTCAGCCGCTTTGCCAGACCTCTGCCTGGTTGACCAGGCTTCTCAGAGATCCGTTGTGGTTTTCTTCCCTTCGTTTCCCCCTTGAATTTCTGTTCTTTATTGTTGCCTTATTTCTTTCCTTCTGCTTCTGTTTTTGTTGTTTTATTCTATTTTCTTTCTTTTCTGGAACTGGACACTCAGCTAACTCATGTTGAATGTTTCTTCTTTTCGTGTGTGTGTGTGTGTGTGTATGTGTGTGAGGCCAGAAATCTCCCCGTGCACACTCCTTTAGCGGTGTCTGTCTGCTTTCAGCCCGTGATGACCTAATTATCTTTCAGTTCTAAATATTTTCTGATTTCCCACATGATATCTTTGACCCTTCTATTGGATGACCCATGATTTTAAATTTCAAAACATATGGGTTTATAAACATGTTTCATGATTTATTTCTAATCTTATTTTATCATGGCCAGCTCTCAGTTCTTCGTATGGGTTGGAAGTGGCTTAGTGACCCACTACGTGTGTGATTTTTAGAAAAGTCCCATGTGCTCTTCTTTGAAAGGTCTGTCGCCTAAGTCCTGGATATAGGTGTCTATTATTGTCCATTCGTCTTTAGGAGAATATCTCTATTTTTGCCTGCTTGATCTAGCAGCGACATAGGGCCGTATATCACGTGTTGTGGGCTGGTCTACTGTGATGGTACCCGTGGCAGCCATGGACGAATGGCGCTCAGAGTCCCCTTCGGAGGAACCTGCCGCAGGGACTGGGGTCCATCTAGAAGCTTCCAACCATGACACCTGAAGCCCAAACCACATTCCCAACCTCCCACCTCCCTGGGCTGCTCCCGGCCAGTGACTAATCACCACATCACCAGGGGCTATGAGAGCCAGCCCGAGTGGGGACCGTTTCTGCCCCAGGATTTGCCTGGATGAAGCGTCCTCCCAGTCACTGCGGTCTGCGGCTTCGTCCTTCCCTCAGGAAGTGGGCCGAGGTGCCCCCTGCCTGCCGCTGCACCTTCTCTCCCCATGGTCCTTCCCAGATGTTTCCCGCATCAGATCTCTTGCGCATCTGACTCCATCTGGGCATGTTTCTTGGGTGATCCAAAGTAGCACAATGGATTTGTCAACTTCTCCCTGTAATTCTGACACTTCTTGACCTGCTGTTGGGTGCATAGGGGTTCAGACTGCGCCTGGAGACTGCTTCTGATTCTGTGTCTCCCTCTCTCTCTGACTGTCCCTGGCTCACGCTCTGTGTCTCTCTCTCAAAAATAAATACACATTAAAAAAAAAAAAAAGAAGTGTCTGCATCCCTGAACAATATGTAGTATTGTTTTATATTTTTTAAACTTTGTTTTTTATTTTTATTTTTATTTATTTTTAAACATTTATTTGTTTTTGAGAGAGACAGAGAGACAGAGCGTGCACAGGGAGGGGCAGAGAGAGAGGGAGACACAGAATCTGAAGCAGCTCCAGGCTCTGAGCTGTCAGCACAGAGCCCGACAGGGGGCTCGAACCCACGAACCGTGAGATCCTGACCTGAGCCGAAGTCAGACGCTTAACCGACTGAGCCACCCAGGCGCCCCTGTATGTTTTAAACTTTAAGTAAAAGTTATCATTCTGACGTATTGCTCTGCCATTTTTTGAGATATATCCATGTAGATACATGTGACTGCAGTTTATTGTTACTGCTCTATAGTGCTTGGTGATATGAAGAAAATGCAATCGATTTATCTTCTCTGCCACCGGAGGACATTTGACTCATTCCCATTTTTTCTCGCTTACACATAGTGCTGCTGGGAACGTTCTTACACACAGGAACACACAGTTCCTACATCGTTTCCTTAGGAGACTTGCCTAGAAGTAAAACTTATGGGTCATAGCATGTCACTAGATAATGTCAAAATTTTTTTTCAGTAGGCTCCACACCTAGCATGGGGCTTGAACTCACGACCCTGCGATCAGGAGTCCGATGCTCTACTGACTGAGCCAGCCAGGCGCCCTGATAATGTCAAATTGCTCTCTAACATGGCGGTCTCTCTTCTCTTGTCTTTTCATCTCTCTTGAAGCTTTGCATATATTTATCTCTCTACATTCTGGATATTTTTTTTTTAAGTTTATTTACTTTGAGAGAGGTCGGGAGGGGCAGAGAGAGGTAGAGAGAGAGAATCCGAAGCAGGCTCCACACCGTCAGTGCAGGGCCCGACATGGGGCTCGAACTCACAAACCATGAAATCATGACCTGAGCTGAAATCAAGAGGTAGACGCTCAACTGACTGAGCCACCCAGGTGCCCTGCATTCTGGAAATGTTTTAATATCTTCTGGTTCATCAATTCTCTCTCTCTCTCTCTCTCTCTCTCTCTTTTTAAAAGATGGAATTCTGATCATTTTTTAAAGTAATTTTTTCAAGTGTATTTATTTATTTTGAGAGAGAGAGAGAGAGAGAGTGCACACACACAGGTAGGGGAGAGAGAATCCCAAGCAGGCTCCGCACTGACAGCCCAGAGCCCAATGTGGGGTTCGAACTCATAAACCATGAGATCATTACTTGAGCTGAAACCAAGAGTCGGACGCTTAACTGTCTGAGCCACCCAGGCGCCCCTCAATTCTCTCTTTATCTGTGTACAATCTGCCATCTAGACCTGTTCTGAGTTTTACATTTCGTTATTTCTGTTGTTCGTTTCTAGAAATTCTATCTGGAGATTTGCATTTTGTTTGTTTTTTCATTTTTATTGTGGACCTTTCTTTTCAAATGTATGTAAGATGAGAGACAATAGAATAAAAAGCCCCCGCGGACCCAGTACTATGCACCTTCAACACGCATCAGCCCACGGCCATTTCTATTGTGGACCTACTCCTTCCCGCAGCACCCCACTGGGAGATTGTCTGGGGGCACATCTCAGACGCCCTGTCATTCCGTCTGTAAGTGTTGTTCAAACCTGTTTATTTTGCCTTCGTTTCTTGTTCTTTTCTTGAGAGTCTGACTCTTCTGTTTTGGCCTTCGATCGCTGTAAACGTGCGGCTCACACGGTCTCCTTGGCCAGCTCTTCTGTTCTCTCCGCGTCTTGGGGCTCTGAGCCGCATGTTTGTGGCCCCTGTTGACATGTTCAAGGTGACCTCTTCACACGTCCTGGGATTTGATGTTGTGAGCTCATCTTTGGAGGACTCGTTTCTTCCACGGGACTTGGAGACTGCTGCCTGAGGTGTGAGAGGGACCCTCTAAAGCCGCATCTGCTCCACCAGGTGCTCTAGGATTATCACCAGCTTTGGGATCAGTGTTTTTCTCTCGACGTGAGAATCCCAGATCACACATGCAATCTAAATCCGGACCTCCAACCCACTCAGAGCAGACGGGCAGTTTGCAGTTTGCAGAGGGTCCTTCTGGAAGGCGCCCACTGCTCTGGAGTAGACAAGCCTCCTGTTGTCCCCTGTGCCCCGTCATAGGATTTTCCTAGCTCCCCCTCCCTTTCACTGAGCGATCAGTCCCCAGAGGATCTCTAAGGAGCCTGACTTCACAAAAAGTCGTGGTTTCTACTCTCTACCTCCTGTTACCTGGAGATCTTCCTTCTTGGCTCTACATTCATCTCAACACAGAGGCCAAAGCCCGGGGCCCAGGTTACTGGCTCTGAGACCCTCCGCCCCTCTCTCACATCCCTCCCCGAGGGAGCTGTGGGGTCAGGTCACAGGATCACCGCTCTGGTTTTTCCCTTCGCTGTTCTGGCCCCTGGGGAATATCCGTTTCTTGCTCAGCCACGTAATTACAATTTCTTTGTGTGGTGTTATATATTTTATTATGCATTTCTGTTTTTGTAGAGAGAGTTTTTTTCAGATTATCCCAGTCAAGATTTTGCCAGACCTGAGCCCCTGTATCGTGAAAGCTGGTTTCATTTGCTTTTGTTTCTGTTTCTGACTCGCAATTAATAAAATAATAATAACTGATACAATTATCACAGCATCGTGCTCGGGTCAGACCCACTGTCCCCAAAGCCACTACACAGAAGTCCTCGTTCTTTCCGGTCCTTGCCTTGCTAAGGACTTTGGGTTTGAATGGGCCACCGGGGCTCCCCAGAGGCAGGCCTGTTCATCGCCTTGGTTCCCAGGGACCGCAGTCTGGTCACCCTACAGGGCCTTTGAGGACAGAGCCCCTGCCCTTTGGTTGGGACAGACCGGCTGATGGTTTTGCTGCATAAATCATATGGATTGTGCTCTGTGCCGTTCCCAAGTTGCAGAAACTTCAGAATTCTGGATTTTGCTGCGCTATGGCCTCTCTGTCCATTTTTCTTTGTAAATGGGTAACATTCATCTCTAATACTGATTTATATCACTGCCACTAAATAGCTAGCCAGCAAAAAATGGCCCGGGTGTTCGTAACCCAGTTCTCCTCCTGCCAAGGAATAAGAGCCTAAGAGATGGACAGAATTTCCTCTGCTGTGCAGCTGTCACTGTGCATCGCTTGTGTCCCAGGCACCACAAAGGGGGTCGGGCTTGCCCCTCCAAACCCCTCTCCACTCTGCTGCCAAGCTGATGGGCAGCATAATTCGGCCTGGCTGGGCCCCTGTCAAAAACCCTGCTCAGAAAGTTTTTCTTTGGGGGATGATGAAAATATTGTAAAATTAGATTATAGATCATAGGTGCCTGACTCTGCAAATACACTAAAAACCATTGAATTGTACGGTTTAAGCCGATGAATTTAATGCTATAGAAGTTAAGTCTCAATAAGGTTATTTCTTAAAAAAATTTTTTTAATGTTTATTTTTGAGAGAGAGAGAGAGAGAGAGACAGAGCATGAGCAGAGGAGGGGCAGAGAGAGAGGGAGACACAGAATCCAAAGCAGGCTCCAGGCTCCAAGCTGTCAGCACAGAGCCTGATGCAGGACTCGAACTCACAAACCGTGAGATCATGACCTGAGCTGAAGTCAGAGGCTTAACTGACTGAGTCCCCCAGGCGCCCCTCAAATTTTTTTTTAATGTTTATTTATTTCTGAAGGAGAGAGAGACAGAGCGTGAGCAGGGGAGGGACAGAGAGAGAGGGAGTCACAGAATCTGAAGCAGGCTCCAGGCTCTGTCAGCACAGAGCCCGATGCGGGGCTCGAACTCATGAGAAAGGCTATTTTATTTTAAGTGCATGAAATTATATGGGGGGATAAGCCTGCTTGAGTACCCAAACCCTGCTGTGACCTGGGCCTCCACATGACCTTAACCTTCAGCCAAACCAAGCTCCCCACCCCTCCCGTGCACCACCCTGCTCTGTGCACCGGTGACTGCACAGACTGTCCCCTCCACCCGGGACGCCCCTCTTCCTGAACGTTATTCTGTAAGGTGGCCTGTCGCTTGGCTTTATCCAGGGAGTCTCTCTGGGCCTCTGTGAGTCTCTGCCACTGCTCCGGTCACACAAACCGTTGGCTCCCCTACATCCGTTGGTCTCCTGGAACCCCTTAGTCATGCTGTCTCTCTAGGACCTGTCTTGGTTCCGGGCCCCTCTAGCCTTCGCCTAGACCCAGCAGGCTCCGCGGGTCCCCCCCATTAAATCCGAGCCCCCTGCAATACGAATAAGCTTAGCCTGTGAAGGGACGAGCTCCCGAGGAACTGAGTGTGTGGGCAAAACTCCCTCTGTGCTCTCCTGTTTAGCTTCTTCTAAGCCTCTGGCTTAGCAATTTCCAAAGAACCACCTTCCTCGTCCTTTTCTGGAATGCTCCTCCACTTGGGGCGGGGAGCAGGGGATTGCATGTACTAACTGAATGAAAGAGGGAAAAGGCCAATTAACATTCAGCTAAGAGAGAAAATGATTTCTCCTATCAGCAATAAAAACTGACAGCTTTATCAGACAATGAACGGGGGAGCCCGGCGAGGCAGGTGGGGTGGGGAGGGGAGCCGTCTGCCGGCCTCACCGGGGG
>CM053571.1:6066994-6101632 GCA_028646485.1 Cryptoprocta ferox
GAGCCCCCCAGGCACCCCCAGAGCAGGTTGTTTTCATTGCAAACACACAGAGAGGCAGGTTGGGGTGGTGTCTGTATATAGTTCTGGACCCAGTCTTCTTTGATCTACAGAAATGAAGCCTAAAGACTCGAGCCCAGGCTCAGTGCCCAAGAGCGTTAGCTCCTTCCCCAGGCCTCTCCATGCCCAGGGTAGGGACACAGGAAACAGAAACAATCTGGTGAGACACTTCAGGGATCCTCATTTCTCCAGATGTTTGTCTTGAGCAGACACTAGTGGGGGGAAGGAGAGATCCAGGCTGGCACCGTCAGAGATGATCCCTCTGGAGCTGTGCTTTTCTGAATCGCTCCCAAATGGTTTTGAACTGGGAGTTCTGATGAGGCCTCATGCCCAACATGTTCTATTTTTTCTTTTTTTTCTTTACGTTCTCAGTATAGTAGGTATAACAAGGCAATAAACTTGAGGCCTTTAATACCCAAGAATTGATTCTGGATAAAATCCGTAAGTTCAAGTACATTCGTAGATGCCATGTCCTTAATTAATGTGTTATTAGCAGGCATCTTTCAAGTTACATTGCTGAATTTTGAGGTTAACAGCAAAGAAATGCTAGCTATTGTTAGCACATTCTAAACTACTGATGGCTTAATTCAAAAGACATGTATCTTACCAACTTAAGAGATACACGGGGTGCCCAGGTGGCTCAGTTGGTTGAGCATCCGACTTAGGCTCAGGTCGTGATCTCACGGTTCAAGCCCCACGTTGGGCTCTGTGCTGACAGCTGGGAGCCTGGAGCCTGTTCTGGATTCTGGGTCTCCCTCTCTCTCTGCCCCTCCCCTGCTCATACTCTGTCTCTGTCTCTCAGAAAATGAATAAATGATAAAAAATAAAAAATAATAATATTTACTTCTTATCTACTTGGCTTGGAAGTAACATACAGTACTTCTCACACTCCATTGGCAAGAACTGTTCATCTTTCCTCACCAAAGGCAAGGACACCTTGGAAGCACAGTTGGACAGCCACTCCCTGGCAACATGTCTATTGAAGGTTGGGCATGACTTTTGGTAGATAGCCGTCTTTGTCGCCCCCAAGCATCTCTCGATACCACTTTCAAAAATAACCCCCTACATATTACTGAAAATGAAAATATACAGCAATTGGTGGGTTGTAGGTAAAGTAGAGCTGAGAGGGAAATATTTAACACAAAGTGTTTATGTCTGAAAAGAGGAAAGTCTCAAATCAATAACCTTAAACTCCTACTGCAAAAAAACTAGAAAAAAAGAATAAAATAAATCCAAAGCAAACACTAGGAATGAATGATAATGAGTAGAAATCAATGAAATTTAAAACAGGAACACAAGAGAGAAAAATCAACGATACAAAAACTGGTTCTTTAGGGGGGGAAAAAGAATAACATGTTATAAACCTCCAGAATGACTGACAAGATACAAGGACAGAAACACAAATCACCAATATCAGGAATGAAACAAGGAGTATCACTACAGATCCCACAGCCATTAAAAGGATAATAAAAGAATTCTGTGAACAATTTTACACTCATAACTTGATCATTTATTATATGTTTTTTTATTTTAGAGAGAGAGAGAGACAGACACGGAGAGAGAGAGTCTTAAGCAGGCTCCATGCTGAGCATGGAGCCCAACTTGGGGCTTGATCCTAAGACCCTGGGATCATCACCTGAGCCAAAATCAAAAGTCGGATGCTCAACCGACTGAGCCACCCAGGCGCCCCTGTAACTTGATCATTTAAATGAAATGGACCAGTTCCTTAAAACCACAGACTACCAAAGCCCACCCAAGGTGAAACGCATAATCTGAAAAGCCCTATAACCATTAAGGAAATTGAATTCATAATTTTAGATCTTCCTTAAAAAAATCTCTATGTCCAGGTGAGTTCAACAGAGAATTATACCAAACATTTAATGAAAAATTAACACCAACATTACACAATCTCTTCCTGCAAACAGGAGAAATAGTACTTCTTGACTCATTCTATGAGGCCAGTATTACCCTGATATCAAAATCAAAGACAGCATAAAGAAAAGAAAACTACAGACCAGTATTTCTCCTGAACTTACGGAAATCCTCAACAAAATGTTAACAAATAAAATTCAGCAATATATAAAAAAGAATTACATACCACAACCAAGTGGGTCACATTCTATGTGTGCAAGGCTGTCTCAATATTCAAAAATTAATTAATGTAAACTACCAGATCAACGGGCAGAAGAAGAAAAATCTATGATCATATTAATTAAATTTTTTTAAATGTTTATTTATTTTTGAGAGAAGAGACAGGGCATGAGCAGGGGAGGGAGAAAGAGAGGGAGGGAGACACAGAATCTGAAGCAGGCTCCAGGCTCCGAGCTGTTAGCACAGAGCCCGACGTGGGGCTCGAACTCACAAACTGTTATATCATAACCTGAGCCGAAGTCAGATGTTTAACCGGCTGAGTCACCCAGACACCCCTCTGTTTTCAATTTCTAATTTAATTCCATTGTGGTTAGAGAGCATACTCTGTCTAACTTGAATCCTTTAAAAAAAAAAATTGGGGGGCGCCTAAGTGGCTCAGTCGGTTAAGCGTCCGACTTCAGCTCAGGTCATGATCTCACAGTTCGTGGGTTTGACTCCTGGGTTGGGCTCTGTGCTGACAGCTCAAAGCCTGGAGGCCATCTCTGGATTCTGTGTCTACCTCTCTCTCTGACCCTCCTCTGCTCGCGCTCTCTGTCTCTCAAAAAAAAAAAAAAAATTAAAAAAGTTTAAAAACATTTTAACATTTATTCATTTTTGAGAGACAGAGAGAGACAGAGCACAAGTAGGGGTGGGGCAGAGAGAGAGACACACACACAGTCCAAATCTCCTTTTTGCCCAGACGTGGAATAAACCAAGAAGGTCCAGCTCCTTTTAGTGGAAAATGGTGTTTAGAGACCACAGTCTGGGAGCCGAGTGCTTTGCTACTGGTTAGTTATTAGTTTCTAGGGATTCTTAGTGGATAGAGCTGAGAAATACTTTTCATTTTAAAGAGAAAATGCACAATGAATTTATGCTTATATTTCCAGCTTAAATTTAGAGTTATAGGTTTTTACTTATCTTCTTTGATTTTATATATGTTTTTCTCTTATGAAAAATCTTGGTTCCTAGAATCATTGATCATATTACTTGTTTTATCCATATGCATAACTATGTGTAATATGTATTATATGATATGTGTTATAAATATAACATATTTAATTTATATTATATATTTCAGAAAAATACCAATATTTTTGCTAACGATATAATTACTGAAAACAATTTGTGATTTATTTTCTCTTTTTAAAAATTTTTTATTTACTTTGTTTATTTTTAAGTTTATTTATTTTGTTTTAGTAATCTCTGCACCCAACGTGGGGCCTCGAACCTATGACCCCAAGATCAAGAGTCTCAAATTCTACCGACTGAACCAGCCCGGTGCCCTGTACTGAGCATTTTATGGGCTGTATCAGTTACCTACAGCTGTGTAACACCTAAAAGCCAAAATCTTAGCTTAAAGCAACAGACATTTGTTATCTCATGGTTTCTGTGGATTGGCAGCCTGGACATAGTTTAGTTGGTGGGGTCTTCTAGCTCTAGGTGTCCCATGAGGCAGCAATTGAGGAATCGCCAAGGCCGTGGTCATCGCCAGGCTTGGCTGGGGAAGGACCCGGGCCAAGCCCACGCATGTGATCGTTAGCAGGATTCAGTTCCTGGTAGACTGGTGGCTGGAGACTGTCCTCAGTTATTTGCTGTGTGGACCTCTCCATAGAGCAGCTCACAGTATAGAACCAGAGTAACCAAGTGAGCGGGAGAAGGGGATGAAGGGAGGAAGGGAAGGGGGAGAGGGTCAGCAAGTCCCTGTGTTTTAAAGCCTCATCTCGGAAGTAACACGCTATCAGTTCCATCATGTTCTGTTGGTTAGAAGTAGGCAGTAAATCCAGCCCACGCTCAAGCGGAGGAATTACACAAGACCGTGAACGGAGGAGGCGGGGGATTACGGAGAGCCTTTTAGAAGGTGTCTGCTACCCATGCTTTACGTCTTCAACAATCACAACAGCTTCACGAGGGAAGCATTACTATCCCCACTTTACAGATGAGAAAAATGAGGCATGGAGAGCACAGGCAATTTATGCAGCATCCCAGAGCCGGGAGGGGGTGGAGCTGGGTCTAACCAGCAGCCCGGCTCCAGGAAGGTACCAGCAAGGATCATATAGATGCTCATGTCAGTTCTGCAGTGTGCACCAGCCACTTCCATCAAAGTACTTGGAATCGTGTCCCAGGTCGCAGATCTCAGAGTATCTGACTCGCCCGAGATTCCACTCAAGTCTCCATTTTTCTGTGATTTATGTTCAGTTCTAGATTTCCATCAGGAGTCATTGGTCCCCATCATCCCCATCAAGGATGCAGAGAATCACAGCGGATGGTGTTTTCTGGAGCTCTCATTTCTGCGTTAGTCAAAAGACAAAACTCTGCCCTTCCCATGTAGCTGCAGAGATGCATGGCGTTTAAACTTTTAATCACTTACATGAAATTCTCAAGTGCAATTGTAGTCATTTTTCTTCATCTAGCACATCTTTGTGAGAACTTATTATGTACTAAATACCGTTCTGGTAGTGAACAAAGGAGACGGCATTCTGGCACTTTCTAGTAGGGGGAGACAGACAACTAATCAAATATATAGTGTAAAAGGTGGTGACAGCTGCCATGGAGGAAATACATCAAGGAAGGGTGGGAGCAAGCTGTGCAGATACAGGCAGAGGGTGGGGAGCACTCCAGAAATGGGGAACGGCCCGTGCAAAGGCCCTGAAGCAGCATGGTCTGGTGTGTTCCAACCTAGTGAGGAGGGTGATATGGCTGGAAAGCGTGGAAGAGTGTTTGGCCTGGCTGAAAAGGAGAGCCTTGTCCTTTGTTGACATGGGGTGTTTGGGGGGAAGAACAGGTTGATGAGGGAGGGACACGGCAATGGGCTTGGCAGTGGAAAGTCTCAGGAGCCCACTGGACCCCAAGTGGAGGTTTTGAGTAGGACACTGGGCATTCAAGTCTGGAGTCAGGGCAAGGTTCTGGAGAGAAGTTTGAGGCTGAGAGTCCACGCCCTCCAGTGAGATTTATCACGGGAATGAGTGTGGGCAGAGCACACTTGGACTTGCCCCCATTTGGAGATTGGGGTGATGAGAAGGAGCAGCCACCGAGAGAGGGCAAACCAGGCAGGAGGGGACCCCTGGGCCAAGTGGGGTGTGGCCTGGGTCAGGGCTGCTGGGTCACAGCACCAAGATCATTGCACTTTGCCTAGGGCAACTCAGAGAGAGCAGAGGGTGAGACCCCATCAGAGAGAGATCTGGAGAGAATGGGAGGAGGCAAAGCGACACAGACATTGCAGACATTCTTTCAAGGAATTTTCTAGATCAGAGGAATGGCACACTTCTTGGTAAGTGATGCTGTGCCAAGAGAGGCTTTTGTGGAGTTTTTGGGTGTTTTTTTTTTTTTTAGGCAGGGAGAAATGATGGGGCGTCTGCACGTCGGCATACTGATGGGAAGGAGCGGGTAGCGAGGGGGAAACGGCGCAGGACGGGGTGGGGAACTGCTGAAGCATCGGGCTGGCATCAGCAGGAAGGGTGGGGTCTGGACCCCAGTGGAGGTGCTGGGTGGGCAGGGCCACCGTAGGAGCGCAGAGTCTCACTGAGCCCCCAGCAGGTGCCAGGCCCCATTGTAGACTGGGGGCCTAGAAATGAAATAATACATTTGTTTGTTAGATCAATGAAAATAATGAAATAAATGAATAAATGAAGTGAATGAATGAATATGAAGAAATGAACAAATGAAATAATGAAAGAATATGAATAAATGAATAAATTGAATGAATGATATGAATAAATGAATGAGTGAATAGAATGAATAAATGAACAAATGATACGAATGAATATGAATAAATGAATAAATTGAATGAATGATATGAATTAATGAATGAGTGAATAGAATAAATGGATAAATGAAATGAATGAATATGAATGAATGAATAAATGAAATGAATGAATATGAATGAATCAATAAATGAAATGAATGAATGAATATGAATGAATGAAGAAATGAAATGAAAACTGTCTGCTCTCATGGAGCTTCCCTTACTGTATGGGGAGATGGACACAAAGTAAATAAAGATTTAAAAAGAAGACAGGGCCCTAAGTGCCAGGAGGAACCCAGGGCAGGGAGGGAGATGCTGGGTTTAGGGAGGGATGAGTTTGAGATGGGGCGGCCAGGAAAGGCCCCCCTAGGAGGGTAACATTTTATAAAAGCTGGGCAAACAGGGGCACCTGGGTGGCTCAGTTGGTTAGGCGCCTGACTTGGGCTCAGGTCACAATCTCTTGGTTTGTGAGTTCGAGCCCTGCATCAGGCTCTCTGCTGTCAGCACAGAGCTGCCCCTTCAGATCCTCTGTCTTCCTCTCTCCCTGACCCTCCCCCTCCTCCAACCCACGCTGTCTCTCTCTCTCTCTCTCTCAAAAATAAATTAACATTAAAAACATTAAAAAAAAAAAGCTGCACAGTGACAGGAGGGACACTCTTGAGTGTGAGGTTGGGGCAGGGTGCCAGGCAAAGGAATGGCAAGGCTCAGTGGGGACACATGGCTGGTGAACCAGTAAGCAAGGGGGGCTTGGGCTGAAGGTAATCTGGTCGCAGCATTGGCAGGTGGCCCAAGGGAGGTTTGACCCTAAAGGAGAAGAGAAGCCATCGCAAGGGTTTGCAGACGTGATGTGACCCGGCTTGTGTTTGACTCCATCCCTCTGGCTGCTGTGGTGAACAGGCCGGGGAAGGACACAGAGGCAGAGACAGGGAGCCTCGAAGGAGGTGGGAGGCAGGGGCGCAGGGGGGCTGTATCTTGGTGACATTTGGCAGGCAGAGGCGGCTATGTGAGAGATGATCCCAAGGCTCCCCTGGACAGACAGAGCAATGTGGTCAGGACAGCCTGTGGGAGCTCTTTGCTGATGGGCCCCCTTTTCTCCAGGGCGACGGAAGCAGGCTGGGGCAGGAGAGAAGGGCATGTGGGAATATTCTCTGAGGACCGGGGCAGGGACTGGGCCAGGGGGCAGTGGGTGCCAGGAAGGAAGGTGGCCTGGGAGGCGGGGGGCCCACCCAGGTGAGCACTTTTGATTGTGAATGAGACTGGTCAGCGGTGATGTGAGTGTCTCCAGCCACTTTCAGGAGCACAGAGCGGTGGGTGGGGAGCGGGTCCCCCAGGTGGTGGGACGAAGTGGAGAGAGGGGTCCCGGAGTGAGGACTGGGCGAGAGCACCCACCATAGGACTGTGGTTCGCAGCTGCTGAGGTGGTCGTGGATTGTTGGGAGGCAGGAATCTAGAAACGAGAAATGGATGGTAGGAGGTGGTGCCCGAAAGTGCCGGAAGGTGGGGGTCTGAAGGATCTGGGTACACTTGCCAGGTCTAGTGTGTGCCCTCGGGAACCAGTTGTCGAGCCGTGAGGAGGACCAAGCCATTGGAGAAGAAGGAGGGACGGAGGCCCAAAGACTATCTGCATGGGTGCTGCAGTCACCAAGAGGGGAGCAGGTGTAAGGGGCCAGGAGGCCCAGCACTAAAATCTTCCAGGATTGAGGGGTGCCTGGGGGGCTCAGGCGGTTAAGCGTCCGACCTCGGCTCAGGTCATGATCTCACAGTTCATGGGTTCGAGCCCCACATCGGGTCCTGTGCTGATGGCTCAGATCGTGGAGCCTGCTTCAGATTCTGTGTCTCCCTCTCTCTCTGCTCCTCCCCACCCCCCGTCTCTCAAAAATAAATAAAACATTCATTTTTTTTTTAATAAAACAAAATCTTCCAGGGTTGAGAGTAGGTGGACTGGAGGTCAGTAGGTGGCTGGGGCGAGGAGAGGTAGCAGGTAGCAGGTAAGAAGATCTGACAACAGGAGGTCAGATGTCAGCTTTGTGGGGAGGAGGGAAGAGAAAATTCCAGAAGCAGCACTGAGGAGCAAGGATGGCACAGGCCCTGTTTCCAGGCTCAGTGGCAGCACAGGACTAGGAGCAAGCGGGTCTCCTCAAGAAGGCTGCAGCAGAACCCTGGTGGAATGAATGGCCCTGCAAAACTCAGGTTTATTCCCCGAGTGGACAGGGATGGATGCACAGTTTTTGCCGACAGGAGCTGGTCACCGGCTGACCAATACCCATGTCCCCAGCTTGGCCTGCTGTCGGGCGGCAGGACCCAGGCGCAGTGGCGGCAGCCAGGCCTGAGGAAGCAGACTCGGTGGCAGTGACCTGCCTGGGAGGGCTGCCCTGCATTGGAGCCTACTAGCAGGTAGGCCCCTCCCCCCTTCCTGCGATCTTGATGGAGCCAAGGGGGGGGGGGCGGGGGCGGGGCTCAGATATTTGGTCAAACATGGTTCTGGACGTGTCTGGGAGGATGTTTCTGGATGAGACTCACAGCTGAATCAGCTGCCTGAGTAAAGCAGATCAGGGAGGTCCTCCTCCAATCTATCGAAGGCCTGAATAGAGCAAAACGGCAAAGCAAGGGGGGGAATTTGCTCTCTGCCTGCCTTCCAGTTGGGACATTGGTTTGTCTCCTGCCTTTGAGTAAGATTCAGGCTGGAACTCGCACCCTCGGCTCTCGTGGGCCTCCAGCTTGCTGGCCGCAGGTCTTAGGACTTCTCAGCCTCGTAGTCATGGGCGCCAGTTTTCTAGAACACATCTCTTTACACACACACACACACACACACACACACTCTTGGTGCTATTTCTCTGGAGAATCCAGACTAATACAGTTTCCAAGACTCTTCTAGCAATGAGAACGGTTGGAAAGATGGCCAGAGCTGAGGAGACACACAGGGAAGCCAGCTGCCCTCACCTCAAGCCCTGCCAAGGGCACGTTCGGGCAGAATCGGGGCTCGGGGGCGACGGGGCAGCTGGCTGTGGCTTCCAAGTGGCAGATTTGGAGCGAGCCCAGCGGAGCAAGTCTCGCCCGGGTGCTCTGTGCAGAGTCAGCCTGACCCAGCCTGCGGGGCCTCTGCTGGCAGGATGCTGTGCCTTCATCTGACGCGGGGGCACGGCCTCTTCACCACTAGAAAGTCCCTCCGCTGTCGTGTTCAGGGCAGGATGGAAGGGCATATAATGTTTTGCGATAAAGAAAAAATCAGGGTATCATGAAGATTTTTTAAAGACTTTTTTGTTTGTTTGTTTTTTGTTTTTTGTTTGGCTTTTAAGGTTGATGACCAGTTACTTGGGATTTGACCATCCTGTCTGGGGGCCGTGGACCCTTCTTTTCTGGGCTGTTTTGATCCGCTTTTGCATTCCTTCACCACTCTTGGGCACTTCTTCGAGTTTGTGGAATGAAAAGGAAATCAGAACAATGATGTTACGTCCTGAGGGAAAAGTGACCACTAACTTGGTGACTGACCTTCGTCACCCCCATGCCGCTGACAGGGCCCCGGAGCTGATCATCGGGGTGTTCTCCCAACCTAACCTTTTAGCCAGTCTGACTCAGAGGTCATTGGCACCCAGAACCTCCCTCACGGCCAGGTGTTTGCGCCAGTGGAATGAAAACTTAGGTTCACACAAAAACCCGGACATGAAATTTTATAGCAGCTTTGTCCATAATCACCGGAATCTGGGGACGCAGCCCCCATCCTTTACCTGGTGAAGGGACAAGCAGAGTGGGCTGTAAGAGACATTGGATACGTAGGGGGCTGCTCTCCCTGGTGAGGCAGCCCACTCTGGTCTGGGGAGTGATGCCTGGGAGGGCGCTGCCCCCATTCTCCTCCCCAGGTGATGGAGAAGGGACGGTGTTTCTGAATCAGGATTCTGAGCCAAATTCCAAACTGGACTGTGGTTTACCAGCGAGCCGGGCCCCCAGAATCCCCACCATCCTGGCCTTAGAACCTGCCCTGGCACAGGCTGGGTGGTCTGCCGGGCCGGCTCATGCCACGTGGGCAGCCAAGGCTCCAAGGAGAGACAGAGAGGCCCTGTTTCATTTTCTCTTTCAGGCTTGACAGATGACAGGAGACTCTTCCTCCAGCCTAGGAGAACTCCAGCCCACACTTTACCTCCAGCTCAATCACGAGGGACTTGCCCCTTCATCCTGGCATCAAAGTCTTGTTTGATCAGCTTTTCATCCATTTTCCGAAAATGTGGGATTTAGGGCTATTCCGAATCTTGCCAGACAACAAATGTTGCACCCTGAGAATAGAGCGGTGTGGCCCCAAACCTGACACTGGGGAGATGCCCTGCTCTGTGCCAGCCAGCAACCCCCCCCCCCCACCTTTGCCTGAGCCTTTAAAAGGGAATCTGAGAGGCAGGGAACCTGCCCTCACTGGGTGGAGATCTGGTGCCCCCTGGAGGTCAGAGAGGAAGGGGTAGGAGGGGGAGTTGGGGTGACGGAGGATAAGGTGGCCTCTGTTCTGACATCCTGGACCCAGAGCTGCCCTACTCAGCCTTGCTGACAGTCAAGACTACTGACTGAGTGCTGGTTAAGTGCTCTGCACCCTGTGTCTTTAATAATAAGCTTTCTCATTTGGTAGCAAATCCCAGTTTTCCAGAGCATTTTTTCAATCATTTTCTCCCTTGAGCACAGAATCCTGTTGGGTGGCAGCTCCCTGCGTTTTCAGAGAAGGGAGCGGGGATGTGAGAAACTGCCAAGTTCACGAGTCACTATCCAAGAGGGCCTTGGTCAGCTGGTCAAGTGAAGGGAAAGGCCCGGGGCACCTGGTGGGGGCCCGAGGGCACCAGGGCCAGGGAGCCAGGGGTTCTGGAAGGCCAGGCTGTGGGCGGCAGGACTCTGGACCAGGGCTCAGGGTGACAGCCCTGAAATATTTCCCAAGGGTGACGAAGGAGACAGAACAGAGCGGAAAGGACACCAAGGACCCAGCCAGGGCTGCTGGTGGGGCGCAGCAAAACCAGAGCTGAGAAGGTGCAATACACAAAGACCCATAAAGAAAAGCTAATCATCCCCACTCTCCCACCTCCAGTCCCTCTCCCCAAAAGTGTCTACATCCTCAAGCTCACCTGCAACCTTCCTCACTCTCCTGACTCTGCAAATAAATAAAGCCACAGGTGGGGGCTCTTGGCTTGTTTGTTTTTACTGCAACAGGGGCCATGCTTGCTGTTTTCACTGGAAGCATCCTGCTTGGGGCTGCACTTGGCGGGTCAGCTCCTCAGGCCGGGAGGGCCAGGCAAGGCTACCAAAGAGCAAAGATCTTCTCCACCCAGCAGTGGGGAAGGAGGGGAGGAGGCACAGGGCAGGGAGTAGGAGTTGAGGGTGGGGGCCTGCCCAGCCCAGCTCAATGACCCTGGGAGGACAGGAGTCCCCACCAGAAAATCTAGGCTGTTCCAGACGGGTTGGGGGAGGATGCCAGGCAGGCAAAAATCTGGCAGAACCACCCGCCTCCAAAAAGGATATTGTGTGAGGCACTTTTTTTTTTTTTAATTTTTTAAATGTTTTTTAAATGTTTTTTTTTAAATTTATTTTTGAGAGAGAGAGAGAGAGAGAGACAGCGTGAGCAAGGGAGGGTTAGAGAGAGAGGGAGACAGAATCCAAAGACAGGCTCCAGGCTCTGAGCTAGCTGTCAGCACAGAGCCTCATGCAGGGCTCGAACCCACAAACTGTGAGATCATGACCTGAGCCGAAGTCAGATGCTTAACCGACTGAGCCACCCAGGCGCCCCTACACTTTTCTAATCCATAATCACCCCCCTCTGGGGGTCCGGGTCAATGGTTTCACCGCAGACATCACTGGGGAGATTGCTGGGAGGAGGGAGAAGCAATGGGGGTTATTAGGAAAGGTGAATTTGTGATTCTCTGCTAGCCGGAGTTTGGCTGCCTGAGCCTCTTTCGGACACTTTCTCTAGAACGGCCGGGGAGTGGTGTGGCCCCTGGTCATCACCATTCGGTAAAAACAAATCCCCCTCCCTTTTCTTTGGCCACCAAATTGCAATATGTAATTACAATGTGTTCACATGGTCATACAATTACAATGTGTTCACATGGTCATACGTTTCTATAAAGTTTGCAAATGTTGAGCCATTTTAACCCCAGTTCCACCTCTTTCCATCTGACTCCCTCCCTTCCCAAACCTCCCATCCACGTGGGTGGTGTGAGACCAGCCACGGGCATTCAGGGGACGATGAGTTAGGAATGCGTTTGGCTTGGGCTCATGGGATATTATCTGTGGTTCACTTCCATCCACAGTTCAGTTACTGGGCAGTCGAGGGTATGGGGGGGGGGGTCCCTGAATACTTGTTCGCACTAATGAATAAAAGAAGAGGGAATCCAGTGAACACAGTAGAGGCAGATTTACATTTCTTGCTGATTTGACACGAAATAGTGACATCAAACAAAGATAACACAAAAGTCATTATAGGTCCCTGCAAAGAGGGTGTCAAGGCCATGCTGGGTACCCAGTGCCGTCCGTCCAAGGAGCCTTTAAAGTTAGTCCCAGCGTGAGAAAATGTGACATGCCCTGAATTCTTACTGCTCGCGTCTGAAGGAAACTTGGCCGACGTGTGTGTTCTCTCTGCAGAACAGGGCATCGTGGAATCCTTGTCGGACAAAGAGGTGATCAGAGTGGACGAAATCAGCGGTGGTAGGGGGTTAATACGAAATATCCTGTTCTCCTGAGTCGCTTGCTTGTTTATGGTATTTGTCAGCCTTTTAGAGTTTCTAACTTGTGAGTTCTATCTCGTTAGAAGGGACACTAACATTAACTGTCATACCTAATTTTGGCTTTGTAATTAGGGGTCTTTTTTTTTTTTTTTTTTTTTTGCAATGGGAGCCCTCTCAAAACTGCATAAGCCTCAGACCCCAACTTTCTCTCTACTGAAAACAGGTGGTTTATCAAGAAGAGAGGTGCTTGGTCCCCTGCCACGTCCTCCCTCTGGGACTCTGGCTGACTCGCTTTTCGCAGCCTGAGTTCCTTCCCCATCAGCATGACTCTCATCAGGGAGTCATGCCCCCTCCAGGCGGCCGTGAGAGCACACGTGTAAAGTGCTCCTAGTCATCCTGGGTCCTTAACAGATGGTAATTCTGGGTCCCCTTCCCTCAGTCTTTTCCGGATGTCCACACAGATGCTTTCAGTTCCTCCCATGGGCCGTGCTAAGTGTGGGAGGGCTGTCCTTGCCTACCCTCGGAGCTTCCTCACAGAGAGTGGGTCCCAGAGCCCGAGAGAGAGCCTTTTTCCACATCGCAATCCCCCGTAGACAATCTCAGCCACTGATGCAAGGCTTCTGATGCAAGGCATCGGGCTGAGAGAGGGGCAGAGGGGGGGGTCTTCCAAAACAGTGGTCTCTTCCAGAAAGTGGGAAGTAAATGTTAGTCAGCATCATGGGTTCCCAGGAAAGAGGATTCACGTCCTGGTGGCTCCCACATTCCCCGGGGGAAGGAAAGGCTTCCCTGCAGGGGATGCAACAGAAGCCAACCAGCAACTCGGAGGAAAGGGGGAGCCCAAGAGGAGCCAAGCACTTTCAGGAGGCATCTCCGGAATGAGGGAGGGTCATGGACCTACTGACCCGGGCACCAGGGACATGCAGGCTGGACGAGCCTTCTGTGGGGAAGGGTCTAGAAGCCAGCTTGGGGGGAATGGACAGGACAAAGGGTGTCTTGGCCTGCATGAGTGGAGGCTGGGGGCCACACATCCCTGTCCTCAGCTGTGGGACAGAAAGGGAGAGTGACCTGCGGTAATAACCCCAAGGGGAGGCCGCTCATCCAGGGCAGAGCTGCTCAGTGAGGTTCGAGCCTCCAGTCAAAGGGGACATGAGCGGAGAGGAGGTGGGGCAGGGCCAAGAGAGGGACAGGGGACAGGGAGGGGAGGTGGCAGGAACGCCAGGTCAGGACCCCAGGAAGCCCACTGAGCCTGTCTGCCCTCCTCAGCCCCCTCCTTCCGCCACGTTCCCCAAACAACCAAGGCCTCTGCTCCTGCCCTTCCCACCTCTCCCCTTGGCTGCCCCGGGACCCCGACTGTTCAGCAGTCCCCTCCTTCCACCTTAGCTTCCACAGTGTCCCTGAGAGTGGGGAGAGTGGTGTCCGTGACAGGATGGAACGGTGGGGCGGGATCTTATTTTTCCTGTATTCTCACCACCAAGCTCAGCACCCCCACCGCCACCCCCGCAACCTTTGAACACCTGCAGAACTGGATTCAAGGGAAAACTCGGTTCTGAGGCCGACTTTCCTGTTAACTTCATAATTCTACATGTTAGCCAGCTCTTTCCTAAGTTGGCCCAAGTTGTTCTCAGGCTCTGACATGCACTTTCGGCAAATTCATAACCAAAGGCATTTACTGATTATTAATGTGATTAGAATTCCCCGTGGGGCCTGTTTCACCTGTGTTGGAGAAAGGGCCTCACACAGGGACTCTTCCCAATTCCTTCTTCCTTCCTTCCTTCCTTTTATTTTTTTTTAAATTTTTAAGTGTTTTATTTATTTTTGAGAAAGAGAGAGAAAGAGAGCGAGAGAGAGAGAGAGCAGGGAGGGTCAGAGAGAAAGGGAGACACAGAATACGAAGACAGGCTCCAGGCTCTGAGCTGTCAGCACAGAGCCCGACGCGGGGCTTGAACCCACGAACTGTGAGATCATGACCCGAGCTGAAGTCGGATGCTGAACTGACTGAGCCACCCAGGCGCCCCTCTTCCTTTATTTTTTAAATTTATTTTTGAGAGAGAGAGAGAGAGAGTGCAAGCCGGGGAGGGGCCAAGAGAGACAGGGAGACAGAGGATCTGAAGCCGGCTCTGCACTGACAGCAGAGAGCCTGATGCAGGGCTCCAACCCACAAACCATGAGATCATGACCTGAGCTGCAGCCGGACGCTTAACTGGCTAAGCCACCCACCCCGCCAATTTCTCATCCATTCATTCAAGAGGTACATGTGCTTGGCCTGAGCACCTGCTAAATGGAGGTGTTGTCACCTGAGAAGGGAGGGCGGCCACAGATGGGACAGATGGGGGAGGCTGCAGGGGGCTGACAGTCTAGCTGGGGAGTGCACCCCCCACCAAGGTTGTCACAAGGCAGGACCAGCTGGCAAACTGGATTCAAACCCCAGCTCTGCCCTCACTGGCTGTGTGGCCTTCGAAAGTGACTTCCCGGGACACTTGGGTATCTCTGTCAGAGAAGCATCTGACTCTTGATATCAGTTCAGGTCATGATGGAGCCCCGCGTCTGGCTGGGTGCTGCAGAGCCTGCTTGGGATTCTGTCTCTCCTTCTCTCTGCCCCTCCCCACCTGTTCTCTCTCTCTCTCTCTCTCTCTCTCTCTCTCTCAAAATAAATAAATAAACATTTTAAAATATATTTAAAAAAAGGAAAAGTGACTTCCTGTCTCTGAGCCTCAGTTTCCTCATCTGCAAGATGTGGCTGCCACGGGGCTGAGCGGGCAGCATAGCTGGGAGGATGGACACAGCCCAGGACCTGGCAAAGAGGACTTTCCACTTCCTCCTTGGGCTACTCCCCCCTCCCCTCCCCTCCTTGGGCTACTTCCCTCTCCCCCTCCCCCCGCCTCCAGACACTGGCCAGGCCCATCTGCTGATGGCTGGACACCCCATGAGTGGTGGTGTCACAGGAAGCTGGGGTGAGGAGTGAGGGGACCCCTATGTGGGTCCAGGCGACAAAGGTCAGCTGCACCCCCACCAAGGAGCCCAGCCCTGTCCCGTGGGCAGCTCAGGGATGGCCATGTCCTCTGTGTGTCCCCAGATGGTGCTGACACAAAGATCAGCAGATAGATGCGGGAGGAAAGGAAGGAATGGTGCAGGGGAGTGGTACCCGCTCTCCGCCAGGCAGGGCTGCAGCTTAGGAAGACTTTCTCCCAAGTCAGAGGCAAAAAGCCTGAAAATACTTTCCTTTGGCCCTGGGTGGGGGTGGGAGGACTCTGGGGAGGGGGCTTCTGGGCGAGCGAACTCTCTGGGCCCTTGGCCCGCTACACCTGCTGTGACCTCCTGGAAATACACGGCCCAGCGAGCCCAGGGTCTCCACTCAGCTGGTCTTTTCCTCTTTTCCTCCTCTTTTCCTCCTTCTATCCGGACGAAGAGCGGACTGTGGTTATCGTTGATTGGTTTGTCCTCTGGGGACTTCGGGTCCTAGAAAGCCTGCCGTGTCCCTTCAGGGTCTCAGGGCGTTTTGTCCAGAACAGGATTTTCACCCCAGTGAACGCGGGGAGCGTCTCAACCTCCAGACGAGCTGTCTTGCGGAGAAAGTCTTTCCACTTTCCGCTTTCCTATCATAAATGATGCCGACTTCCAGGAATGGCCAGAAAGCTGCTCGATTCAGATGCGGCTGAAAATCCGTACACGTGAAATGAAACCCTGTAGAAATCGATACCAGTGGCAATACCAGTAATCTTTTCACAGAAAAAAATAAATGGTTTTTATTCATCTGATTGTTGTCACTGGGGAGCAAAGGTACTTTCAGCGAAGGGTGGGGAGGACGGAGGCCCCCCTGGCCCGGCTCCCCTGGGCTCTTCTCCTGCTCAGGACCTGACACCCCAGTCCCTCTGACCAGCTCACGCTCCCCTACTCCTAGAAGCTTCTACTGAGCCTTTGTGAATGCTGTGGCCTTGGCTTCCGGGGCAGGCTCAGCCTGGTCTTGGTTTGAGTCCCCTTCACACACCACGTCCCCACGGGGTTGTGACTCAGATGTGTGAATGTCAGGCTCTGTCCCCTAGAAGGAGGGCATCCAGGACAGGATGTCCCCGAGCAATGCCGCAATGGAAGAGTGAACTAAAGTTTCTGGGGGGTCATTGGAGGCACTTCTGGGTTCCTGTAAGAATTAGAGGTGCCGGATGGGGCTCTTCGGTCATCTGCCTGTGACCCAGGTCTCCCCAGGCATGGAGTATTTGAGGGAAATGGTCCAGAACAATGCACTGAAGAGAAGTGGGAAGAAGAGAACCTTCTGGGCAGAGAGGAGAGAGAGAACTTTCCTGAGGAATCAGGCCAAGCTGGTGGGAGAGTCCCCTGAGGATCCCTTGCCCCTGCCCAGCCCTCTGACCCCATCTCCGGAGCCCTAATACGGGCCAGCTGCGGGACCAGACTCCGGGGAGGGGGGGGGGCCTCCTCTCCCGCCCCTCCTCCTGTTCCCCCACTTCCCAAATGTCTCCCTGCTGCCCCTCCCAGACCTGTCACCCTCCACAGATTCCGCGTCCGTCCATAACCACACACCCTTGAGGTCTGTGCCTGCCCCATCTCCCCTTGCTGGGCCCTTGTGGCTCTCTGCCAGTCCCCCCTCCCCATCTAGGGATCGACACAGCTACTTTCTTTTTTAAATTTTTAAAAAATTTTTAATGTTTATTTTATTTGTGAAAGAGAGAGAAACAGATCATGAGCAGGGGAGGGGCAGAGAGAGAGAGGGAGACACAGAATCTGAAGCAGGATCCAGGCTCCGAGCTGTCAGCACAGAGCCCGATGCGGGGCTCGAACCCACGAACCATGAGATCATGACCTGAGCTGAAGTGGGACCCTCAACCGACTGAGCCACCCAGGTGCCCAACATCTTATTCTTTGCAAAGCGCTTTCTCCTCTGTCGCTCCCAACTGTTTGTCATCAGGTCCGGACAAGGCAGCTATTTCACCCCCAGATGGTAGATGGAGGCACTACCCCCCATTGGTGTAGAAGAGAGGAGGGGGAGGCACACGGAGGGGGCGGGGCTTGCCCTACATTCCCAGGGCACCTGCTGGCCTTCCAAGGGAGGCCGAAGGAGGAGAGGGGAGGAGGGAGGACCAGACCTCTTGGAAGGGCTCCCCCTGGCTCCTCCAGGGCCTCCTGGAAAGCTGCCTAAGGCCCCTTGGGAATCTGGCAGCTTCTCCCGCATGAGCACCACAGGATGTGAAAATCCAGATCTCCTGGCCTCTCAACGCTGAATCTCTGGGGTGGGGCCAGAAATGCACATAATTACCGGTTGCCACACACACCCCTCTCCCCACAGGACACTGAGGCCCTCTGGCTCATAAAACCTGAGAACTGTGAGGGGTGACAATGCATGAATTAGCCTCAGGGGAGGCTAATTGTTTCCTTAATTGGCTGATCTCACTGTGGGAGCCCAGTTGTCCCTGCAAAGCCGTGGGACTGGTTTGCCTGGTGGCCAATAATGGCTCCAGAGAAGTTTCCCCAAGCGGATTTTACAAAGCGTTCCCAGCAAAGTGGCTTGTTAGAGCAGGACGGGGGTGCTCCATCGGACGCCCCTGTACCGAATCGCAGAGGCGGGTTGGGGGTCTGCAGCCAGCGTGCCCTGCACTCCGTTCCCACAGCCCACCCCCCGGCACGCTTCCGGTCTTGGGGCCCCTGACACCCCTCCTTCTCCGCCGCCTCGTTGCCTCTAGCCCCTGCCTGAGCTTGGTGGAAGGTGGCCTCTGGCAGCCCAAGACCCTTGGAAGGGTAAGAAGGGACACGGAGTGTCCCCCATGTGCCACCAGGTGGCGCCATTGGCACGGGACAATCCGGGGCTGTCCCCGGTGGCAGGTTGGGGACGGCAGTGGTACCATTAGCCCAAGACCTTCAAGGCTGCGGTGCCTGCCACCTGAGGACCCGCAATGATTAACCTCCTCGTCGGTGCTGATCTCTCCCGGGGACACAGTTGTACCAAGGGTCTGAGCCTAACGGGGCCTTGGCACCTGGTGAGCGTGGACTAAACGTTGAGAAATGATGCCATCTTTGTTTTTCGGTTTTTCCCCCACCAGATCTTTAGGATTATTTTCAGTATGGCAGGGGCTGAGGAGGGCGCACGACCTCCTTGCTGCCTTCCCCCAACAGAATCAGCAGGGGGAGTCTTGTCTAACCCCCGGCAAGTGTCCCTTAGGAAAGCTCCGGCCTCTGGTCCCAGGTACACGTCTGGTCCCCTCTGTGACCTTGAGCAGACCATTTACATGATTTTTCTCTGTCACGAAGTCCATAAGATGAGAGTTATAATACCAGCCCCGCTGGGAGAATCAAGCGAATTGCAGGAGAACGTGATGATTAAAAGCGCAATCGCGGGAGCTCATGTCCCTGTTCCGCTGCCCACTCGCTGTGTGGCCTTGGGCAAGTGGCTTACCCTCTCTGATCTTCAGTGTCTTCATCTGTAAAATAGGGGCAATAATGATACCTACCCACATGAGGTTTCTGTGAGGACGGAAGTTGTCAATACATGAAAAGCCTTTAGAAAAATGTCTGGCGTGAAACAAATACTTAATAAACAGGCAAAAATACCGGCTCGAACCGAGAAGGCACTTTGGAAACGGGCCCTGGGAACCCCCCCGCCCCCCGCGCAGGGACAATGACCCCCAGGTGGGCTTGCACGCGTCCAGGGACAGAGAGCTCGTTTTCTCCCGAGAAAGGAGGCTGGTCTACTGTGGGCCAGCGCAGCTCGTGCCTCGATGGGTCCCCGCAGCCGAGTCCGGGCTGGACCGGGCCCTTGGCCCCGTTAGTGGTCAGGTCTGCTCCCAGGGTGTGGCGGGAGGCTGAGTGCGACACACCCAGCTTGCTCCATGGGGCAGAAAGGGGGCCCCGAAGGCGCAGCAGGGTGGTGTTAGGAGGGGAGGGAGGCTGCCCCCCATGGCGGCCCTCGCCAGGCGGGGGGTGGGGGTGCCAGAGGGAGAGGACCCGCAGAGCGGACGCTCCGCATCTCGGCCACCAGGCCAGCGCAGAGGGTAGTTTTGAGGGGCTCCTCCTGCTGCTGGAGTCTGTGGGGAGGAAGGAAATGACTTCCTGCAGCTGGGGGGGGCGGGGGGCCCCGTCTCCCCAGCCCTACTGCTTTCTGTGCACCCACCGCTCACAGCGCAGCCCGGGCAGGAAACAGAGGAGCCGGGCAGCTCCTGGGCGCCAAAGCAGCCAGCCCAGGGGCCTCGCTGTCCCTCGCTCACTCTCTCAGGGGAGCGGGAAATCCGGCCTGGGGGGTTCTGTTCTCTTCTCTAGAGGGGGAGCAACCACCGGAGGGCCAAGCTGTGGCTGTGACGTATGTTCTGTGCTTGAACTGCCCGGCACACAGGAGGCACTTAATAAGTGCATGGGAACTAAACCGAAAACAAAGAGCAGTAATTGTGGTCCAGTTCGGAAAGCCATAGTCTTCATGGGGTCAAGGCACCTCCGGACTGCAGGGGACATCCGCGCTCTCCCATTTCCTCCTTCTTCGGGGCTGCCGCTTCCTCCATGAAGCCTGCCTTGGTACCCCTTCCTTCCTGCACCCTAAGTAAATAACTTCTTCCCCCGCCTCGCCCTCGCCTCCCTCTTCGCTCTGTGCCATTATTAAGGCAGGCTGGAAGAGGGGTTAGGGCCCCGGACCCTGGGGCTGTCCTCAGAGTCACCTCCCCTGGATACATTTCTCAGCTGTGTGACCTTAGGCAAATTTCCTTTTAACCTCCCTGTGCCTCGCCGTTCTCATCTGTAAAATGGAATTGATTATAGTACCTACCTGACTGCTCTGAACCCCTGTGTTATTGCTTAGTTGTGCTGGGATGATTGCTCCTCACCCAAATGTGGGCTTCTCGAAGCCTGGATCTTTCACTTCCGCATCCTCCTGCTGAGGTCAGTGCCCAGTGTGGAATGGCGCTCAGCAAAATGTGAAGGGACGTAGGGATAGACAGACGGATGGACGGACACAGGGACATATATCTGGATGGGCACAGGTGCTGAAGTGTGCTGTCCCCTAGGGACGTCACCCACGAACTTAGCCGTGGAGGCCTGGCCCATGTCCCCTACCCTCCTGTCCCCGCTTACCCAAAGTTTCCACCAAGAGTGCGAGGGTGGGGGCGGCCGGGGCTGGGAGGGGAGGAAATGCCATCGGATCCAAATCCAGCAGGTCGCTCGGCGACCACGTGGGCGAGAGCAGGTGGAGAGCACTGGTGAAAATGAGGTTTCTGGATGAGCTGTGGTTTCGTTTCCAGCCCCTGTGAGGGCCTGCCGGGACAGCCTGGGCCCGCCACTTCCCCGCCCGGGGCCCCTCCCTGCCTCTCACCAGGGGCAGCCATCCCACCGAGGCCCGTTGGGAGCCTGCTCTGCGCCAGGGTTGAGGTTAGGCGCCCACCCTCACAGCAAGCTTGGGAGGAAGGCACTGTACCCCATTTTTAAGTTTAAAAAATTTTTTGGGGGGCACCTGGGTGGTTCAGTCAGTTGAGCGTCCGACTTCCGCTCAGGTCGTGATCTCACGGTTCGTGGGTTCGAGACCCGCGTCGGGCTCTGTGCTGAACACTTGCTCAGAGCCTGGAGCTGCTTCGGATTCTGTGTCTCTTTCTCTCTCTGCCCCTCCCCTGCTCATGCTCTGTCTCTCTCTGTCTCTCAAAAATAAATAAATGTAAAAAAGAATTTTTTTTGTATATTTTTGAGAGAGAGAGCGCGCGCAGGAGCAGGGGAGGGGCAGAGAGAGAGGGAGACACAGAATCCGAAGCAGGCTCCAGGCTCTGAGCTGTCAGCACAGAGCCCGACGTGGGGCTCGAACTCACGAACCCCGAGATCATGACCTGAGCCGAAGTCGGTCGCGTACCCGACTGAGCCACCCCGGCGCCCCAAGCGCTGTACCCCATCCTAAGCTCATCCATCCATCCGTCGTCCACCCATATTTATGGAGCACGTCCTAGGCGCCTGCACTGTGCTGAGCACGGAGGAGTCAGAGGGGAAGCGGGGAAGATCAAGGGCTGCAGCGGCTGGGGGCTGAGGGCTTCGTGTGCCGGGGGCTCAGGCCGCAGAGCCGCACCCGCGAGGACAAACAGGCGCCGAGGCAGAGCCCGTGTCCGTGTTCCGAGGCAGCTTGGCGCTCGGCCGCCTCCCAGTGCCAAGTCGTAAAGAGACTCCTGGAGGCACAGACCGATGCCTTTATAATGCTCCCTCCGTGCAGAGAGGCATTAACATGACGTCGATCACCATGGCATCGAGGTGCTTAGACAACCTGCTCCCCCCGGAGGTCGGAAACAGCGTGAAGCAGATTATCTGTGTCTCACTGTGACATATGCGATCATGTATCACCGTGATGGATCAACAGTCAATGCCGCTGGGGTCCCCGCCGCCCCCCAGCCAGTAGGAAGTGGCTTGCGTGTATATGTCTTCCTCGCCCGGTGGGCAGTCCCTGCTCCCGTGGGCTGCCCCCTGGTGCTGCCGGAGTCGGTGGGAAACATCTCCCGGCCTCGCTGTTCATGTGCAAAGCCGCCGAGGGGAAAGCATTTGGAAGAGGGACCGACACCGGACCCCTTTTGTGCCGCCCCCAGGGACTGCACGGGGTAGGGGGGAGGCTCAGTTTTCACAGAGCGGGGCATTGAATGCTGGTCCCTCGCATCCCTGGCCTGGTCTTGGGCAAGCTGCCTTGCCTCTGGGGGGCATAGTTTTCTCTTTTGTAAAACTGGGAGCATCACATCTATCTTGAGGGTTCGTGCGCGCTGATGGAGACAGGAGGGGACGTGTCAGCCTGTGCCGAATCTCGGCCGCGTTTACCCCAGCCTCCCCTGCGTGCGGGCCGTGGGCATCCTCCCCACCGCCCCCACACCCCTTCCCTCTGCCGCTGCGGACATGCGGGCAGACAGCTAGCTCCCCACCTCATCCAGCTTGGCCCAGTGCCGGCTCGGGAATGCCAAGGGTAAAGGCTCCAGGCCGCTGGGGAGAGGGGTGCAGGGTGCAGGCAGCAAATAGTCACTGTCCCTGTGGCAGGGCCTGCCGGAGGGAGGAAGGGGCTGTGGCTCCAGGCCAGAGGGGGAAGCAATTCATTTGTCTCCTGGTGGGGGAGGGGGTGAGCTCTGGCTGAGGGACCTTCAACAGGGGTGGGGGGAGGGAGGGACATCTCAGGTGAGTCAGAGAGGAGGCATCCGCTGGACCTCTGGCTGTGCCGATGGCGGGCAGCTGGCCTTTGGGCACCATTCAGGGCTGGGAACGTGCAGCTCCTGCCCTCGTCCTCACTGTCTGCCTCTCCTCCATCCCGTGCCCACCCCGCCCTGCCCCTCCCAACCCTTTCCACCAGATACTGGCCCTGCGATGAGCGCATCCATCAGGGGGCCCCTGGACCATCTCTGAGGGGAAGCTCTGTGGGAACACAGTCGTTTTAAGTTTCAGACGTGAGTGAGCAGCCGAAGCAAACCCTGGAGTCACTAGTGGGAGGGAATCAATCCTGTGTCACCAGTGTCTTCTGGGTGGGCCACCTGCTAGAGTGGGGGCAGGAGCACACCCCATGGGGTGGATTCGGAGGCCCTGCCAGGGGAAATGTGAGCCCCAGATTCCTCGCCTGAAGCCCGTGCTGCCTGGGGCTGTTCCCACTACTCGCTCAGAAAGTCCAGGGTTAATTTTTTCTTCATTTTTTACAATGTTTATTTATCTATTTTGAGACAGAGAGCAAGTGGGGGAGGGGCAGAGGGAGAAGGGGAGAGAGAGAGAGAGAGAGAGAGAGAGAGAGAATCCCAAGCAGGCTCAGTGCAGAGCCCGACGCGGGGCTCGAACTCCCAAATCGTGAGCAGAAATCAAGAGTCAGAAACTCAATTGACTGAGCCATCCAGCTACCCCGGGTTGTTGTTGTTTTTTAAGTTTATCTATTTGTTTTTGAGAGAGAGAAAGAGCATGAGCAGGAGAGGGGCGGAGAGAGAGAGGGAGGCAGAGAATCCCAAGCAGGAGCTGAGCTGTCAGCCCAGAGCCCAGGCGGGGCTCGAACTCCCGAACCGTGAGATCATGACCTGAGCTGAAACCAAGAGCGGGACGTTTAACTGACTGGGCCACCCCGGCGCCCCAGAAAGTCCAGGGTTATTGAGAGGAGAGCAGGCCCAGTGAGGCCCCGAGGAAGCAGAAGGGTGGCCGGGGTGGAGCTTCGTGGGGACTCAAAGGGGAACTGTGGCCACCAGCAGGCCATCCCCTCCGGTGAACCAGAGAGGAAGGAGGAACGCCGAGCAGGAGGCCCCCATGGAGAGGCGGCCTCCGTGGCGCCGGGCCCCGCCGGACCCCCGCTCGGGCCCCTGGCTCCTGGGTTTGCTCCTGTGTCCCTGGACCCTGCAGCTGGCAGGTAGGGCCGCCTTCCTGCTTCCCCGCGCGCTCCCCGGCTCGCACATCAGAGCGGCTTTCATCTGCGCGTGCAGCTAATTCCTGGGGACCCGTCTCGGGAGATTTGCTGGCTGCGTTTGAACACTGCAGACTTCACACGGGGAGCCTTCAGGGACCCGGGAGATGTTTAGCTAATGCCTCCGCCAAGGTGGCTTTTGAAGGGGTGGGGACAGCGCTCCCCCCACTCACTGCTGTGGTAACAGCCTTCTTCCCCCAGCCTGACCTCGGGGGCCTTAGGCAAGGGGGTGGGTGGCCTCGCTGCGGCCGGGGGCGTCAGAATGGGTGTGGGGTCAATGGGGAGGGACGGCTCACCCCCAAGGGCTCTTACGAGGGAGCCACAACACTGACCCTGCCGAGCCACAGGGCCACCCTCGGCCTTGTCCGCTGTGTTAGCCAGGGAGACGGAGGGCGGCCAGAGGCCGGCCACCAGGGACACCGTGCCCTGGGACACAAAATCGTCACTGTTGCCAGAAAGCGTGGCCCTCTCCACTTCCGGAAGTCCAACCGGAGGCCACCTTGCGTTATTGCACAATGGGAGCTCATGCCCTTCCTGGGACCAGCGCTGCGCCCCCTTTCCTGGCCCCGGGCCCCCTCAGAAGCCAGGTGGCCCGGATCCAAGTCACCCCCAGGAGTGGGCCTCACCAGGGCTGCCCACACGGGGGTTCCCAGGCTCCCCCCGCCCCCCTGTGCAGCTGAGTTTTTCTTCCTATTCGTCTAGACGTTTGCGAGGCTTCGGGGAGCTGCCCCCACGTCGGCTCCATTCTTCACCTTTCCTTTCTCCCGCAAACAGCAGCGGCTTATCCTTCTCGTCGTGAATTCGCCTCTTTGAACACTTAACCTGGGCTTTCCTCTCCCACTCAGCCCGGCTCCAGCCACCCTTGGGGTACTGGCCCTGCAGGCACCACTTAAAAACAGGGAAACTGAGGGACGCCTGCCTGGGTGGCTCAGTCGGTTGGGTCTCTCACTTCAGCTCGGGTCATGATCTCATGGTTCGTGGGTTCGGGCCCCACATCGGGCTCTGCGCTGACAGCACAGAGCCTCCTTGGGATTCTCTCTCTCTCTCCCCCTCTCTCTGCCCCTCCCCCACTTGCTCGCTCGCTCTCTCTCAAAAATAAATAAAATTTTTAAAAAAACAGAGAAACTGAGGCCCAGGGAGGCCAGATAGCTTGCCCAAGGCCTAGAGGGTGAGAAGAGATCAAGATTAGACCTGAGTGAGCCTGAACCCCAAGCCAGGACCCCTGGCAGCGGGCTCATGGGGCTCCTCTTGGCTTTCTTTGTAAAGAACATTCCTCATAGAAAAATTTCTCTCCCCTCCCCCCAGGAGGCGAGTGCGGACTGTGGTACCCGCTGCAGGCTTCCTGGGCTGGGTGGGTCCCTTGCGACACCCTCCCCTTCAACCCTGTGCACGTTGCGCCCCCACCTGCCCCCCCAGAGGCGGCCCGAGGAAATGCAGGTTGTCGGTGACCCTGCGTCAGACTCACACTTAGTCATTTCTAACTTAATTTCCTTCAAATTCCCCGTCATTTCTCTTTGTGCGGCCCCTCCTCCCCAGAAGGGACCCGGCACGTCTGGGTGACAGCGGATGACACTTTGCGGGATGCTGCTGTGAGAGGCGCTTTTGTAACTGTCTTGACTGGAAACAAATAGCACATTTTCCCCCCAGTATTGCAGCAAAGTTTGCACAAAAGAGAAACTCTGCTCTTTCACAAGAGGAGGAAAAGCCCAGGGGTCCTCCAGCACCCCCTGGAGCAACAGACAGCACCCCATTACTCTTGGTCCTGCCCCTGCGGGTGCCTGGCTCTCTGTCTCTCTGTCACTGAAGCCTAGGGTCAGTGTGCCATTTCCCTGAACTGCAGAATGATGCAGGGTCTAGTACATACCAGAGCGTTCAGCCTGAGTTCTGATCTGAGCTCTGTAAGTCACCCCAAGACCCTGGGCTTGTTCCTAATGTCTCTGTGCCTCAATGGCCTCATCTGTTAAATGGCGTGATAATATTCCCTGCCTGGGGTCACACCCGGAGACTGAGTGGTTAGGGCACATGGTTGGGGCTCAGAGAAGGTCATAGCTGAGCCCAGCGGAGCAGATCGAAACTCAAGATTCAGTTGGCCAGATGGATATCTTAGTGAGGGCCCTGGCTCCTTGGGGTCTCTCTGACTTTTCCAGTGGCCTCTAGCACAGCATCCCAATAGAATGGTGTGTCCAGACTGCTATTGCTCCCAACCCGCCTCCCATGGTGGGGCGGGACTCAAGCCTGCTCTCCTCTGGTCCTTTGAGCTCTCTGCAAATTCTACTGTTCACAAAGAGTCTGGCAGCCACTGTGGTCTCATGGGCAACTGCTCTCCCCGAGCAGTGACTCATCGGTCACCTGCAAGGGCTTTGGAGCCAGACAGGCCGGGTTCAAGTCCTACCTTCTTCTATCGCCTGCCGTGTGATCTTAGGCAAGTTATTTAACCTTTCTGAGCCTCTGTGTCCTCAACAAATGTCCGTCCCCTTTCTCTTCTTGGCCTTGCCAGAACTCTGGGCTATAGCGATTTCTCCAACATCCATGGAGGAGGACCGGTTCTGGGCACTGGCAGTGGGGGAGCTGGAGGTGAACAGCCCATACCTCGCAGCCCGGTGGAAACGCTGAGATCTGCCCAGAGGACATGACAGAACATGACCCGAGGAGGGAGTTACCGACGCAGGCTTGCCCCTCTCCCCCTTGGCTCCAGACTCAGGTGTCACAGCTCCCTTTGTTGTCCTAAAGAGGCTCAGGAAAGAGGCTAAAGTGCCTTCTTTCTCGCAGCTCCAAGCCTCTGTCAGGACTGGCCTCTGCTTTTCATCTTTGTCTAATCTCAATAAAGAGCGTGCGAGGCAGGCGGAGAGAGGTGGGGCAGGGGGAGGGCTGGAGGGGGCGAGGGAGCCGAGATGGGGAGGAGGCAGAGCAGGTGGGTGGGTGGCCCGCACAGCATGGGAGGCCAGAAGGCAGAGGCAGGGGGAGGGAAGGGGGAGAGGTTCGGTTTGACTGCAGAGGAGGCGCTCTCAGTGGAGCAGGGGGTTACGAATCCCACTGGGCTCTATTCCGGTGGATTCTAAGTGCCTATCAGCTGGGGGCTCAGATGCCCTTCTGGTTGGCCGTCCTGTCATTGCTTTCTCTTTTTAACTCGTGAGCTGTAATACGTATACAGAAATGTACAATAAGTGGTCTAAAACAAAGACCTGTGTGGCTACCACTCAGAGACCAGTGCAGGGCCCCACAGCCCCTGGTCCCCGTCCCCCCACCAAGACACCCCTCTCTCCCACCCAGATTTCAGGGCAATTGCGTCCTGGCATTTCTTTATACGTGTATTCTCCAGTACGTGTTCCTGAATGATATAGATTAGTCCTGCCTGGTTTTGAACTTTGTGTAATCAGAACGATACCATATATTCTTTTGTGACCTGCTTCGATCACTCGGAGTTATGTTTCTGAAGATATATCCGGTGGATGGTGTGGCTGTGACTTGTTTATTTTCATTGCTAAAGAGCAGGGATCACAAAGGCCCAGAGCTAAATCCAGCCCACTGCCTTTTGGCGCGATCTGCGAGTCATGAGTGGTTTTTATATATGTGTGTATATATATATATATATATATATATATATATATTTAATGTTTTATTTGAGAGAGAGAGAGAGCGTGAGCAGGGGAGGATCAGAGAGAGAGGGAGATACAGAATGCGAAGCAGGCTCCAGGCTCTGAACTAGCTGTCAGCACGGAGCCCGACCCGGGGCTTGAACTCACACACTGCAAGATCATGACCTGAGCCGAAGTCGGACGCTTAACCGACTGAGCCACCCAGGCGCACCTATATTTTTTAATTTTAATTGGGAGAAAATCTAAAGAAGACTCTGTGATGACACGTGAAAATTATACAAGATTCGCATTTCAGTGTCCATAAGTAAAGTTTTATTGGAACAAAACCACAGTCATTCATTGGTAGATCATCCGCGATTGCTGTCCCCCTTTGTCGGCAGCGCTGGGTAGTTGCGAGAAAGACCATATGGCCCACAAAGTGTAAAATATTTCCTATCTGGCCCTTTACAGAGCACGTTTGTCAACGCCTGCTTGGAGGGTCCCATTGGATGAACTCACTGCAATTTACTTAGTCATGATTGACGCTTTGCATCCTTCCTGTCTGTGAACACTCACGTGTGGTCTCCACGCGCATGTGTGTTCAGCACGTCCGGGGGACGTGTTCCCGTTTAGGCTGCTTTGTTCCAAGCTGTCCGCCTCCCCGCGTGGACTGTGAAGTTCGGGGGGCTGGAAATGCTCGGACTTTCTTGGTTCGAATCCTTGACTCCTAGCAGCGGTGCCTGGCACCCAGAGATACAGTAGCAGGAGAGACTCAAGTCCTCAGCCACAGACAACCCCGGGGGGAGTTCCCAGAAGGCTGGGTGGAGGTGTGAGGCCATGAGGAGAGGGAGCTGGGTCCAGGGGTATGAGGTGGGCCCACCTGCTATGAGGTGAGCCTGGGCCCCAGGCTCCTCGGCACTGGTAGAGCGACAAGACCCTCATGTCTTGGGAATAAGAGTTCGGATACTGGAGTTCCGGGTAAACGTGGGCCCGGAAACAGGATCTCACCCTTGTTGTGGATCTAGGGGTCGGGGTGGGAGTGCGGGCCTCAGGCGCCAGAGTGCAGGCCTCAGGCTCTGGAGGGCGGGTGGGGGGGGGGGCGCTGAAAGCAGAGGAAGGGAAGGAGGTGACCTGAGCCTGGAGAGGGGGAGGGGAAGGGAGTAGGTGTGAAACTGGCAGGTGGAGCTCCTGACCCCCTGCTGAGGACTGTCCTCAGCAGGCTGGCCGGCCTGGGGTCCCATCATGGAAGACTTGGCCAAGTCACCTGACCACTCTGAGCCCCCCCACTTCCCCGCCAGGATACTCAGCACACTCCTAGGCAGACCTCTTGCCAGGGGTGACAGGAAGACACATCCAGGACCACCAGTGGCCCTGGGACCTCCCCCTGGGAGCCCTCAGGAAGGGTCCGTGGGGTGGGGTGCCTGTAGGAGGCCATGTGGTGGACCCGGTGTGTGTCTGCTCCCCTGCTCCCCCAGGACCGCACGGGCTGTGCGGAAGAAGGTGAGGTCAGAATCCAGATCTGCGCTTGCTGCTGGTGGCCCAGGGGAAGGGGACACCAAGCGAGCACAACCCACAGGGTGGTGACCCACGCCTGCAGCACTGGCCATAGGGTCCAAGGCCTATTTCTGAAGGCCCCTTGGCAACTCAAAGCAACATTTAACAATTTAAACCGGTACATTTATACACAAGGATGATGGCTCAAAGGTCCGTGGAGCACAGCTGGAGACAGCCTCACAGCTACGGCCTGGCCCCCTGCTGCGGTGGGGTCAGATAAGACCCTCTCCCACCCCCTGGCCCTGAGCTATCCCTTCCTCCGGGCTCCTGCCTTCCACACCCACACCCCACTTTGGAGCCGCGCTGGATAACTGCCTGCTGCTAACCCTTTGGCTCTTTCTGCCCCCTTTTCCTGGAAGGGGTCCTCTCACCCCACCACCTGGTGACTCCAACCTGTCGGTCAAGGTCAAACTGTGCTACCTTCTCTGTGGTGCCCATTCTGGCCCACTCGCCCAGGCCCCGACAGACCCAAGGGCAGCCTGCCCCACCAGTTCACCTGTGGTTCCGAGCATCGGGAGCTCGGAGGTATGAAGGGCATGTCAGGGCTCACCTCGGGCAGGCGAGGGTGCCGATGGCCCCAGGGAACAGGTACCCAACCTTAAGAGGTGGGCTGTGTCCGAAAAGCCAGAGAAAGGACCAAGAGAGAAGGTGCTGGGTGGGGAGCTCTGGGGGGAAGAGGAGGAAAGGTCAAAGAGGGAGGCACCGGCAGGTTAGGGTCAAGGCCAGAGGCAGCCACAGCTTAGCCTCCAAGGTCTTTGCTGACCTCCTCTGACGGTGGGAGGGGGAGGAGGCCTACAGGAGGCAGGGACAGGGCTGGCGGAGTGGAAGGAGAGGGTGGGGAGGACGGAGGGCGGTGAGTGATTTTGTGCCTGGAGGGTTCCAGATCTTTGGGGGGGGGGGGATAGAGATTTAAGAGAAGGCAGGATAAAAGTGACCTGGCGAAGGCGTCTTCAGGAAGGAGTTAGTGTGTTGACAGGCAGAAGCAGTTATATTTTAAAAGGCGGCTGGAGAGGGAAGGGGGTCCCAAGCCCTCAGAACGAATCTCTAATGCGAGGCTTTTAGGCAGCTGAGGAAGACTGGAACTCTAGAGTGTTTCTCTTGTTGTCTTTTTAACAGAAAATGTGATCGTGTCAGTTCCCAATCTAGAAGCCCACAGAGGCTCCCCAGGGGGGTTCAGGATGACATTTGCCACCCCCACCTCCCGCCTGCCTGAGCCCCCCAACCCTACGACTCCACTGCGCCTTTTGTGTCCCCCAACTACCAACATGACAGGTGTCTTGTTTCCAGATTTCTAGAAGCTTCATCCAAGAGATTTTTGCACTGAAACCCCCGCCCCCCTCTGTGCATCCCTCCCCCACCCGACTGTCTCCTAGTCCTCCTTCAAAGCCCAGTTTGGCAAAGTGATGTGGACCAGTCACCACGAGGTTCACAGCCATGATGTCAGGGCGGCAGAACTGCAGGCAAGTTCAATGCTCTTCTTGATCTTTGGCTGCAGTGTCTAGATTTTCTACAGTGAGCATGTTTCGCTTTTATAATGGGGACAGGGGGACCTGAAGAGTCATAATTTAAAACACAATGGACCCAGTCCAAGGGTCGCCCCTCCAGGAAGCCCCTGCCCCCCTGTCCTGGCTGGGTTGGGTCCCCTCCTCTGGGTTTCTGCAGACTCTGAGACGTCCCTTTGTCTCCCCCCTTTCCAGCTTCACCAGCCAGCTCTGCCCAGTGGCGGGGCCCTGTCCTTCCCCCACAGGACTTCGGGCGAGCACACTGCCGTGGGTGCCTTGGCGGAGTCTACCCCCTTCTCCTTCCCCTTTGGTCCCATCACCATCTCCACCCCATCCCGATGCCCTTCTTTGGGGCAGAGCAGGGTACAAAAGGGAGAAACTGAGTCTAAAAGAGCTCCAAAGTTTGAGCAACTCACCTTTCTACACAAGCCGAAGGAGAGGCGTAAAAATACCAATTAATACCCACAGAGCTTCTACATTTCTGGGACAGAACATTTGACCTTCTGCACTTGGTTTGGGTCCCCTCCTGGCCACGGCGCACCCCGGGGTCCAAAGATTGGAGGCTTTAGAACAGAAGGCAGGCAGGCTGTGGAAATGGCCCCCCGAGACAAGCCACATCCGTATGTATCTTTGCAATTCGGAGGTGTTGAAAGATGTGACAGCCAGTCTGATGGCAGTGTTCGGAGGGCACCAGCACTAAAAGCTTCATAATACACACTCTCTGTTCAAAGGTTGCCTTCCAACGCCTGCTACGCGCTTCTCCCTAATCAACCACTTGGCCACGCGCCGTTGTGTTTGATGCGCGTGTCCTGAAGGACTCACCCGGTTTTCTGTGGCATCCTGGGATTCATGCTCAGGCCAGTGGCCGGAGCCCTGTGATAAAACCCGCAGCCCCACTCCCGTGTCTTCCTGGGAGCTTGGAAAGATGAGGCTTGGAGAAAAAAAAAAAAAGGCACGGCCTGAGAGATGCCAGAATTAAATTGGAGGGCAAAACCGCATGCCTAAAATAAAGACCGTGGGAACGGCTTTCTTCTGCAGCTGGGGAATCAAAGTGTTTTCCTTTAAAATCGACCTGCGTTGGGATGGATCCCTTTGATCTGCACGTCTGGACTCTCACACCCTTGGCTGACGATGCTGATGCTTGGGGGCCACAGAAGGGATTGAGTTCCGGGCAGAGTGGGGATCTGGGGTCAAGGCCTGGCCCAGGGGTGGGTGGGTCAGAGGGGCCTTGAGGCCAGGGCAGATGGAAAGAGTGGGGAGGGAGGGAGCACCAGATTTTGAGGGTGGAGGGATGTCACTGCTGGAGTGAAGGAGGGACACTGGCCGGCGCTGCCACAGGACCAGTCTGTGGACGGCTCCTGGGGCCACTTGCTTCTGCTCTGGGAGCCGCCGGCTCTCCTTGAGCTGGACAGGAGGAGCTGTCCCCTTTAAGCTGCAGGGTCAGTTCTGATGAGTACCTTTGTCCCCAGATCCCATACGCTGCCAGACATGTCTGCCTATTAGATGACCCAAATCTAGGGAAATGGTCTCTGAATTTTTAGCTCCCTTTAAAGGGGTGCAGCTCTTGGGGCGCCTGGGTGGCTCAGTCGGTTGAACATCCGACCTCAGCTCAGGTCATGATCTCACGGTTCATGGGTTCGAGCCCCAAGGCGGGGCTCGCTGCTGTCAGTGTGGATCCCCCTTTGGATCCTCTGTCCCCCTGTCTCTCTGCACCTCTCCCACTAACTCTCTCTCTCAAAAATTTAAATAAACTTAAAAAATAAATAAAGGGGTTCAGCTCTTTTGTTTGAGAAACAATTTTCTTTTTCTTGCTCTCAGGTTTCAAAATTGGAGCATAGACCAGGGGTTAAGAGTGTGGGGTTAAGGGGGCATCTGGGGGGCTCAGTCGGTTGAGCGCCCAGCTTCGGCTCAGGTCATGATCTTGCAGTTCGTTGAGTTCGAGCCCCACATCGGGCTCACTGCTGTCAGCCTGTCAGCGCAGAGCCCGCTTCAGATCCTCTGTCCCTCTCTCTCTGCCCCTCCCCCGCTTGCGCTCTCCCAAACAATAAGTAAATATTAAAAAGAAAAAAGAAAAAAAAGAGTGTGGGGTTAAGGACCAGCTTAAAATCACATCCCCACTACCGACTAGCTGTGATGCTGGGCAAACCTCTTCCTTTCTCAGAGCCTCAGTTTTCTCATCTGCAAAAGGGGAGTGTATCCCCCCCACCCCGACATTGGTGGTTCTCATCACGTGGGTTAACAGCAATGCCTGAGAAACTGTGCCGAGCAGGGGGGGTCGGCACCCCGGAGTGGCTCAGGAAGGAAGGAAGTCCTGCAGATTGAGAGGGTGACCACACAGTCCTGGGAGAGGAAGGGAACAGGAAGGCATTCTGAGTAGCGAAAGCGCCTGACAGGCCTGGGGGGCAGTGAGCGGAGGGCAGCTGAGCCGGGCTACTCAGGGCCTGGAGGCACGGACAGGACCCTCCAATCCAGGGACTTGCGCTTTTTATTTTTTAAAGGTGGCCCAAAGTTAAGGGACGCGTGTCAAAGCATGACCCCGTCTGAACCCAGTGATGTGAATATAACTGAAACCGGAAGGTCACAGAAAGTGCCCTTGTTATGCACAAAATGCTTCATGTTCTACTTTTCTCAACTGCTTGTCTTCACCGTGTGAATTGGCTTCGGACTCCTTCCCGGGTCTCCCCTGGTGGGGCACCCCGGCGGCGTAAGCAGGATAGTTTGTGGCTCCCTCGGGAGCAGGGCAGGGCGGGTCTCAGGCTGCAGGGGAGAGGACCCCAGGGACTGGGGGGCTGTCGGGTGAATGGGGGGGGTGACGCGTGGGGTGTGGGGAGGGCAGACAGAGTGGGCACCATTCCCACAGCCAGTCAAGGTCTTTGACTTCGAGCCCCTCCCCCAAGGGACCGGCACAGGGTCTCTGGGCCAGGGTGGGGGTGAGGCACCTGCACCTGGCTCTCAGGACTGCAGCTCAAGCGGCCACAGATTCAAAAGAGGAACCGGAAAAAGAAGGGTCTGGTGTCAGCAGGTGGTAGACAGAATCTTTCCCAACAAGGGCAGCAGGAGGTGGCTGGAGGGAGGGCTCTCTGGGCTCTAAGCCCTTGCACTTGAACGCGGCACACCTGGCAGGCACAGGTCTGGACCCCAGGGTGTCACCCACTCCCTCGTGTCCAGGCCAGGCCAGGCCCCGAGGTGCTAGACAGGCTGTCGTGTTTGGAGGCTACCCAGTGCTTCGTGTGCCCTGCACTGTGGGCCTGTCGCTTACGTAGGCAGAGGGTCAGCCTGGCATTTCCCTTTCCAGACTCAGTGAGGACTCAGGACTCATCTGACTTCCTTGCCTCTTTCTCGTCCCCGGGGACAGGCAGCTTGGCCCTGCGGCGGCCTCTGAATGTTCCTGGCCCCATTTAATCCCACACCAACCCTCCGTTGCTCTCCCCATTTTTCAGGGGCAACAGACACCAAGCTTCAGAGAAAGAAAGCCACCTGCCCAAGGTTGCACAGCCTTTGGGTGGCAAAGCCAGGATCCAAACCCAGGCTTGATGCCTCAAGAAACTGGGCTTTTCCCAGACGCCCCCACCCACACTTCTGGCCAGGCCCCAGACTGCTTCGCAGTCCTTGGAGCCACAGAGAAGTGACGGATGGAGGATGTGCCATCCCTGAAAACACCCTCTCCCGCAAAGGGTGGGCGGGGCTTAGCAGTATAGCCTAGGCTGCCCAGTGGGACCATCTGTGCTTGCAATGGTGTGGGGGGTGGGGAGGGGAGAGGTTGGAGATGCCTTACAAGTAAGCAACCTCTGGGGCAGGGCTGGGCTGGGGTGGTGGCCCTGGGGAGCGAGGTCCTCCCAGGCTGGGGTGGTGGCCCTCGGCCTCTGAGGGGTCCTCTCAGGCATCATGCTACATGACTATTTTTCCCAATCCCATCTCTGGCTGGCCCTGCGCCTAGCCCCCCTATCCTATCGGGGTGCCCCCTTCTCTGCCCTGCACCATCCACATTTCACGCAGCCTCACGCTTCTCCCATCACCCCCCCCCC
>CM053571.1:6101732-6126174 GCA_028646485.1 Cryptoprocta ferox
CTAGTCCTCCCTGGTTTGTGTGCCCCTCTCGGCGGCCCATGAGCATCAAAGAGGATCCCCAGGCCAGCTCATTCTGCTCCAGCCCACCTCGTTCCATGGGGGACACACTCCCTCTGCCTGAACAAGGGACACAGTGTGATACAGCCGTCACCAGGCACAACCACTGTGCCACCTGTGTGTGCACTCAGGGGACACACTCCAAGCTTTGGGAGGGTCCCACTGAAGCCCCTCTGGGCCCAGGGGGAGGGGCAGGTACCTGAAGGCCAGGCCGGGCGCCCTGTCCGAGCCTCTCTGCCCCCATGCTCTCTGTCAGGCAGCCCCCTGGCCTCCAACCCCAGAAAGGTGTGGCCTGGGCCAGCGATCCGAAGAGGCCCTCTCTTTCGCGTGTGATGTCCACAGTGCTTGGTGCCGCCGTGAGCCAGCCCTGGGCCCTGGGCCAGGCCACACTGGACTATGTCTCTGACTCTGCTGCCCACCTTGTCTGGGGACTGGTTTCACATCCTCAGCACAGACAAACCCGGGCTCCAATCCCACTTCGCCGCTCAGGGACTCCATGGCTCTGGGCCTCTAAGACCCTCTGGGCTCTTCTGTCTTCAAAATGGGGCTGCCATGGTGGCCTCAAAGGACTGTTTATTGTGCCCAGTCAGGGCCTGTTTTCTGTATATTTTCTTTCCCTTCTGTCCTCGAGCCATCTCTAGCCCCACTGTCCATGTGTGTGTTCTTGCTTTCAGTCCACTGATGGCCTCCGGACCTCCAGGTCACTGGCATGCCCCTCCCCCCCCCAGAATTAGTCTTTCCCTCCCCACCAGCCCTCCCACCCCTGTTGGACTGGGGACGTTGCCCAGGCAGGGAGCCCCTTCAGGCCTTGGATGGGGCCTGTGACCTAACTGGTACTCCTTCCATGTTTGCTGGAGGTGCAAACAAATGGCAGCTGAAAAGAATCTGTGGACACGGAAATGACGATGACTCTGTCTGTAGCCCTGAGCCTTGACTGGGGGACACTTAACAGCCACACGGAGTAGCCTGCATCCCAGAAGGGGCCTCTCAGAGGCACGGTCCAGGGGGGAGCTGGGCTGCCACGGTCCAGGTTCTAGGGCGCCAACACCCTAATCACAGCAAGAGGCATCGGAGGGAATTGGCTGCACCATCAGGCCGGGACCCAGGCTCCTTCTCGGCAGTGGCGGGCCTCCCTCCCCTTCGTTTTTCACCTGCTGTCCCCAGATTGTCCTTCCTCTTCGACAGAGACTTGCCTTCCTCTTTGCTGCTGGAGAGCTCAGTTTCTCCGAGGTCTGAGGCTCTCCTCTCCGAGCCGGGGCCTCCCACTGTCATGATTCTAACCCTCTGACCTTAGAAAATAACGAACCCGGACAGAATGCAGAGCAACAGTCATCTCTTTTTATAGATTTCCCCCGAGTTGTAAAGATTGGCTTGATCACAGTGGCACATTACATCATTTTCTAGAAGGATACCTCAAATGGGGAAACAATGTTTAAGACAATTGGATGAATGTCTTCCTGCCTGGACAAACAGGACTGTAGCCTCACAGTCGTGACAGTGTGTCCGACCTCACCAGGCCTCTTAGACACGGAGCAGAGATGCAGGAGGCCCCGGGGGGAGGGCCCTGGCGAGACCACTTTCCTGGTGGTTTTGGTCGGGTTCCAACCTCCCGGCCCCCAGGAGGAAGCAGTGGCCTGGCGCCGTGGCCTGGAGAGCAGAACAGGACGATGTGGCTAAATGAATGGCTCCCGAGCGGAGTCTGGGGGACCGGGTGGGAGGAGGCCGGATGAAGAGGTGGGGTGTCCCAGGCACAGGGGCCTCAGGGGTGGAGGGTTAGTTCTTTGGAGGCACCGGTATCTCTTTAGCTGCTCGGCAGGAGGCTCAGAATATCAGTGTGGCTGGAGCTTGGAGGCCTTGACGGGTGTGGAGTCTCTGTGCTGGCCCCGGGGGGTCTTCCAGAGGACCTGGCCTCGCCTCTCCTGGGGACCCAGCACAGGGCTCAGCGGAAGAGCCCGGAGAAGGGTCCAGCCTGGCCTCACGCTGGCCCCGCACCGCAGGCAGGGGGCCGCACGCGCCTCCCTTTCCCCAGCCACAAACTAAACCCGGCAGCCTTCTCTGAGCATCTCGAATGCATGATCTTCCGACGAACAACCTGGCCCGCGTGTTCCTGGCTGCTTGCTGCCCACCTCAGGTTAGAGCTGTCTGCTGTCCGGCCGCTGGAGCAGGCAGGTGCTAGGGGACGAGGCACATCGAAACCCAGGGGGCTCGCGCGCTGAAGGCGGGGGGTGGGAGACGGCCGCGGCCGCCGTGGCTGCGTGTCGGGAGCCTGCAGGTGGGGGGGAGGCCCGGCCCGGCAGGGGCGGCCGTGGGGGGCTTTCAGACTGTTTTCCTAGGAGCCTGTGATGAGGAGGGATGGAGGGGGAGGGAGGAGTAATGGTCATCGGCCATCCCGGTCATGGTGACAACGGCTGCTCGCAGACCATCTCTGCATCGCTGGAAAACTGCTCTTGGGCCTCGGCTCGTTACAGTCCATAGAAACTTTCAGATTCAGGGCAAGGTTTGTCTCTTCTGACGCCTCGCGTGCCTCCTCCTTCCGGCCGGCCGGGGAGAGCCATGGCTCCCCTCTGTGCGTCTACTGCCAGAAAGTTCTTGCTGCCAGGAAGTGTTTCTTGATTTTGTCTCCTGCCTCTTTCCTCTTCACTCCTCATCATTCGGCAGCTTTGGGTCGTCTCAAACCAGTGCTCTTATCCAACGTGGCTTCTCAGCCTTCGAGTGTGGCAGGGTCGGGGGGGTGGGGGGTGGTTAGGAGTGTGGGGTCCGGACTCTGCCTGCCTTGGGCAGGGCTGCGGCTCCGCTCCCTGCCTGCTGAGAGATTGAGAGCCAGCAGGGTGACCTCCCTGACCGTCAGACTCCTCCTCTCTGTGAACTGGAGCTCTTACACACTTTGCCTTGGGTGTGCGGGGAGATGCAGGGTCGTACGTACAAAGCACTTGGCTTTACCGTGCATAGTGACTGCGCGCAAGATGGGAGCGTGAGCCGACACTTTTCAGGAGGAAGAAGGGACTGAAGCGGCCTGGAGGGTAAGCTCCCGCTCTCTCCTTTTCCTTCCCCTGCAGGAGGACAGTCGGTGACCCACGTTGGTGCCCCCATTGTGGTCTCTCTGGCCAATAAGGCCGTCTCCTTCAGGTGCGAGATCTCCTACCCCCCCGAAATGAAGAACCTCACAGCCTGGTACTTTCACGTGGACCTCCAGAGTCGGAGAAGCTCTGACAAGCAGATTAACTGCTCGCCCAACCCGGTCAGAGAGAACCAGATGCACAGCCTGAAATGCTCGGTTACCCCCAGGCTGCCCGACGCGTCAGCCACTGGCACCTACTATTGCTCCGCGCACTGGCCAAACTTGATAAGAATCAGCAATGGCATCTTCATCCTGGTCAGAGGTGGGGCTCCCTCCCCAGGGCGGGGGACCCAGAGATTTCACACCGCAGGATTTGGGGCCCGGATCTAAAGCGGGGGGACGCCTCTTCTATCAGGGTGCCCCACCCCCAGCTACACAGGCATACCCACATCTACCCTGGTTCGGGAAGGGCGGAAGCCTGGGATGGGAGTTATGTCTCTGGCCACCCCCAGCATGTGCCCGGGAGAAGTCACTGGCCCCTGGGTCTCGGTGTCCCTCCAGCACAATGTGGGGGGTGGGGTGGACACAAGTTGGTCTCGTGCACCTGTGTGTCTGTGGCAGCGCGTGAGCGCTCGGCCCACGTACATATTTCTGGGAAAGGTTCCTGGTTTCATCACATCCTCAAAGGAGCGGTGACTAGAGACCGTTAAGAACAGCCTGTCAGCAAAGCCATGAGTCTCTGACCTGCCTCTGTGCCTCCCACCAGCAGGGGGCTGGGGGCTGGGAATGCCGGGAGCTGGGCTGGCCAGGATGTGGCCGTGGGCCTGGCCTTCATGGCAAAACCCTGCCCGTGCAGGGCATTTATGGGGATGAATGAGAGCCTGCGTGCAAGGGCTGCTGTCTGATGATAGGAAATGTTTGATAAATAACAGCCACTGATGTGCCTGGCACGTGCTTGGCACTCTGCAGTTTTCTGCCAGCCAGATGGATGGAGGGAGGGAGGGAGGGAGGGAGGCAGGGATGAAACGACGGACTGTGCCCTTCACCTACCCCTGGTACAGGCCAGCCACCTGCTAGGCCCGGGACAAACCGGGCCCTTCACCCTCAGCGCACCTGCCCATGTGAGCCCCGTTTCACCTGCGGGAAACAGGAGGCCCTGACAGAGACCGAGACTCGCCTAGGGTCCCACAAGCCGCAGTCGGTGGCTCCAGTTCACCCCCAGACGGGGGCACTCAAGAAGCAAAAGATGCTGTCCTTGCCCTTGATCTTGACCGGAATCAAGGCAGCAGACACAGGAAGGGGCTTAGCCCAAAGCGAGGGCCTTGGTAGAGGTGGGGATTTGGGGGGTTCCTTGGCGGGGGGCGGTGTGAGTGGAATCCTGGGTAAAGGAGAGCATAGGAATTGGGGGCCTGGGGGTTGGCACGGAGTGGGGGGTAACTAACCCTGGGCTTTCCTGCCCTCCTCCTAGACACAGGGTACCAAGAGCCCCCGCAGGGCTCCCAGAAGCTTCTGTTGTTGTGTTTCACGGGCCTCCTGACTGCGCTAAGCATCTTGGTCACCGGTCTGCTCCTCTGGAAGAAGGTAAGGGACGCATGCGCACACACACGGTGCTGTTTCGGTGCCTCGTTCCCTGTGGCTTTGGGGGCACGGTGTCCCCATGGGTCGTGGCCTCTGGCACCGGGGACCTCTCCCTCGCCAGCTCGCCACCACCAGATCCCTTTCGATCTTGTTGCTCGAAACCAGGGGTCTTCAGCCTTTTCCAGGTCGTGGGCCCTTCTGAGTATCTGATGGAAGGCTCAAGCCCACATGCTTTCCATTTCTAGCCCCCCCCAGATTAGGAGCCCCTGACCCCGGTTTTCTGGATCCCCAGCTACCCAGGAGGAAGGAAGAAGCCACTGGTTAGGCCAGGCACCGTCCCCTTCGCTCTCATCCGTGTCCCACTGTCACTCTGCGAGGGAGGTGTCCTCCCATTGTACAGCCCTGGGAAGTGAGACCCAGAGAGGGGGCGACTTTCCCCAGGTCACGAACAAGGCAGGCGGCAGTCAGGGCTGGAGGGCAGGCGGATTGGGCGGCTTGGTCCAGCTCTGTGCCTGCCCGACTCCTGCTCCCGCCGCAGGGAGGGTTTCCTCCCCAGGGGGCTCTTGTCACCCTCCTTGTCACCCAGCCCTGTGGCTTCTTGTTCGACGCCTGCCCCCTCCCTGCCAGGCAGCAAGTTCCACGAAGACAGACACCAGGGTGAACTTGTTTCCGTGGCTCTGCGCGTGCCCAGGCATGGCGGGTGCTCGGTAAATGTTTGTTGGGTGAAAGAATAATGCGTTACCCAGTGGGTGCCAGGTTCTGCCCGGCTCTGGGGTCTCCGGGCTGCGGTTGGGACCCTCTGTCCTGGCTCCTTGAAGGCTTTAAGCAGAACAGCTCAGGCCACTGCTCGGCTGTCTAGGGACCGAGAGCTTCTCTGCTCCTCGCCAGCCTCAGGGGCCGAGCCTGGGGAGCAGCTCCGTCAGCGGAGGCCCTGAGTATGGAGAGAGGGCTCTGCACCGCCACGGGGGCTCCTTGGGTCAAGAAAGGTTCAGCGGCTGCACCCAAAGTGCCTGTCCCCATCTACACCCAGGGAAGGCCGCCCCCCCTGCCGCCCTCAGATGGGAATTCATGTGTTGGTTCATTCAACACTTATTTATTGAGCACCTACTAAGTTCCAGGTCCTGTTTAGGTCCTGGGGCTACAGCAATGACTTGAAAATTCATCCCCAAGAAATCCCTGCCTTCGACGAATTTGTATTCCAGCCGAGGGGAGACAGACTATAAACAAATACACAAATCAGTGGCACAACGGATGTGATCAGTGTTGGGGAAAAATATAGCAAAGCCAAGAGAGAGTAGTGAGTGTGGAACGAGGGAGTTTGCTGTTTTAAGTAAATAGTCAGGGAGGGCCTCCCCACACCACATCCAGGAGGAAGCGGGGAAGGCAGACATCAGGAAGAGGGTGCCCCGCAGGGGAACAGCAGCTATGGGTGCTCTGAGGCAGGGGCTGCAGGGAGACCCACATGGGTGGTGTGGCCTGGGTGCGGGGAGGTGGGGGGAATGGCAGGCCTGGGACTTGGACGCGGGCCTCAGTTTCCCACGTTGCCTCAAGGCTGGAGACACAATCGCTCTTCCAGAAAAGGCTCCAAGGTGACAAAAAAAGGTGGTCACGGCCGCTTTATCTGCCATAAGCTTCCGGAGGCTGCCTCTCCTGCCAGCTCTGAGCCAGAGCCTGGTGCCAACCTCAGCTGCCCCTCCAGTTCCTCTCCTGTCCTGTGATCTGCCTCGGGACGCCACGGGTGTGGGCCGTGACCTTGGCATGGCCTGTTCCTAATTTGGCTCGTCCTGCTGACAAGCTGCAGGATCCACTCTGCTCCGGGCAGGTGCGGGCTCCTCCCTGAGGCCCGAGAGGGCCGTACAGGCTCTGTGGGCCCTTGCCCTCCACCCCCACCCCTTGCCCCTGGCCCGGCCACAGGGACAGCTCAGCTGAAGGCAGAAGATGGCAGGAAACGCTTCTCTGGGCCTCCCGGGAATCCCAGGGTTAGGACAGAGACCCACCGGCCACCGGGCCCCCTCTCCCTCCCTCAACCAACGTGTGCTGAGCACCTACTGTGTGTCCAGCTTGGCTCTCATCCTGCACCACTGCTGCTCTTCCCGTGACGGCAATGAGCCCGATGGCTCTTGACTGGTTCGTCACTGAGTAAACAGCTACTGGAACTGGGGTGCAGACTCAGAAACTGTGTTTCAGGCAGGGGTGATGAGGGCCCCACCCTCCGGCTGCAGACGCCCACGCCAGGCTTATGTGAGTGACTGCACAAGTGGCTTCCGTGGGCACAAAGCACAGCAGGTGGAGGGCAGAGCAGGGTCAGGGCGAGACCTTGACCCCGAGCCTCTGCTTCAGCCGCTACTCTGCAAAAACAGGATCGTAATGACTGGATCTCAGGGACCTGCAAGGCCAGGGAGGCACCGGGCACAGAGTAGGCGCTCAGGAAAGTCTTGGCGGGGGGGGGGGGGTCAAACTAAGCCCTGGCTTGACTTCCAATCCCAGCCCCTCACCCCACTCTCTGGCTTCAGTGACTCCTACCTTCCCTGTCTCCTTCCAGGAATAGCTCTCGAATATCTGGTACATGCCAGGCACCGGGCTGAGTGCCAGACACAGTGGAAAGCATGACAGATGCAGTCCCTGCCCTCTCATCAAGCTACAGCCCTCTCTGAGCCTCGGTTTCCCCCTCCAGAAACAGGGAAAAGGGTCGATTTCCCCCTTACCTGGCCAGGGTGGAAGAGACGGCGTTTGTGAGCCACCAGCTGGGTGCCTGACCCCAGGGGTGAGTGCAGCGTGTGGACACTTCCTGTCTTCCCTCCCCTGCATCTATGGGAGGAAGGGCTGGTGCAAGAGCCTGGTCTTGAAGGAGAGAGAGCTCGGAAGGCCGGAAGCCACTGCTGGGTTGGTGTTGTGTCCCCAGAGCTCCCTGGGACTGGATTCAAATTTGGGATGCAGACCCCGCGGATGCCTCTCCAGAGGGGGACGGCCCCCAGTGGCCCGAGCCCTCGCAGGCCAGCATGGTTTGAACTGAGCGCAGAAACCGAGCAAGCAGGGGGGAGGTGGGGGGGAGGGCCCAGGCCGTGACCAGGCCAGGCAGTCGGCCCCTGGGGCCCAGAGGAGAGGTCCAGGGAGGAGGAGGCACGGACGACCCCAGGAGCACAGGGGGCTGTGGATGAATGAGTCGAGGCCGGGAGCTACTGGCCCAGAAAAGGCCAATGATTTCCTGCCACGAGGGCAGAGGGGGCTCCCACCCAGCTGGGGGATCAAGGTCGGCTTCCCGGAGCAGGCCGATCCGTCCTCAGCCCTAAAGGGCCTCTGACACTGCAGGTCTCCCTCCTCCACCACCGTGTCCTTCCCTGGGGTCCGGGACCCCTGGGCAGCCCCGGGCTGGTCACCCCTGTCGAAACATGGTGCGTCTCAGGCCCCTTCCTCAGCGCTCTCCCCGCTCTGTCTACACTCCCTGGTGACCACCCTGCTCCTGGAGTGACGTCCCTCACCCCTGACGCTGCCCAGGCTCCTCCCCGAGCTCCAGACCGTGCCCGCTGCGTGAGGCCCACGGCCATCCCCGCCCCCTGTCCCCGGCACCACTCTTTAGCGTCCCAAGTCTTCCCTGTCTCTGCAAATGGCGCTGTGCCCCCAGATGCTCAGACCAAAGGCTAAGAGCTGTGCCTGGCTGCTCCCCCTCCCCCACCAGCAAGCCCTGCCCACGATCTGTCAGGACCCAGCCCCTTCTCCCCTGCCCCTCCCCCAGGGCAGGGCTGCTGTCACCCCTCACCGTCTCCCGGCTTCCACTCTTGTCCCCTCCAGCTCCAGCTCTGCTCCCCACACCTGTGCTTTGTGTTTGTCACCGTTTCCCCCACCATAGAGGGCAGGGACTTCGTCTCCCCCTTGCCAGGAGGGGCCTGACACACGCTAGGTGCTCGTGAGAGGAATGGCTTAGTCAGTGAGCACTGAGACCTGGAAGAGGAGTCGGAGGTAGCCAGGCTGTGAGGTAGGCAAGGCGACAGGATTGTTCCCATTTTACAGAGGGGGAAGCTGAGGCTCTACGGGTTTCCTGAGCTGCTGGTGGCCCCGCGGATTGGTTTCTTCATTTGAAAATCACAAGTGGAAGGGCAAATGTTGGTGGCCGGGAACGAGGCACCTGGGTAGGGCAAGGCTGGCTCCAAGGGGCGGAGCATCCCCAGCCCCTCCTCCCGTAACAAAATGCACCCATCCGATTTTTCCAGGGGGCCACCCCCTGTGTGCCACACCCCAAGCCTCATCCCCCTCCCCCCCCCGCCACTCCTGGAGGTCTCTTGCCTCCTTACCGCCCCCCCCCCGCCACTCACAGCCCACCCCCCCATGGGAGTGGAGAAGCCTTAGAAAATGCAAATCTCACCGAATCTGACGGCTTTGCCGCCCTCCGAGCGAAGGCACTGCGGACCCGCCTCGTGTGGCAGTGCCCTCGCCAGCCTCCTCCTACTCGTCTGCTTTCATCTTTCACTTCCATCAGCTACTTTCTGTCTGACAGTCCAGCCTCGAGCATGTCCCGGACGTGCGATATTCCTGCCCTCAGGCCATTCCATGCGTTGTCCCAGTGGCCTGTGACACTTTCCCAGACTCTTCTCCTGTCTTCAGGAGACAGGGCAAGGCCTCAGAAGTCTGCCCCAGCCCCCTGGCAGCCTTGGGGCTCCTTCCCACAGCCCCACTGTGGTACTTACCTCCCTCGTGGCCCCACTGGTCTTCGGAGAAGCACCATAAGGACAGGCCTGGGTCTTGCTCCCCACGGGCCCAGAGGAGCCCCTGCCCATGAGCTCACACCCAGCAGCCTTGGCAGCTCCAGCGAGGGGAGAGGCGCTAGGCCCCCGGCTGTCTTGAGGTGAGCATGGCCTCTGACAGTGACAGATGGTGCGGGGGAGGGACACTAGATTTGGAACAGGACTTTTGGGTTCCGTACAAAGACAGTCACTGACTAGCTAGACGTGCCTCAGTTTACCCCTCTGTAAAGTCTACTTCCTCAGGCTGTAAAGAGAATCGAACGAGAATAAGAGCAGGTCTCAGGGCTTTTTTTGCAAACTGTGAGGTGCCACGCGGGTGCCCACGCCGATCTAACGGCCTATGAGACCCCCACGTTCCAACAAAACAGGCGAAAACTGGTACCGTCAGGTCAGCATCTCGGTGAATCACACAGAGCCGGGTTCAAGTCCTACCCCCGGCTCTGCCACCTCAGGCAAGTCGCCTGCCCTTTCTGAGCCTCCCGGTCCTCACGCGTGGAACGGAGGTGACACGGAGACTTGTCTTGCGGGTTTGCTGAGAAGCACATGAGATGGGGCGGGGGATGCGCTCCGAGAGGGCCCCACCTGGCATCGGTGAGGCTTCCTCTCCTGGGCGATGATTAGGCTGCGACTGGGGTCGTGCTGGCTTCTCTCTGACAGTTAAGGAGCTCTGGAGAGCGAGTCCCGAGTAAACGGGCTGGGGATGGGCAGGCAGCCAGGATTTTTAATCAGCCCCTGCCCCGAGACGAGGCTGTTGTGGCTCCGCTGTTGGCAGTGTGGTGTCTGTGTCGGGGAGGGCCGTCCGGATGGCCTCCCTCTGCCGGGGAGCTGCCTGCGCCCGCCGCCTGCCTGTCTCCCCCGCAGGCCCACCACCGGGGCCTCACAGCAGCCAGCGCGAGCTTTCTGACACCTGCTTGCCAGTCACCGCACCTCCTGCTGGAAGAGCTCAGAGGCTGTCCACCGACCACACTGTTAGCTGGGCCCTGCGCATCCGGGCAGGTTCACCTCCCGCCGGCCACGCTGACTCTCTTTAAGTTCCTCGAGACCTCAGGGCCTTGGCACATGCCGTTCCCTCTGCCTGCCTCCCCTCCCTCTCTTGCCGACGTGCTTTCTCAGCGCTTAGGTTTACAACGCCCTTTCTGCCAGCTGAGGTGCGTGTTGGCCAGAGGCTCTGTCCCGTCGGTCAGCGCACGAACCAGGCTTTGGCAAAACTGCGAGTTCACCGTCTGTCTCCCCCACTGGGTCCTCAGTTCCAGGAGCGCAGGGACAGCGTCCACCTCTTCAGACCACCTGGCTCACGAGAGGTGGCTGACAAGCGTGTATTGGTTGGCCAGCCAGTGCCACCTGAGTGCCAAGCCCTGGAGAAAGTGAGGGCCGGGGAGGGGAAGTGGCATGTATGAGACCTCAGAGCCAGTGAGGGGGCAGAGTGGGCCTGGACATCTGGTCCGACTGGCACTTGCCCAGGACCACCCACAGCAGTCAGCTCCGTCACCAGGGACCCTGTCGCGCTGGCACTGTGCCCTGCACTGCCTGTCTCCCCTGAGCCAGGCACAGTGTCCGTGGGCAATGCCCCACAGGGGCCTTGACCGTTCCGTAGGTGCAGGCAGATGGGTGGCTTGATATGGGTCTTGGAGGCATTTGCCCTGTTTCCTCGGGGAAGGTGGGTGGCAGGAGGTGCCCAGCGATCAGTTTCTGAGCGGCCCCTGCGACGACCTGCTATTCTTCCCCGCGGGGAGATCTGCGCGGGGGGGGGAGGGGGGAAGCTGGCCCTCCCTGGCCCTGACGGCCCTGACGCCCTTCCTCACAGAGACAGATGCGGGCTCCCCAGAAGGGCCTGGACCCCGGCACTGCCCACAGCCAGGAGCAGCCTAAGGCCGAGTCCGTCTACATGGTGAGTCTTGGGGCCTGGGCCCCCCCTGCCTCTCTCAGGCCCGACACAGGGGCTGGTTTGCTGGTTCCATCACGTACCAGCCGTGTGACTCTGGGCCTCCAGTTCCCAGTCTGTAAACTGGGGACAAGAATTCTAACCTGGCGGAATGTCCGTGGAGATGAGCGTCCATGTGGTCCCTGGGCCCCCTTCCCTGGCACGCCCCTCTGCTTCTGGAACAAGGGCCAGCGAGGGCACGAGGTGGCGAGGGATGAAGAAAGTTCCTTCACCCGACTGGGTGACACTGACCAGCTCACCAGCTCCTTCCTGTTTGTTTTTTGTTTTTTTTTTAATTTTTGACAGAGAGAGAAAGGGAGAGAGAGAGAGCGAGCACGTGAGCTAGGGAGGGTCAGAGAGAGAGGGGGAGACACAGAATCCAAAGCAGGCTCCAGGCTCTGAGCTGTCAGCACAGAGCCCGACGCGGGGCTCGAACTCAGAAACTGTGAGATCCTGACCTGAGCCGAAGTCGGACGCTCAACCGACTGAGCCCCCCAGGCGCCCCTCCTTCCTGTTTTTATTGCACAAACAGCAGCACAGCAAACAACAAGAATGGCAGAAAGAGGAAAAGGTCAGGCACCATCACAAGCCCTTAACACATCCACGCTTTTCAATTCTTTCCCCCACGCGCACGCATTGTTCCGTATCCTTAAAATCAAGCAGAGACGCGAGCTGGGATGTTGTGTCACAAGCACTTCCTGTTGCTGTGCCTGTCTTCGTATTTACGGGAGGAGGCTGGGCCTGGCGTCCCTGATGAGGGTGAGCCCGCCCACCGGTCCCCACGCGGCCCCTCTCTGCCCAGCGGCTGGGAAGGTGGCAAACGTGCTTCTCCAGCTTTGTCTAGTTTAGTTCCACAGGCAACGTGCGCTCACTGTAGAGAAAGGGAATCAGTGCCCGTGTCCGCTGGGGGCTCAGCTCCGCGAGACCGAGAGCTGCCGGGTCAGGACCTTGGCTCCACACCCGGGAGGTGCCAGGCCTTGCCGGGGACCTGCGGGTCCTCCGCAGGCAGTGTTCCAGGGCTTCCCCCGCACGGTTCTGCCTGGACCCGCTGTCGCTGGTCTGTTCCCACCACCCAGACACACATGAGACTCTCGGGTGCACACAGAGGGCGTCCCGCGTATGGCCCTATTTCCTGAGGATGGGACAGATGGGGATGTGGCAAAGGCAGCGTCCCTCCAGCACCAGCAGCTCCAAATGGAACAGAACGCGGCCAGCCCTCCGCCCCGGGGAGTTTCCACCAGCCACTGCGTCCCACGTGGTCTCAGACTTCCCCATGTCCTCTCCGCTCTCCCGACGACTCGTGGTATTTTCCCTGTGAGGGATCCTGGTGTCAGCCTTTGAATAAAAACATCTCTCTCTCCACACACACACACACACACACACACACACACACACACAACTTCTTTCTCTCTCTCTCCATATATCTATATATTATATGTATGTACATCTATGAAGAAAATAACCATCATCCTAAGCCTGTTTCCTTCCAGGATAAATACTAGTAACATCGACTTCTATACCTTCCAGTCTTTTTTCTATAAATACATACAAAAAGCCCCATACACACACTCACACGTTCTTTTTTTTTTTTTTTTTTTTTTTTTTGGAGCAGTGCAGCTATTTTTGTTCATGTTGCAATATCTCATGAACATCTTTCCACATGAATAAATATCCTTCTACAAGAGCAGTTTTAATGGAAGAGACTCACTTCTGCCTGGAACATCTTTTTCCTGCCTGTGCTTAGACTTCTCTGAGGCTCAGGCAGACTTCTCCGGAGTGTGCGGAAGAGGCCCAATAGCCCCGCAGGGTTAAAGGGTGGCTTCAAGAGATTTCAGGACAAGAAAGGAGATGGGAAGGGAGGCCACTGACTTTGGTGGCCCTTGAGACTGGTCCCTACCAGCTGGGCAGAAAGGAATGATATCAATGACAGGAGTGATGACCTCAGGAGCATTTGTTGAGTGCCTACTATGTGCCAGGCACCGTGGTGGGACTCCACACCTGTTATGTCATTGAGCCTCAGGTCGGGGATTTCGGGTACAGGTGCTATCCCCATTTCAATTTTATCTTCTAATAATTGTCTATCGTTAGTATGTAGAAATATGATTGGTTTTTGTATATTGACTTTCTATGGAGTGACCTTGTTGAATTCATTGATTAATTCTGGTTTTTTTTTAATGTTTATTTTTTGAGAGAGAGAGAGCGTGAGCAGAGGAGGGGCAGAGAGAGAGGGGGACAGAGGATCCAAAGCAGGCTCTGTGATGCAGGGCTCCAACTCATGAACCGTGCGATCGTGACCTGAGCGGAAGTCAGACGCTCAACCGACCGGGCCACCCAGGGGCCCCTTATTTATTAATTCCAGAAGGTCTCTGCAAATTCCTTTGGATTTTCTATGAAGCCAGTCTCTTCATGTCATCTGCGAATAATGCAAGTCTCACTTCTTCTTTTCCAATCCTCATATTTAAAAAAATTTTTTTTAAATTTTATTTTAGAGAGAGAGAGAGAGAGAGAGCAACAGTGGGGGAGAGGGGAAGAGGGAGAGAGAGAATCTTAAGCAGGCTCCGTGCTCAGCACAGGGCCCAACACAGGTCGCGATCCTACGACCTGAGCCGAAATCAAGGGTCAGTTGCTCAACTGACTGAGCCACCCGGGTGCCCCCATTCCTCATACTTTTGTTTCTTTTTCTTCCTGTATCACACTGCCTCAGACCTCCAGTGTGATGGCAAGTAGGAATGGTGACAGTGGACATCCTTGTCTTATTCCCAACCTCTGGAAAAGGATTTTTGTACATTCCTCCTCTGCTTTCTTTGGATGGATTCTTAGATCATCGATTTTCAATCTTTTTTTTCTTCTTTTCTTCTTTTTTTAAAAATTTTTAAATGTTTTTTGTTTTCTTTTTAATTTATTTTTGAGAGACAGAGAGAGACAGTGCGAGCAGGGGAGGGTCAGAGAGAGAGGGAGACACAGAAGCCAAAGCAGGCGCCAGGCTCTGAGCTGTCAGCACAGAGCCCGACACAGGGCTCAAACCCATGAACTGTGAGATCATGATCTGAGCCGAAGCCGGACGCTTAACCGACTGAGCCACCCAGGCACCCCTCTTCTTCTTCTTTTTTTTTAATGTTTATTTTTGAGAGAGCACGAGCAGGGGAGGGGCAGAAAGCTCGAGAGAGAGAGAGTCCTAAGCAGGCTTCGCTTTGTCGGCGCAGGGCCCGACACAGGGCTCAGACTCATGAATCGTGAGATCATGACCTGAGCCGAAATCAGAAGTTGGACACAGCCGACCGAGCCACCCAGGTGTCCCAATCTTTCTTCTTTTCTAATTTATGCTTTAAAAGCTATGAACTTCCCTTTAATTATGGCTTTAGCTGTATCCCACAAATTTTGATATGTCATGTGTTCATTATCTTTCAGTTTAAACTTTCTGTTCGGAGATTTCTTCCTTGCCCCATGGGTTGTTTAAAAGTATTTTGGTTCATTTTCAAATGTTTAATTACTTTCTAGTCATTGTTCTGTGTTTTATTTCTCACTAATTCCACTGTGATCAGGGAATATATTCTGTATGATTTTAATCCTTTGAAGCCTCTTGAAAGTTGCTTTATGGCTTAGCCTGTATTCTGTGCACTTGCAAAGAACTTGAATCGTGCCTGGCCAAGTGCTCTATGTGTGTTAATTAGGTCAGTCTGTTGATCATGCTGTTTAAAATATTCCATTTCCCTTTCTTTTTTTTTTAATTTTTTTAACATTTTTATTTATTATTGAGAGACAGAGAGAGACAGAGCATGAGCTTGGGAGGGGCAGAGAGAGGGGGAGACACAGAATCTGAAGGAGGCTCCAGGCTCTGAACTGTCAGCACAGAGCCCGACACAGGGCTCAACTCACAAACCACAAGATCATGACCTGAGCCGAAGTCGGATGCTCAACCGATTGAGCCACCCAGGTGCCCCTCCATTTCCTTTTCGATTTTTTTTTTTTTTTTTTGGTCTATCAGATGTTAAGAGAAGTGAGTTAAATCTGTCCATCTCATTGCAGATTTGTGTATTTCGCCTTTTAATTATGTCAAATCTTGCTTTTTATTCATGTGGGAAAATACTCATGATATGTTGTGACATGAAAAAAAACCGCTGTACCACTCCAATTTGTTTTTTAAAAGTAATCTATTCAGGGGCATGGATTTGGAGTGGGTCAGACAGACTTCATTTGCTCACAGGTTCTGTTACTTAAACTTTCTGAGTCTTGGTTCCATAATCTGTAAAATAGGCTTTAACAATAGAATATCGCGTTTACTGCTTGCAAACATGCTACGATTTCTTCCATCCTGTATTTCTCATCTTGAGCCCACGTCCTCTCCAGTGACCCTGCCCTTTCTCCACGACTCATAACAGAAATGTCAAAACTCTCTGTCTTCAGTTTCTCTCTCTCCTTTCCGACCCACTCAGTAGGGCTTTCTGCCCAGGTATTCATCAAACTCTTCCTTCTCAAGGTCACCGTCAACCTCCACATTGTTACATTCAAAGGTCATTGGATTCAGTCCTGGTCCTCATCCTCCTTAATGGATCAGCAGCATCTGACACTATCAAGCTCTCTTTCCTCCTTGACGCACTTTCTTTACTTGCTTCCAGAACATTCTACGCCCTCCTGATGCCCCCTCCTCAGACTCACTGCCGGGCCTCCTTAGCTTCCTTCACTGGTTCCTCGTGGAACCCTGACTTCTAAACCTCAGAGTCCAGTCCTGGGACCTTTTCTCTTTGATCTTCAGCCTCATCTTCAACCCCCGGGTGATCTCACTCAGCCTCACGGTTTGAGACCGTCTACCTTCTGACAACTCTCACATTTCTATCTCTAGCCCAGACACCACCTCTGAACACCGGAGTCACTCCATTTGAGTCATGGGCTTCTCTCTCAGACCAGCCTCCCAGTCTTTTTTACCCACTGAGGTGCCTCGACTCATGGTCCTCCCTGTAGTGACTGACTGCTGCAACCCTCCAGTTGTCCAGGCTGAGCACTGGATGTTGTCCTTCCCTTGTTTCTATCACTGCTCATCTCTGAGCTGCCAGCGCATCGTGTTTCACAGCGTGTCCGGAATCCCCCCCACACCCTGCTTAGTGCTAACGCTGAGGGGGAGCCACCACCATTTCTTGCCTGCTGCCTTGCGTTTGGTTTCTGATCAGCCGGCCTCTTTTATTTTCCTTGTCCTTGGGCAGCAGCCAGAGCCATCTCGCTCAAGCACAGATCACAGGTCCTCAGAGAAGCAGCCACAGAGCTGGGGCGAACCTGAAACCACCTGTGGGAAAAAATGGGGAAGGCTGGGCGAGCCATCAGACCAATGCAGAGCTGGTCCTGAGTGAGGAGAGTGGGAAGCATGGCTGAGAGGAAGCCACACAGTCTAGGGAAGGCTCAGCCAGGCCCATGGGGTGCCCACGTCACAGGAGTCTTCCGTCTCCCAGGGTGGGAGGCTGTGCGGGCATCCCCACTGTGCTTGGCCACCGGCTGGGAGCAGCCCCCAGGCCCCATGGCCTCCATGTACCCATGATGATGGGTTCCAGAACCCAGCAGCTGGGGTCCCTGGTCAGTACTGGTCCCTGGGCCTGGAGCTCTGGGAAGCACATTCTCACAACTGCCTCACTCAGTCGATGTCAGAGCCCTGACGGAGCCTTCACGAGCTCTGCCGTCATGGTCTCCCCCTGTCACCAGTCACCTTGCTTCCTTGCTGTTCCCCAAACACCAGGTGTTCCCTCACCGTGGGACCTTGGTGTCAGCCGTGCCCTCCGTCCCGGAGTGTCCTTTCTGCAGCTTTTCATGGGGCCACTCCTCACTCCTCGGCGCCCTGCTCAGATGGCACGTTCCCCATGACTTTCCTGACCTCCCTTTTAGAATAAGCTCCTCACCCACTCCATGACCGCAACCCCCCCCCACCTTCCTTCTCTGTGTCCCTCCGTGGTCCTGATGGCCACCTCTTACTTTTGTGGTTGTGGCTTATATCACACAGTAGGTGCTTAGCAGTCAAGTGCCATATGGACTTGAATGGAGGACCGTTCTTACCTTCCTGGGTTTCCTCGGGGCTGCATCCTGGGCACAGAGTGGGCGCCCCGGGGCACAGGTGGGGCATCTGATTTGCGGAGCACCTCCCCACAGCTCTGCTCTGTCCTCAGCCTGGCCGGCTGCCCTCCATCCTGCGCACTGCAACGGGGATCTCACTAACACCCCATAAATGCTGTCGCTTCCCACTCAGACGCTTCCAAGGGTCCCCCACCAGCAGCCTCCACTGGGTGGCTCTCCCAGCCCTGCCTCCTCAGTCTCCTGTCCCCTCAGTGGGCCCTTCACTTCAGACATGCCAGGACCTTCTCTGCCAAGTGCCACTCCTTTCCGAGCAACACCCCCAAATTGCCCCCAGCCGCCCCCAGAGTGTGGTGTGCAAGTCTGTATGTGCAGGTGCCCACGAGAGTGCAGCTCTGGGTCTCCCTGGTCACAGGGAGGGGTAGGTCTTATAGGGGGACCAATGTCTAGAACCCTCGATTAGGTCCTGGCCCAAGGCAGCTGACTTCAGCTTTGGCTTCAGCCGACCTAGAGGAAGGCTTTGCCGCTGACTTCACACTTTTCAACTGATGGCCTTTTGGGTCAGTGCCATTGCCCACAGGGCAGCAGGAGGCAAAGGCCTTGGAGGGCGTGGGTCCCAGACAAACAGCCCAGCCCAGCCAAGCCCAGCCGAGTGCAGCCCAGCCTGAGCACAGTACTTTCCAGTGCAGCCCCAGCACAGGCCAGCCCAGTAGAACTAGCCCAGCACAGCCCCCAGCACAACCCAGTGTAGCCCAGCATAGCCCAGTACAGCCCAGCACAGCCCAGCACAGCCCCAGCACAGCCCAAGCACAGTACTTTCCAGTGCAGCCCCAGCACAGCCCAGCACAGCCCAGCCCAGCACAGCACAGCCCAGTCCAGCCCGGCACAGCAGAGCCCAGCAGAACTAGCCCGGCACAGCCCAGCACAGCCCCCTGCACAGCCCAGCACAGCCCAGCACAGCCCCAGCCCAGCACAGCCCAGCACAGCCCAGCCCAGCCCAGCACAACACAGCCCAGCCCAGCACAGCCCAGCACAGCCCAGCCCCCAGCCCAGCACAGCCCAGCCCCCAGCCCAGCCCAGCCCAGCATACCCCCACCCCCGCCCAGCACAGCCTACCCACAACCCAGTGCAGCCCATTCAGAGCCCAGGGCAGTCTCCCAGCAGGCACACCCTGAGGCAGGCGGTTCCCATCAGCCCCAGGGAAGGCCAGGAGGGTCTGGTGCAGAGCCTCGGAGGGTGTCCTGTTGACAAGGCCGCCAGGCATTTCACAGCCCAGCCATGCAGGTCGCACCCTGAATGCAAATGCAGCCCAGCGGGTCGGGGCTTGTCAAAGGCTTCACTCAGCAGCTGCTAATTGGCAGCGACCCCTGTAGCCGCCCCTGCCCTCAGCCCCACAGCTGCTCCTGCCGCAGCCCAGGCAGAGGCCTGGGGGGTCCGGCGCGGCCAGCAGGGTGCCCTTCTCTGGCTCGGAAATCCCCCGTAGCCACCGCCTGGCCCGGTGCCAGCGCGTGGGGCTGGGGCAGGAGGCCTGAGTTTCAATCTTCACTCTGAAGACGCTGTGTGACCCGAGACATCTTTGAGCCTCTCTGGGCTCATGTGTGACTGGCAGCCCACGCGAGCTGGACATGAGGGAGAAGGGGACCACCTGTGGGACCCCAGGCCTGCTCCCTGGCTGAGCTGGCAGCAGGGAGGCCCTCTCTTCCCTTCACTCTGTGACCAGAAATGTCCAGCTTGGAGGGGCTGCCGGCGGGGAGGAGATCCGGGCCTGGCAGACGGAGGGCGGGGGCACAGGGCTGCCTAGTCTGTGTGCCAGGCGGGCGTGAAGGCCAGATAGGCCTGAGCAGGCGCTAGAAGTTGCTTTCCGCCGAAGAGGGGCCTTCCCCTTAGGGCAGTCTGGCCGCTTCCCTACCCGGAGGCAGGTCAGAAGCCCCTCTCCTCAAGACCCCTGACTTGGGGTCCCCCGAACAGATCCCCAGGGCTGTCTCGCCATCTCTGTGCGTGATGCCCTTGAAGCGAGGGTCTTCCGAGCGCCAATGGTTTATTACTCGGGTTTTCATGCACTGCTACCTCTCCGCGCCTCCCCGCTCCTCTCCTCCCCGCCTCCCCCCTCCCTTGCCTCAGAGCACCACCTGTCTCTCCAGCCTGCCCCTGCTTGCCGGTTACCAGGGAAACCACCTCCTTGGCAACCAGCCGGCTTCCATATGACATGTACACGCCGGAAGGGAAGGTTCCTGCCTCTCGCTTTGGCTGTTGGTGGCTCTGAAACCCCAAAGAGCAGCATTGGCTCCTCGCAGGGGACCCAGGTGCCCGACAGAGTCTGAAGGAGGGTCCAGGCTGTGATCGCAGAGAGGGGCGGGAGGCATCAAGCCTTGCTTGACAATCGGTCAACTGATCATCATTCAGCACCTACTATTTTCCAAACCGCTGTGCTAGGCCCTTTACATACAATATCTCATTTAATCATGCTTGGAGCCTGCAAGGTAAATATTATTCCCATCTCACAGATGAGGAAACTGAGACATGGAGAGTTTCAGGGGCTGCCCAGGGCAAGCATGGTATCAGAGCTGAGAGCTAAACTTAGTCTCGTCTGATTTCAAAGCCTAGTTCTTTCTACCAGCCTGAGGCCTCTGATCGGACTGCTCGTAGCTAGGTCAAGAGTAACTGTGGCCCCAAGACACACACCCCAGTGAGCAAGGAGCCCCCTCATTCTATCTCCTGTGGTGCCAGTCTCCAAGTATGCCCAGCAAGCTGTAAGTTCAGTGACCCAAAGACGCACCCGGTGCAGCTTGATGGGAGAGGTATGTGACCCCAGCAGGTGCCTAAGTCATCCGTGAGCGAGGGCCGAGGTGGGGGTGTCAAAGGAGTCCTGGAGGGGTGGATGGGTGGCCGGGACCCTCACAGGCGCAGGGGCTTTGGACCCAGAGAGTGAGGACAGATGGTAGGAGGGCATCCTATTGGAACCATGGCCATGGGTGTCATGGCTGGGACTGCGGGCAACCAGGCTCCGGAGGGCCTAAGGACAGGCAAGGACTGTGCGAGTGGATCCGGGCCCCTGGTAGAAGCCTGGAGAGGGCCCTCCCGAGCTGAGCACAAGACCTTGAGAGGGTATGAGGCAGGTAACGGGGCACAGAGGGGAGGCGCCGTGAACAAATGGGAAAGGGCAAGGTGGTTCTGCAAAAGAATGGCAGGTGCAAAGGTACAGCGGTGTATGGCCGTGCATGATGTGGCTGGCCGAGGCAGCTGTCCCCTCACAGGCTATGGCCCAAAGGGCTCTGACGGTTTCCTGGGCTCCGGCAGGCAGGCGTGATCATGGCGGGGAGGCCTGGCTGCTGGGACCCAGTCCCTGCCCCCTAGGTCACCTCCTCTGACCCTCGCCCTCTCCCGCAGAGTCTCCAAGGCGGAGACACTGGAGTCTACTCCTGCATCCGGAACGTGCCCGGCAGCCTGCCCCCAGCCCAGAGCCCTGTCTCCCAGGTATGCAGGGGGTGGGCCAGCGCGCCTGGCCCCTCCTCTTACTCCATGGGACCTTCCCATCTGTGAAATGGGGGTAAATAGGACCACAGGAGAGAGCCTCTTGCAGTCGAATCCGAGCCCTCTTCCCTAGGCAGGTAGCCTAGTGGTTAAGAGGACTAGTGGGTTTGAACCCCTGCTCTGTCCCTAACCAGCTGCGTAGCCCTGGCCGAGGGGCTCACCTCTGGGCCCGAGTCCCCTCCTCCATAAACTGAGACGCCTCACAGCTCTCAGCTCATAGATTTGCCACGAGGGTCAGATGTCGTACTGGGGCCCAGTAAATACTTTGCAGTGTGAGCAGTGTGTACACTGGTCGATCGGGCAGGGTTATTAGGCTTCCAGCTGCCCCCGGACTGACAGTCCCCAAGCTGGTGTCTGGGCTGATAGCAGCCTGAGCTGGCCTGGTCCGGGCTCCATGTGCATCATGATGGAGGCCAGGGCATATCACTTGATCATTCTCTCTCTTAAAAATTTTTAAAGTTATTTTTGAGAGACAGAACATGAGCAGGGGAGGGGCAGAGAGAGAGGGAGACACAGAATCGGAAGCCGCTCAAGGCTCCGAGCTGTCAGCACAGAGCCCGACGCGGGGCTTGAACCGACGAACTGCGATATCACGACCTAAGCCCAAAGTCAGGCGCTCAACCGACTGAGCCACCCAGGCGCCCCGATCATGAGTCTCTCTTAAACCTCAGTTTGCTCATCTGTAAACTGGATGAGTGACCCTTTCCTACAAAACCAACTACCCTGAATTCAAACGAGTTCCAGGTTAAGTAATGTCCACACCAGAGTTTTGGGCATCATGAAGCACAGGGGGTTCATCAAGCCAGTAGAGGAGCCCATGGGTGGTGGGTGGGTCCACAGGCATCTTGGAAGAGCTGTCAGGAAGTGAGGGGGCTGGTACTCGGCCTCCCCCAGCCCAGGGGGCCCGGGCTGGCATTGTCGGTTGACTCTCCTCTTCTCAAAGCCCGTGCTATACTCAGCCCTGAACTAGGCCCTGACTGGAAGCAGGACTTCCCCATGCGGGGACCCCCAAGGAGGTCTGGGCCATCCTAGGCAGTGCCCGCCCTGTGCCTGGCTCTGACGCGCCCCCAGGATGGCTGGCCCCTTCCGGGAGCCTCGGGTCTGCAGGAACAGTCAGTGATAAGCAGGCATTTGCAGCCCCTGTGAAGGGTGTGCTGGGGGCCAGACGAGGGCCGGGGGAGGGGGCTCTTGGGGACCTGAGCCAAACCCCGCAGGGTGAGTAGGTGGTGGTCGGGGAGCTGGTGGCGTGGGAGAGCACCCAAGACAGAGGGAAGAGTGTGTGGGGAGGCAGAAGGGCTGGAGGGCAGAGAGCAACGGTGGGTGGAGTGGAGGAAGAGGCTGGCGAGGTGGCCTTGGGGACAAGGACAGGCCTCCCTGTCAGACTGTGCGGGAAGCTGTTGGTCTCTGACTAAAACTGCATTAGTATAACTTTGTTCTCTCCCTACTGATTGTTCTTTCCTTTTCTTCCTTTCTCCACTCCTTCTCTTGTTCCCTCCTTCCTTCCCTGCCTCCCTCCCTCCCTCCCTCTTACTCTCTACCCTCCTTCCCTCCCTCCCTCCTTCCTTCCTCTCTCTTTCTCTCCCTCCTTCCTTCCTTCCTCTCTCTCTTTCTCCCTCCCTTCCATCCTTCCTTCCATCCTTCCTTCCTTCCTTCCTTCCTTCCTTCCTTCCTTCCTTCCTTTTTTTTTTCCCCAGGAGAAAACACACAGATTTACGGATGACAGCAGCTTTAACCTGGTCTATGAAAATCTCTAGGATGAGCTCCACGGGCCCTTCGCTCTCATCCTGGATCGGATGCCCCACAGCAGTTCCTCCTTCCACAGGACTTGTCCTGTACCAGGACTGAGGCCCCAGGGGCGCCCCATCACCTTGCCCCCACATTCAAGGCACTTCTGGCCTTGGTCTGCCCCCCTCCTTCTGTGCCCCAGCCCCCAGCCCCACTGAGCGTTTCCCATCTGGCCTTTGCCCAGGCTGTCCCCTCTGTTAGCGGCCCTTCCTCCGTCCTCACGGGCTCCCTTTGACACAGACCCGCCCCAAGCTGTCCTCGCCCTTTTTAGGACCCACAGGCTCTGGGTGCCAGCCTGCGCCACGGCCTGCGGGGCCAGCTCTGGGCTCCTCAGAAAGTTCCCCGCAAGGGGCCCTTGTCATCGCTGCAAGCAGAGCACCTGCGGGGAGGAATAAAGGAACAGCTGCATAAATGTCCCACCTCCGTGCCCCTGCCCGGCTTGGTCAAAGGCACAAGGCAGCCGCGCCAAGTAGAGGAAGGGGCTGGAGCGGCAGGAATGGGGTGTGCACACCGATGAGGTGCGGGGCGGCGGGGGGGTGGTGCTCAGAGCCAGAGACCAAGGAGGTGGCTGGGTTCCGGTCAGCAGGCTGGGGGCCAGGAGCAGGGAGGCTGAGGACAGAGATCCGGCATGATTGGGGCAGATGCTGGGCAAACGGACTGAACCTCCAGAGGCTCTCCACCCCCCAACAGGGACCCCGAAGTTCTTTCCCATCCGCCTGGCCCTCTACACGTGGTGCCAACTGCTTGGTCACCCCCGCAGCCCTCCTCCACCCTCAGGGCCTCAGCGACTCCTTCCCCCGGAGCCCCCGCTGTCTGGTCCGCCCGGGGCTCGGGCCCCACCTCCTCCCTGTGTCTGCCCTGTGCACCTGCCCCAGGGCTTTGGGGCACCTCCGCACGTGATCTGGCTGACTGGGTTGGTGCCTGGGGCTCCCCTGGGCTGGAGAAGGATCCCCTTGATGTGGCCAGAGCTCAGGCCCCGTGCAGACAGTGGCCCTCAGTGCTCGCACAGGGCCTTTCTGCGGCCCAGTGCTCAGGTCTCCGGGTCAGCAGCCCTGCTGGGACCCATTTCACAGGCAGACCGGGCTAAGGGCGGGGATTCCCGGGGCTGTTGGGCTCTCCTCCATCCCTGCTGCTCTCCACTATCTCATCTGTAAAACCCTCCGTCCCACCCCCGTGCTGCCCCCAGAGGTCCTGGAGGGGCCCTTGCCCACAAACCCCAAATATGTCTAGGGACGGTGGGGGCCCTGACCCCGAACAGTACTGGGCAGTCTGTAGGCAGCACCTTGTCTGCAGGTCAGGCCCCTCCCTCAGGGTCTGGGGTGGGGGTGGGGGGTTGTGGGGGAGGGGAAACAGCAGACTGACATCGGAAAGAAATCCCAGCCCTTCTGCAAGGCTGGCCCCCAGCCTCCTTGGGCCCACAGGAAGGGGCAGCCCACAGCCTCCCGGCTTGGTTCTGAGCCTGGTCTGTGAGCACAGCTCGAGGAAGACTCTGAGCCGGATTATAAGGCTGCGTGGAGAGGGCCCTGCTCACCAGGAGGCTGGCGTTGAATGAATTCCTTGCCTGTTCAGGGGGTGAAGCTGCCTGGAGCATAACTGCCTTCCAGGCTCAGGACTCCCAACAACCTGCAGCAGAAGCCAGGGTTGAGGGGAGGCATGCTGGGGGGAGGAGAGGCATGCTGGGTGGGAGGGGAGGCATGCTGGGGGAGGGGAGGCATGCTGGGG
>CM053571.1:6126274-6148705 GCA_028646485.1 Cryptoprocta ferox
CTCTCTCTCCTGGCCCCAGGACCCCAGCCCCTCAGGCTGAGCATCAGCCTCCTTTTCCAGGCAGCCGCAGAGGTACTGGGGAAGCCTGAAGGGGCTACACCCGCTTGCCCTGGTCCAGGCCCCAGCACCGCTGCCCTGCCCCTACTGTGTCTTCTCCACAAAGCATCCAAGGGATAAAACCTACACCGAGATCCTGTCCCTCCTCGGGCTCAACAGTTCCCACCTCCCAAAATCCAAATGCTCCCCATGGCCACTGAGGCCCCTCAGGATCCACCTGTCACCCCTCTTGTGGACACAGCCATTACCAGCATCATCATGCTGGTTGGGGGCAAGACTGGGAGGATGCCGAGGTCCTCAGTGAGCAGGCGAGGAGGAGGAGGAGGGTCCAGGTGGAAGGGTGGGACCCTCAGAAGGGCTTCGACATGAGGGAGGGTGGGGTGAGAATTTTCTGGGACTCCCAGTGTGGAGCAAAGAAAACTGAGTACCTGTTCCTTCATCTCCACGTCTGAGAGCCCGATGGGCTGGTGCAGGTGCAGATGCAGGGGTGGCAGATTACTGCAGGGGGAGCAGTAAGGGAGGAGAAGGGGACAGAGAGGGCTTCGAATGGCGCTCTTTGAGGGCAGGCAGGCTCGCGTGGCCTCTGGACTCTGAATGGGCACAGGTGGGAAGAACCACACTTGGGAGCCCTTTGGGGCTGGATGGCTGCTGGCCTCTCTCGAACCCCAAGTCCCCCTCCCAGCAGCCATGTCCCCCTGAGCCTTGGTTGCAATGACAATCAAGACTGCTCTGTGTGGCTCAGAGGGGACAGATGGGAACTCTGAGCGGGTGTGCATTTTCCTCTCCGCTCCAGGCTATCTCGGAGCATCGTGAGGAGGTGTGCTAAACAAGGGTTAGGACTCCCTGGGGGAGATGGGGACCCAGGCTCTGTGGCGCCCCCAGGGAGCACCCAGGGGCGGGGGCAAGGCAAACAGAGACGTATGGCATAGGGAGGGCTGTTCTTGGCCCGGAGCCGGGGGGAGGGGGGTGTCCAGGAGTGGCCGGAGGAAGAACACTGGGAGCACCGGAGGGAATGTGATCGGAGCGGAACAGAACAGGTGAGACCCAGGTGAGAGCAGCCTTAGACCCAAAGGGCGGATGGCCTGGCCGTATCCTGACGGCGGATCCCTGGCCTAAGGCTGTGGAAGCCCTGGTAGCCCCTGAGGGGCAGCCCTGGGCATTGCTTCCTCCCACCCAGACCCTGCCCCAAGGCACCACTTCAGAGGGACAGTCTCCATCTAGCCTGCCTGTCTCTGACCGGGATTTCCTTCCAGCCCTCAGGGGAGCTGCCCTGCCCTCCTAGGTCAGGCCTGGACACCCTCTTCTGAGCCTCGGACTTCTTGCACCCTCCGCCTCCTCCTCCGGGCAGCCGATCAGAAATGGCCCAGCTGCCCCTTCTCTCAGGGTTTCAGCCTCCAACCCCCTTTCTGCTCCTGTTCCTCTCAGGTGCTTGCCTGGGAAAATCGCCCCTGGAAACCAAGCCCAGGAACACAAAACTGGGTGTGGGAAGCAGCAGCCCCTCCTCGGCAACAATTTCCAGAGGATTCTGCAAGCAGAGTTTCCATGGGAACATGTGCGGTTCCACACAGAACCTCGGTGGGGCCGGGGTTCCCCTCACCCCGAGTACTGCAGGACCGTGCCCTCGGGGGGCCTCGGCCGTTGCATTTTGGCCACCAGCCCTCACTAACCTGAAATCAAGTTACTGGCAAATCTGCCTTTTTTTTTTCTTTCCTTCTAATTTAAAGGCACACTCCATTCTAAGGATGCCTCTGGGATTTCCAGGATGGATTTTCATGTAGCTCAATAGGTTCCTTGGCAGACGGCTCAGCCAGGAGAGGTGGGCCATGGCCCCAGCCCCACCAGGCTGACAGAGCGGTGTCTGTCCCTCCTGCACGCCAGGGACATCATTTACCGGCCTGAGGGGCTGCCTCAGACCTGGATTCAGACTCCAAGTGTTGGGGACATCAGCACGGGGCCCTGGGACACCTCCCTTACGAGGCTCCTTCCTGGACCTGCGCTCACAACCACGGCCCGCGAGCCGAGGCCACGTTTAGCATGTGTTCATCCGAGCAGGCGATGCAGGCATAACAGGCCTAATATGCAGGCGGTAAAATTCCCTCTGATGCGCCTGCCAGTTACAGCCTCCATCCCAGTCCCCCTGCCCTGAGACGACCACTGGGTCATTTGGGGGCGTGTGTGTGTTTTCTTCCAGGCTATTTTTATTGCATCCATGTATATATGCATATATACGAACCTATAACATATATAGTGCTCGTGCGGAGTTCTGAAGAGCTGAACTGGAATGTTTCTGTGGGTGCTGGCTGTGTTCGTGCAGCCCCACGAGGTGGAGATCTGCCCGTGACAGCCACGCAGAAGCTGCCAGACTCTTTCATTACAGCGAAGGATTCCGCAGGACCCATGGATCCTAATTTAACCAAGCCCCTGGAAACGGCCTTTTCCGTTGTTTACAATTTCCAACCTCGCAGAAGGTGCTGCAGGAAACGTCCTTGGACATCATTTGCAAAACTTTCTCTGTGGGGAAATGACGAGAAGGAATCCCTGGGGCCCAGGGCGTGGACGTTCACTATTTCAACAGAGGCTGCCGTAGAGTCACTCGCGGAGTTTGTACCTGTCTCTGTTCCTCGGGCCTATCTCCACGAGCTCATTGAATCCTGAAAACACCCTGCGAAGTGGGGGGGGGGGGGAGGGGAGGGTAGAGGGGGACCTGTCTTCCCATTTTACCAAAGCAGAAGCTACAATTCAGAGAGGCTGACTGGCTAGAGGTCAGCTGGCGTGAAGGGGCAGCACTGGGCTGGCTCCAACTGTGTGTGGTCCTGACTCCATGGGTCAGGTGGGGGGGGGTGGCATAAAGTGTCTTAGATGCATTCGGTGCCCGCAGGGCTGGGAGAGCCCTTGGAGGGACACATTTCTGCCAGAGATAAACTTCCAGGCTTACATTGCCCAGAATCGTAGGGGTGGGGGGTGGGGGTTCCTCTTTGGGGTGGTCTGTCTTCTTGGGGAAATGAAGGCAGGTCAGTAGAGGTGGTGGAGCGGGGGCCGCCCGGCAGCCCACCCGCACTGTGGGGCCTGGCTTCAGGCAGACTAGACATTTGGATTCCTAGCCTCCCCTGGAAATTTCCAGGCACACCATGCCTGGAGGTGCGAGCTGCCTCTTGGAACTTCATAATCCGCGATAATGCTGCTGTAATTGGCATTGTTTTGCATTTCCAATCCTCCCGTTGCCTGAAAACCTGCTTGCAACGGCTGCACCTGGAGAGGGTTTAATTTTACCGCTTTGTGGACCTTGAGGGGCTGAGGAGCACGGGCTTTTCCTCTGTGCCCCTTTGCCCACCCCCCTCCCCACCCCCCACCCCCGTTCAGATTCCCCAGTGAGTGCCACAGGCCTGGGTGGCCCAGGCTGGCTGACCTCGCGGCCTTGGTTCAGGGTACGGCCTCCCCCCAGGAGCCTCAGACTCATCAGGGGACTGCTTTTCTCCCCAGGTCCCCTTCCTTCTGGGTCCAGCCTACGCACCGAGTCTCCCTTCAATCGCTTCTCCTTCCAGGGCCGCCTGGGGGGCTCAGTCAGGTGAGCATCTGGCTCTTGGTTTCAGCTCAGGTCATGATCTCACGGTTCAGGAGTTTAAGCCCTGCATTGGGCTCTGTGTTGAGAGTGCAGAGACTGCTTGGGATTCTCACTCTCTCCCTCTCTCTCTGCTCCTCCCCGTCTCTCTCTCTTTTTCTCAAAATAAATAAATCAACTTAAAAAAAAAAAAATCCCTTCTCCTTCCAGCCCTTCCTAATCTCTACCACCAAACTGATCTTTCAGTGGTACAGATCTGATCACACCTCCCCCCTCTCTAAACCCTGCAGTACCTCACATTTATTCATTTCTTCTTTTTTTTAATGTTTATTGTTTGAGAGAGAGAGAGAGACAGAGTGTGACCAGGGGAGGAGGCAGAGAGAGACACACACACACAGAATCTGAAGCAGGCTCCTGGCTCCGAGCTGTCAGCACAGCCTGACGTGGGGCTCGAACTCACAGACCGTGAGATCATGACCTGAGCTGAAGTCGGACGCTCAACCGACTGAGCCCCCCAGGCGCCCCACGTTTATTCATTTCAACAAAGGAGCCAAGATAATTCAATGGGGGGAGAAACAGGCTTTCAACAGATAGTGCTGGGACATACGGACTTCCACAAGCAGAAGGATGACATTGGACCCCGACCTCACACCCTGCACGAAACCTCACAGCGGCCTTTCCGGTCCACGGGATGGAGCCTTGACTCCTCACCCCAGTACTTAGGGTTCTTACAACCCCTTCATCCTCTTAATATTTGTCCAGCTCCAACTTTGTGCCAGTGCCCACGCTGAGGCTAGGACAAGAGACAGATGGTTCTGTCCTCGTGAGATCCGTCAGCCTCCTTGCTGACCAGCTCCCACCGGCCCGGGCACCCCAAGCCCCGTCCATGCTGCCATCCACAGCTGCTGTTCACCGAGATGCCAAGCTCTCCACCTCTGAACCTGTGCTCCTCCCATTTTCTCTGTCTCAAGGCCCTTCACCCCATTTTTGCTTGAGGAATTCCCGCTCCAATAGTACCTTCTCTATGAAACCTCCTTCAAACCCCCTGCCCCCACCATCCCCCCACCAACGAGTTTATTCATTTCTCACCGCTCTGCCCTCCTTGAGTGGAATCAGTTCACAGCCATCCATCTCCCCCGGCGGGCTCCGAACTTTCCGAGTACAGCGAATGCGCCATGTGTCTCTCTCCGTGCCTGATTCATTGTAGGGGCTCAAGAGCCATTAGTTTGAAGAATAAATGAATTTTTTCCCTTGCTGGCAATTTAGTGCCCCAGTTTTTTTTAAATTTTTTTAAATGTTTATTTATATTTGAGAGAGAGAGAGAGTGCAAGCCAGGGAGGTGAAGCCGGGGCAGGGGGGGAGACACAGAATCTGAAGCAGGCTCCGGGCTCTGAGCCATCAGCACAGAGCCCGACGCGGGGCTCGAACTCCTGAACCGGGAGATCATGACCTGAGCTGAAGTTGGATGCTTAACCGACTGAGCCATCCAGGTGCCCCTTGGTGCCCCAGTTCTTACGGAAAGAGGAAGAACGGGTTTGTTTTTTTTTTCCCCAGTTTCCAGGAAGTGATCCCGAGTAGGTGATCCATTTTCCATAGGTAAAAACTGAGACAGGCTTGTTGCTACAACCACGCCAGGAGAGGCGCGGCAATGAAAGAGCAGGTCCTCCCTCCAGACGGGAGGGGGCGGGCTCTGTGTGGGCCTGTGGGAGACAAGGCCCGGGCACAGGAGAAAGAGAAGGGCGAGCAGCGGGCCCCTGGCTTCACCTTTTGACTCTCGGAGCTGTCAGAGGCTCGATGGATGGCACATGCCTGTGGAGCTCGCATCAGGGGCTGAGAGCCCTGGTGGGGGGGTTCTGTTAATTGGTCCCAGAAGCCCCCGCCACTGCCAGGGAGTGCTTCAGCCGGCTCCGCAATGTCCTGAGCACTGTCCCTCGCCTCACCAGATGGCCTTCCCTCCTGCCTCAGCTGCCTCTGGGCTAGGCCAGACAGTCCTGACCGCGCAGGGCCTCGGCCCCTCCATGCAGCCCGCAGCACTGATCCCACGGCAGGGTGAGGGGTGGGAGCACGGAAGAAGCCCCTTTGTAGGCCCTCATGTTCCAGCCTGGTCAGAGCCACCCAGACAATGGCTGGATTGGTAGGGGACACTCAGGGATGCTCAGGCCTTAAAAAGGCCCCGTCCTGGGGTGCCTGGTGGCTCAGTCAGTTGAGCATCTGACTTCGGCTCAGGTCATGATCTCATGGATCGTGAGTTCGAGCCCCGCCCTGGGTTCTCTGCAGACAGCTCAGAGCCTGGAGCCTGCTTCGGATACTGTGCCTCCCTCTGGCTCTGCCCCTTCCCCACTCACACTCTGCCTGTCTGTCTCTCAAAGATAAATAAACATTAAGAAAAAAAAAGGCCCCATATTCTGACCTCTCTGGACCCAGCCTCAAATGCCCCCCATCTTCCTCTGGTGGTCTCACAGCCTACTGCCTCCTGTGGGCAGGGAGCCCCAAGGTGCTGTGTATTGGGGGTGAAGCCAGGAGAGCTGCAGGCCCCCTTGACCTATTAGGAAAAGTCTGTGCAGGTGAGTCCTGGGGGGAGAGAGACTCTGGGACCAAGTGACCAGGTCCGGAAATAAAAATGGTAACTGCGGTGATAGAAAGCGAGCCCTGAGCTCCCACACCTGGGCCTCCTCAGCCTTGTGCAGTGGGTGACCCTGCCTCCCGGGATACAGTGAGGAAGCCGGAAGAGGCTGAGGAGAGAACTGATCCCAGGTCGGCCCGGCCCTGTGGCTGGTGCTCCGACCCCACAGCTCAGTGCTAGCGGGCCCGCTGTCTTCTCCCTGGGTTCAAGCCTGGAGTGGGAGATTGCAGAGAGCTTTAAGGTGCTCCAAAAAAAACCTGCTAATGGTTATGGGGCTTCTTTATGGGGTGATGAAAATGTTCTAGAATTAGATAATGGTAATAGTTGCACAACCTTGTGACTATGCTAAAAGCCACTGAATCGTACACTTCAAAATGGTGAATTTTATGGTATGTGAATTTTATCTGAATAAGACACAACAAAAATAAACAAAACTGCCTTGTTTAAACACTTTTTGGAGCCCTTGTCCATGACCCTCAGGACAGAGGACTGAGCACACACCACACACACACACCCCTTCCCTGGGACCAGGCCCAAGTCGGCCATCTGCCCTTCCACCCCAGCCTGCCCTGCCCTGCGCCCCTCCCCCTTACATAAGGGTCCTTCCAGGCTCTGGTAAGTGTGGTCCCCTCTGCATATCATGTACTTGCATGCCTACTGCGTTCCTATCTGGAGCTAGACACTCTTCCCATTTTATAGATGAGGAAACTGAGTATCTGAGAGATACAGCAACTTGCCCAAGTCCACACAGCTGCCAAATGGTGAGGCTGAGATTCAGGGCCCAGAAGTAACTTCAGAGCCCACGATCTGAACCTCTTTTCTCCGTTGCCTCTGCTGTCACCTGAACAGTGGCCTCGCTGAGACGGCCACATCCCAATCCCCGGAACCCGCGAATGCTCCCCTGTACGGCAAAGACTCTGCGGATGTGATTAAGGATTTTAAAATGGGGAGATTACCCTGATTATTACAATCGCAAGCGTTCTTATAAGAGGGATGTGGGGGAGGTTACAGACAGAAGGCAGAGAGCAATATGAGCTGGAAGCAGAGAGACGTGAAGCTGCCACATTGCCCACTTTGGGGCAGGATGGAGGAAGGGGCCAGGAGCCAAGGAATGCAGCTCCAGAAGCTGGAAAGGGTGACAAGGCAGATTCTCCTCAAAGATCTGGAAGGAATGTGGCCCTGCCAACCCGTTGGTTTCAGCCTGGTAAAACTGATTTTGAATTTCTGGCTTCCAGAACTGCCAGAGAATAAACGTGCACTATTTTAAGACACCCGAGTTTGTGGTAATTTATTACAGCAGCCCTAGAAAATTAATACACTTTTTGGGGCGCCTGGGTAGGGCTCAGTTGGTTAAGCGTCTGACTTCGGCTCAGGTCATGATCCCATAGTTTGTGAGTTCGAGCCCCACGTCGGGCTCTGTGCTGACAGCTCGGAGCCTGGAACCTGCTTCGGATTCTGTGTCTCCTTCTCTCTGCCCCTCCCCTATTCACGCTCTGTCTCTCTCTCTCTCTCTCTCTCAAAAATAAACATTAAAAAATTAAAAAAATAAACATTAAAAAATTAAAAAAAAAAAAAGAAAATTAGTACACTTTACCTTCTGGAACGGTCTATTCAGCCTCCCGGCCCCCTGGTCAGGTGGCTCTCCCTGCTCTGTGCTCCTCGTGGTTGCTTCTCACAGCTCTGACCCTGGAGGTTGCCGCTGCCACAGCCTCAGTGCTAACCCCAACCTTGACCTCTTCCCTCACTCCCAGCACTGACATTGCCAGGCTGGTGTCATCCTTCAGTTCCCCAAGGGTAGGCAGCTCTGGGGCGTGGCAGAGGAGGAAAGTGAGGCTCAGAGAGGGGCAGCAGATGCCCAAGGTCACTCAGCAGGCAAGGTGCAAAGCCAGGTTTGAACTTGGACCTGGCTGATTCTAAAGCTGGTGCTCCTAACAACTCTTCTCTCAGCGGACACTCAAGAAATACCCCTGAATGAGTGACACTCAATAAATTGTCCCTGAAATGTAGGAAGACACAGAAACCCAAGGAAAATACATTGTGGGAAGGCTATGGGGGCCTTAAGGAGAGTAAGCCAAGCTTGAGCTAACCAAGGAAGGCTTCCTGAGAGAGGGGACCTTAAAAGATGAAGGCATTCCAGACAGAGAACAGAGAATATCATGAGTTAAGGCCCGAAGATGGAAGGAGTGAGAGGGCAGAATGTGTGACGTGCTTGGGGGAGCTTGGAGAGATGACACCAGTCCCAGGGTGTGAAGGGCCTTGGGTACCAGACCGAGGCCTGAGCGGCACGCGCAAGTCAGGGAGCAGGCGAGCAAAATCGCCCACGCCGCTCTTTGGGAGGCAACTTGAGTGAATGGCTCTGGGGAGGCCGGCCTGTTTCATTTGGAGGCTGCTGAGATCGGCAAAAGTTTGGAGCTGGGACTGAGGCCGAGGAGGTGCGGGCTGGGGCAGGGGACCAGACTCTAGAACCACTTTGGAGTGGAGGGGCCAACAAGACCTGGTGATCTACTGGCCTCAAGTGCCCATGCCCCTTCCAGTGGACAGAAGCTGGTTTCAGTAAACACAACCAGAAGTACCGGAGTGGAGCACCAACGTGGGGAGAAATCCAGGCGGCAACCAGGAGGAGGCGTCCTAAAGGCAGCCAACACGGTGACGAGAAAGTGGGAACGCTGTGGTGGCTGTGGCTGCGGGAGGAATGAAGTAGTCAGGGAAGACGTGCCAAGAGGTGACCAGTGCACCCATGGTCAGGGACTCTTAAGGAAAGGCCCATTCCCTCATCTGTTGCCGCTGCCTCAGGGTACCAACCCCAGCACCCATCTGGGCCCATATGAATTGGACCTTTCCTGGTGGGCTTCACTTTAGGGAAACCTGATAGCAAATTCTAAACCAATAAGAGTAAATAAATGAGGGGTGATTACCGACAATAGAAGAGGGTACACCACGGGGTGCCTCCAAATAGCATCTCCTCCAGTACGTTTTAAGTGCTTTATAGGTCATTAACTACTTGACAGAGAGAGCCTGACACTTAAGGCGAAGAATTCTGCGCCTCCGCCAGGGAAAATCAATCAGAAATGAAGATTGAGCATTGCCGATGTTAAGATGCGCTGGGTGGGCAAACGGGGTTCGATTTACACATCATCTGAAGGCCCTCTCCATTGTGTGAAGTGGGGCACACTGGTATCTGAGGCTGTTTATACATCCCGAACTTAGCCTCCCCCTGGATTTGTTGTTGTTGTTGTTGTTATTGCTAATGAAATATTTCAAAGACATGGAAAAGCACGGGGACGAGCTTAAACGTCAAAGCCTGCCACCTGACTCTGTCAAAGAAAATATTACACCTACGGTTGAGGCACCCACTTTTTAAAAAATGTTACTTGCTTTTTCTTCCTGTCTTTTCAAATCCTGTCTTCCAGCCCCACCTTTGCAGGGAGACAGAGGCTGACCACCCATCCCTGCCCAAGGCATCGCTCCTTCCTCTGAAATCTGAGCGTAATTACTGCCTCTTTAATTAACTTGGCGATTAATCACCACCTGCTTGTGAAACAGCTTTTATTGTCCTTGTCCATCTCGCATGTGGGATGCGGGTGGGGGTGGGGACCAGGCAGGCAGGAAGAGGAGGGACAGGCAGGCTGCGCAGAGTCTGCTAGAAGGAGAGGCCTGATATCCAGAGGATCAGAGCGCCCCTGGCTCCATTTAAGCAGTTGCTAGGTATCAGGAACTGAGAGATGCTGGAGATAGGACCCCAGAAAGCAGTGGGCACTAGGAGGGTAATCTGCTGTTGCTGTTCCCTTCCGGCCAGAATGTTCTTTCTTCACTGAGCCTTGCTGCAGGCTGAATGATCTCTCCCCCCCGCCCCCGCCAAAAAAAAGGATATGTTGAAATCCTAACCTGTGGATGTAACCTGATTTGGAAACAGGGTCTTTGCAGATGTAATGAAGTTAAGATGAGGTGATACTGGACTGGGGTAGGACCTAAAACCAATGACTGGTGCCCGAATAAGATGGCCATGTGAAGACAGAGATGCGAGGAAACTCCCTGTGTCACCAAGCCGGCTCCTCTGCCTGAATTGGAACATCCAGGATCTCAGGTAGCATTTCTCTGGCCAATTAATGCTCTCACCCAACTCTAAGAACAGCTCCTACACCTGCTTTTATCAGAGGAAGCCTTCTCCTCTATCCCATCTCAGAGACCACCCTTCGATCAAAAGGACCAGCCTGGGATGGAGTGGGGTTTCCCAAGGACTCCCTTCACCCCAGAATAGCATGCCTGCTCGTCAGTTTCCCTGTAGCTCCTCCAGAGAAAAATCTTCCCACATGCTCCCAAACCCTCAATGGTGGCCATAGTAGCCTGGTTGGAACACAGTGCCTTTGACTTCCCCTGTGATTTGTAGGGGAGGGGGTCCCAGCAAGGGAGAGACCCAGAATTTAACATGGAGCCTAAGGATGTCTCATTCATCCTGCCAATCACAGCGCTGCGTTCAGCACATTCACTGAAATAACTCTTCCACACCACCTTTTACTCTAATCAATCTAATCCTTGGACAGATGGGAAACTGAGGCCCTGACACTCCACAAAACATCGCTGTGTAGAGATCTGAGGTCTAGCGATGCAAGCGTGTCCCAGTATCAGCTCAGCCATCACTCCCAGGTGACAGCATTTCTCTGCACGTCAGTCTCCCCAGTCTTGAAGAAGAAGAATGCCATCTTCTAGGGCTCTCACCAGCCTTACAGACAGCTCTAAAAGCCTGCATGCAGCTTTTCCGTTAATTCAATCAACACATGCGTTTGAGCACATCCTGTATCCTGGGGACACAGTGGTGAGCACCACAAACCCCGTGTCCCGACCTCAAGGCGCTACCTATTTGGTAGCAAAGGGCAAAGAAATGCAGTTATACTCGGGTGATTAAGTGTTATGATGGGGTGCACGGACGCAGCGATGAAAAGGCAACGGATCTCAGGAGGCTCAAAAGAGCAGCGGCGGCCGCAGGAAAGAAAAGGCAAAGAATGAAACCAGCAGCCCCCACGCCACTGCCCGAGTCCCTTCTTCGTCTCTGCCAATCAGGCCTCAGCATCGCCGGCCGGCCGACCAATCAGAGCTGGGACAGGAGCGCTCGGAGCAGCGCCCAGGCTTCCCGGGGGAGGGCGGCTGGAGCCCGCGCGCCCCGCCCCGCCCCGCCCCGGCCCCGCCCCTCCCGCTCAGGCCCCGCCCAGGCCCCGCCCCGCCGCGGCCAGCCGCGCCTGCCCGGAGCCCCCTGGCCAGCGGCCGGCCGCTGGGGCCGAGTATTGTCCTAAGGACCGAAAAGAGAGGAAAGCGGGGAGATTGGGGGACAGCCACGTGACCGCGAGAGGATTTACAATATTTTCTTTCGCTGTCGACAATATTGCAAAATGTGCGGAAGGGACCGCACGGCCAGGACAGGAGCGTGAGCGCGCGGGCAAGGTAAGAAGCCCCCGGCAGGCTTCGCGGGACTTGGGGGGCCCCGGGAGACATCGCGGCACCATCGCGCTCACTGAGCGGCTGTCGCGGGGTCTGCGCCCTAGGGCGCGCTCTGAGCCTCGTGAGCCTTGAGCGGTGTAGACGCGGCCCGGGCGCTGAGGCATCCCCGAGGCGGCGTGGACGCGGCCCCTGAGCCGAGGAGTCCTCGGGGACCCGGGGGCTGCCGTGGCGGTGTCGACGGGCGCAGGCGGTGCGGCTGGGGCGCCTCCGAGATCCCGACGTAGTCAAGGCTGAGGCGTGCAGTCAGCCGAAGTCGCGGCGGTGAGACCGGGCAGCCTCCAGCGACCACGGGGGCAAGAGGCGCCCCCGGGCCGCCTGCAGGTGTAGACGCGCGCGGGAGGCCGCGGCGGAAAGTTTGCTGGAGTGCGCGGGGCGGGCGCCAGGGGCTGGGCGCTGGGGCTGGGGCGCGCTGCCGCCGTGGGGGACCCCCCACCCCCCAGCCTCCGCCACCGCAGCGGGGTGGGAAGGGGGTGGGGGGGGAGGACTAACTGAACTGAGCGCTGGAGGGAAACGAGAGGAGATTGACTTGGAGCCTTTCAGACAGGTTCTCGAAGCGCCCGCGCTGTGCCCGCCGGAGCCTGGGGTCTCTCCATGTCACCTGGGAGGAATCTGAGGGGCAGAGGCCAGCTTGCCGACACGACACACGCAGAGGGGACTCAAACCCGGTCTGGTCCACGCCCGGAGCCCAGCTCCTTCCCTCCTTCCACTTCTGCCTCAGGGAGGAGAAAGGCGTAGTGCAGGGTGCAGATGGGACTTGGGGTGGGGTGTAGGGAGGATTGGGACTCCCGGATCTGCCTCCCACTGGCTCTCCGTGGCTCTGGGTGGCCCCTCGGCACCAGGAGGGGGGAAGGCGGTGATGGGAAGGAAGAGTACTGGGCCGGGGATGCCGTTCCCCCACCTACCTGGTCCCCAGGGGTGCTGTGTCTGGGGCAGATCAAGTGGGGCAGAGAACCTGTGTGACAGTCTCCTGTAGGGGAGGGAGGACACCCCAACCCAGTTCCTGCCACAGAGGAAAGGCAAAGGGAGCCCAGAGGAGCCAAGAGATACCTGCGCACTCAGGGTGGCTCTTAGGGTGGCTCAGTCCCATCTCCCACTCCTCCCTGGGGACTTTTTGCCTCCATTCTTACTCCTCCACCCTCCTAGTCTCTGTGTTTTCTCCACTGCCTGTCCTTTATACATGTTGTTTGTTTGTTTATTGATTGATCAGCAAGTAGTCATCAAACATCCCAGGCAGAGGCAACTCAGTGGTGAACAAGGCAGATCCAGGCTGGGACTTCCAGACCCGGGCAGGAACATAGGTGATGAACAATAGTCCAGAGGGAATGGAGCGTGGGAATGGGAGGCAACCTTGGGTGGGCATGAAGGGAGGCTTCGCTGGAGAGGAGGCAGTGAGTCAGAGGGATTAATGCCTCCTCAACCCTTGAGCCCCAGTCACCTCCTCCAGGAGGCCTTCCCTGACCTCACTGACCTGACACTCCCCCTGTTGACAGGCTGTCAGAGCCCGGGGACTACTCCCTCCATGGACATTTTTATGTCATTATTGGGTTGATGTTTGTTTCCCTCCTTCAGATGTAAGTGTCACCAAGGCAGGACCTGAACCTCTTTTGGGGCAGACGGTAGACAGAACGAATAAAGGATGGGTAGAATTTCTCCAGAAAAACACAAGAAAAAAAACCAACCTCTGCCAGGTCCAGTTCCAGATGGCAGAAGCGTTTCTTTCCCCTTCCCTGGACTGAGTCCCCATGTGCAGTTCACAGAAACAAAGTAGAAGAAGCCGGGCAGGAAGAGAGCAGGGAGAGGTCTGGTGATGGCCCGCTGAAGCTCCAGCCCTGTTCCACTGGGAGGATGGGGACCCGCAGAAAGGGGAGGCCTGAGCACAGGTGCCTGGCCTGCTCTCTGAGCTCAGACCAACCTAGTCGCTCTTCTGTCCCAGCTCTCAGAGGCTTGGTTTCCTTTCAGTGCTACTCCGGAGAAGCTGGTGGCCAGCAGGGTCCCCGGGATGGCCACGGGACAGGGCCACCCACAGTAACTGCCCGCCCTCCCCTGCCCCTCCCCCAATCTGGACCCTGGGCAGCACCTCCCTGACCCCGAATCAGGTCTCTGGACCACACTTAGCTGTCCACGTTACCCGCAGTTCCTTTATTTATTTTTTATTTATTTTTATTATTTCTTTAAATATTTTAAAATTTTTTTAATGTTTTTATTTATTATTGAGACAGAGAGACACAGAGCATGAGTTGGGGAGGGGCAGAGAGAGGGCGACACAGAATCTGAAGCAGGCTCCAGGCTCTGAGCTGTCAGCGCAGAGCGCGACGCGGGGCTCAAACCCACGAACCGTGAGATCATGACCTGAGCCGAAGTCGGCCGCTTAACCGACTGAGCCCCCCCAGGCGCCCCTCCCGTAGTTCCTTTAAACTCCTGCCTGGACCCAGGCTTAGAGGACCGACTCTTTATTTTTCCTAGTTTCGACACTCAGTGAATTTCTCCCTCCCCTGGCTCTGTCGGACCTGTGTGTCTGGCACCTTTGCTGTGGCAGATTATGCTCTCACAGATGCCCAACAAAGCTTTTAGCCCCCGCCCCGCCACTTCAGGGGATCGAGCTGCCTCCATGCACAGCTAGAGAGAGTGCATGCTTTATTCGGGCTCTAGCAGGGACAGAATAAAAGCGGCCTCCCCACTCAGCCAGCCAGCCCTCCTGACTGGAATTGCTTTAAAAAATTAATTTGCGATGATTTACGTCCTTCTGTTCTGTGGGGATCACCGGCATTTTAAATATGTATTTAAATCAGATTCACTGCTCCCAGTTAAATCGTAACTGCCCCCAATCCCCACCCAGCAGAAAGAGACCACTGGATTTGGAGTTGGTGAAACTCAGAGGTCCAGGCCAAGTCCTGCTAATGACAAGCTGTGTGACCTTGGGCAAATTACTTAACCTCTCTGCGCCTCCATTGGCTCCTCTGGTAACTGAGGTTAATGATAATCCTTCCCTCACAGGGTGTTGTGAGGATTAAATTAGATAACGTTCAGGGAAGATCTGTGCCATGCCAGGCCTGTTTTCTGTTCCCCAGTACAGGCTGGCCCGCTAATTAGCCTGGTGACCTTGGGCGGGCCACTCAGCCACTCCTGGCTCTCAATTTCCCCATCTGAAAAGCACAAGGGTTGTTCTAGAAGATGAGGCCGCAGAGCCTCCCCACCTCCATCCCTGAGCCCCCGCTCACCCCCTCCGACCCTCTGCTAGACACTGTCTCCTTGGCCACCCGCTCTTACATTATCCAAGCACTCCCACTTGGAGGTGGCTCCCCTCCCCAGCTGCCCCTGCTCCTGGTTCCCTGCGAAGGAAGCCGCAGGGTATGGGCCCCAGGGGGCCTGCAGTTCTTGGCTCATTTTCAGGAGCAATTAGCCGTGATGTCACAGGCCTCGGCTGTGGCGGTGGCCACAGTGGGCGCCTGTGCCTCAAGTCCAGACTGCGCTCTGTCTGTGGCCTGCGGGACTCCCCTAGGCCAGGGGGTCCCCACCGCCCTGTGTAGGGAGGGAGCTTCCCAGGCAAAGCCAGTTCCATCTCTGTACTTTACGGCTCCTTGAAGCCCCGAGTCTCAGCGTAAATTAGTTCTACCTTGTGCTTTTGTTGGCCCTGTCTGTTCCTTGGAAGCGAGGGGCTTTGTCAGGAAGAACAAAGCTGTTTGGTGGTTTTCCGATTTGGGGGAAACGCGCTCCTGGGGGCCGGGCACACCGCTTCTCAGTGTCGGTCTGGAGTCCTTGATTCTCAGCCTCACTGGTTTTTGTTTGGGGTTTTTAGGTCCTATGGCTTAGGAGTCACATATGTTTGTGTGAGTGTTGGCGAGGGGATTTCTTTGCTCCTTTTTGGCGTGTGGAGTGTGTTCTCTGGAAGCTAATTTCAGGGACTGAACTTTTCAAATCACTGCTTCAACAGCTTTTAAAAATCTGGACCTAGTTACTCCTGTCATCCGTGTGTAAAGATTTAGAAAAAAATTCCAAACCCGAGGGTGGGCAGCCTTGAGGATGTGCAGCTCCCAGCAGCAGGCACTTGCTGCAGACCTGAGGTCAAGGCTGAAATGTCGAGCGCCTCTTGGGATAGGAGCAGGGGGGTGGGGGTGGGGGGAGCATGGTCTGCTCAGTGCCAGACATCTGGATATTTAGAAAACATCTGGGTGGCTGGATTTTTCACGTTTCTGCCTGACATTTAATATCACAAACATTGAGCCTGCCTCCCGTCCCCCACCTCCCAAGCACACCCAGCCCCTTCCCCGCCCCCCCTTTCCTGACTGGTAAGAAACATCCATTCTTTCCAATTCCCCAGCGTTTCCCCCCTACCGGAAATCTGATGGGCTTATGACATCATGGCTGGCTGCGGAGCGATGAAGTGGATGTCACAAAGAAATCCGACATATCAGATGGATTCTGAAATCAGTTTCCCTCTGGCTGCAGTAACAGGCGTGAAGTCAGGAGAATGTGAGCTTTGTCTAAGAAACAAAAAAAAAGAAAAAGAAAACTGAGCCTTGTCCTGTATTAAATACAGTATTTTTTTTGAAGCAAACAGACCTTTTGGACATCATCCTATTTTAATAGAGATGCTGGCGTTTATGGAATGAAAGCGGCTAATAAATCAGACCTGAAGCTGCCTTTGAACGTTCCCTTTTGGCTGAGTTTTCGTGTGTCCTTCTTCACCAATAAAAGAGGAACTGGGAATGGTTTATCTCCCTTCGTTATTCAAATGGAGTCGATCTGGGGTGTGTGTGTGTGTGTTTGTTTGTTTGGAGGCCAATAAAATTCATCAGGTAAATTGCTGGTTTATGTTTTTCCAGGAATCCATTTTTTATAGAGTGACCTTGGACCTGACCTGGTCTGCAAACATTGTATTTCCCTCTGCCAGTTTTTCTGGCCTGGAAAGTGCGAAGGGGAGGGGGGTTCAGCCTGCTCTTCATTCACCCCTCCGCAGGGCAGGGCTGGGCAGGGCCAGGACCAGTGGGACAGGGTCGTTTGGCGGATGGAAAACCTCTCTGAAAGGACAGACAGTAGGAACCGACAGTAAAGGGGCCTGTGACGTGAGCCCCAGGCAGCCTGGGAGTAGGGGGATCCACTGTCTTCCTCTGTCCCTCCGAAGAAAAGGATCTCAGACCTCAGAAAGAGCTCCAGACGAGGGACCTCACCCCTGACGCAGGCCCAGATTAAAGGAAGCTCAGGGTCCCACGTGCCGTGTCCGCCAAGCCTCCAGCGCAGGCGTTTAGAGTCTAACAGATCTGGAGTGGAGTCCCAGCTCCGACGTGGACAAGCTGTGGGGCCCTGGACAAGTCACATCACCTTGTAGTCTCTGCCCCTGTGAACCGACCCAGTTACTGATTGTCGCCTACTGGGAGAAGCAGTAAGTGCTAGACACTCCGCTGATGCCTGGCCACTTTATAGGATTCCGGGGTCAGCCTCGGAGCCAGGGGAAGCCAGTGTAGATTCTGGACTTTATATCCCGGCTCTGCCAGCTTCTGTCTGCATCCCAGTGATAGGACCAACCTCATGCCCGGGGCTGCTGTGAGGACTGCGAGGTTGGTGATCACGGAGCATTAGCTGTAATTGTGAGATGTGCTCCTGAGCCCAGCAGGCGGGTTGCTGGGGGGGGGGGGGGCTGCTGGGCCTGGGATGGGAGGGGATGTGTCAAGCTGAGCACAGGTGGCAGATAAGCGAGGACTGAATGCAATATTCCTCATCGCTCTGCACAGAACTTTCCACGGGTCCCCACTGCCTGGAGGGAATCAAGCTCCCCTCCCGATCTGAGCCTCGGGCGCCTCATGCTTGGGCCTTGGGCATTCTTGTCTCCCCTTGTTTGGCGGTCCTCCCGGGCTGGAGGAGGCCGCCTTCTTTGGACGCAGTACTAATGGGTTTAGGTCACACTTTTGAGCGTCTGCCATCCTTTTATTTGGGGCACTTTACCTAGATGAACTCATTTGATCCTCACACCAATCTATGCAGGGCGGACAGTTACCATTCCTAGTTTAGAGGCCACAACATGGACGGCAAGGATCTTGCCCCAGGGCACGGGGCCCAGACTGCAGCCAGGGCCTGCACCCATCTACTTCACCCCTGCTCCACTGGCTCTGTTGAGGCTTCCTCTACTCGTTCGTTTCCCCCACTTCCTGCCGAAGCTGGAGACCTGCCCCAGCTCTGCCAAGAGTCTTGCACTACCCCATCCAGGAGGCCTTCCTAGATTACCCTCCAGCCATGTAATCCAAGGAACGCAGGCAGCTGTGTGGGTGGCCCTCTCGGGGTGTGGCTCCGTGGTTGGCCCCGGGGCCCTTGTCTACCTCTCCTAGAGGCCAGGAGTGGGGCCGTGGCCAGTTTTGGGTCCCCCACAAGGCCCTGCAGGCCAGGTCAGCAGCCATTTACTAAGGACCTACTTCGCACAAAACATGGGGATTCGTACGGCAGGTGCCCCCACCCCGCTCGGACTCCTCTCCCAAACTACAGACCCACGCAGCCAGCGCTTTCTGCTCCCTCTCCAAGTGCATGGCCACTGAGCTTTCTACCTCAGCAGGTCACCCCCAAACCTGCCCCACTACCAATCTTCCCCATCTCGGGTAATGGCATCTCCATTTTCCATGAGCTTGCCCAGGCCCCAAACCTTGCAAACATTTTTTTTTAAGTTTCGCTTTTTTATTTATTTTGAGAGAGAGAGATATAGAGAGTGAGCAGGGGAGGGGTAGAGAGAGAATCCCAAGCAGGCTCCGCGCTGTCAGCACAGAGCCGGATGCAGGGCTCGAACTCATGAACCGTGAGATCGTGACCTGAGCCGAAATCACGAGTCAGACGCTTAACTGACTGAGCCCCCCAGGCGCCCCATCTTGAGAACATTTTTGACTCCTCCCCTCCCTTTCTCTCATTCTCTCTCTCCCCTGCTCATCCCTCATCAATCCGTCCCCAAAGACCACTGGTTCTATTTTCAAACTCCATCAACAATTTGACCGTGTCCAGTGCCACTGCGTATGAGTAGCAGCCTCCTCATGGGTCTCCTGCTTCCCTCTCGGGCTCCTGGAATCCATTCTCTGGGCAGCAGCCAAAGTGATCCTGTTAGAACTTAGGTCAAATTGTGTACACCTCGGCCCAGAACCCTGCAATGGCTCCCGGCTCGGTCAGGGTCAAAGCAGGGTCCTGCCTATGTCCCCTGCTGGATCCCTCCCTGAGCTCAATTCCTGCCACCCCCATCCCGCTCATTCACCTCCTTGCATTTCCTCCAACATACCATGTATATTTGCACCTCAGGACCTTTGCACTTGCTGTTCCCTCTCCCTGGTACACTTTTTCCTCTGATGTTTATATCACTTTCTATTTTGCTTCAGAGATCTGATCAGATGTCACCTGCTCAGAGAGACTTTCCCTTGCCACCTTCCCCTGCCCTTTTCCTACCCAATTGTCCTTTCCCTGCTCTGTTGCTCCTCCTAGTGCTTATCCCTCTGTACCTGTGTATATACGGAGCCCTGCCTATCTTCTCATTGCTGTGTTCCCGGTTCTCAATAAGCATTTGTTGAAAGAAAGGATAGACGTATGGATGCCACGCAGGAAGAGCAAGTATTGAACACCTGTGCCACGTTCTGTGCTGGGTGCTGCGGTGAAACATGGCAACAAGGCCCCTCCACTCCCACCCCATCCCACCTGCAGAACCCTCATCCAGAGAGATAGACACTGAGCAAGAAATCACAAAGCAGGTGGAGGGGGCTGGCGTTGGGGGAGGAGCTCAGTGGAGACATTGGTCCAGCCGGCCGGAGGGAGCTTCCTGATGGACGGTGTACACAAGGTGCCCGGAAGCGGAAGAGGAATCCGAGGGGTGGGTGTTGGGCGGACCGGCGGGCAGTATGCTCCGGGGGCTGAGGACAGGGCTGGGGGGGGGGCATGGAAGAGTAGGAGGTGGGGCCTTCAAGGTCATTAAGAACCTGGCAGGCGGAGAGAAGGGCAGGTCTTCCGCGTGGGGTTTCCCGAGGTGGGGACGTACAGGGCCTGGATGTGCCCTGCTTGGCCAGCGGGGGACAGATTGGGAAGGGTCCTAAGCGCTGCCTGGAGAGGTGTCAGGAGGAGCAGCGGAGCCCGCACTGGGCTCCAACTCTCCTTCCGCACCCGTGTGATCCCGGACTTGTTGCTTCTCTCTGGGGCTCAGTTTCCTATCGGTGGACACTTGGCCACGTACCTTTCCTGCAACACGGTCCTACTTCACAGAGAGGGAGAGACTTCATTAAGCCTGGAGGGACCCAGGGTAGAGACGAGTCTGCCTGGAAGAGCAGGGCAGGCGGGGGGAACAGAATATGCGAAGACACGGGGCCCTTCTCTGGGCTGCACTTCTCCAGTCCCTCCCTCAGTGAGCGGAGAGCCAGGGAAGGCCATGAGGGGGGCGGCCTGGCTGTCCCCATCAGGGCCTGGGGCACACCTGTCTCCGCACTCAAGGAGCCGGCCAGCTTTGACCTCACACTCTGCTGAGCACTACGGCCCTTCCTTGGAGCTGGAGAGGCCAGGGCTCAGAGCAGAGGGGTGACCGGCAGGTACATTACCAAATAGCTGGTATTTGCCGATGAGGGCCTTGAACCCAGACCTGCCTGATCCCACGCCCTGCTATCCTTCAACAAGACTGAGCAACTTTGGGTGGGAAGGTGAGCTCTTGCCAGGTCTGGGGGGAGGCAGAATCGTATAGGTGAGGAGCGCCTGCCTGGCTCAGTCGGAAGAGCCCGTGACTCGATCTCGGGGCTGTGAGTTCAAGTCCCATGTTGGGCGTAGAGCTTCCTTAAAAAAAAAAAAAAATGTACGGGTGAAACCCAGCTCGAGGCAGGCCCCAAGATTGAGTGCCAGCTCCCCCACCGTGAGGCTGCCCTGATCAAGGCCACTCCCTCCTTTGGGGAAGGTGAGTCAGGCTCTGGAAAAACCCCTGAGCCCTTTCCTTGGCTGGAGCTTCTCTGAAGACTCCGGATGCTCCTGGAAAATTCCCAGGTTGTTGACTGCCTGAGGCCGCACAGCTACCCCTTACACAGAGGCTGTTGTTATCCGCATTGTCCAGCTTGGGAAGCTGAGGCTCAGAGAGAAGCACTTGTCCAAGGGAGGCGCTACGGGGGGATGTCCTGCTATGTTCCATGTGTGAAGGCCGCCTCAGGGGGAGAGGGGGCCTGGGTCCAGGTGCAGCTGTCAGCTGGTGCTTGGGCCTCAGGTGGGAGCTTCCAGGAGCCAGTTTCAGCCCACACTGACAAGAACGTTCTTTCAGATATGCCCGAGATGAGGTCTTTGCGGGAGTGAGCTCCCCACCATCACCGGAGTTCCAACAACCTCTGCATGTGGTGGGAAGGGAGATTAAGGTCAAGAGGGGCTGTTGGACGGAGGAGTTCAAATTTCTCTGATCTCTCCAAGCTTCAGTTTCCCCACCTGTGAAATGGGAATATTAATATCTAGCTCTAAAGCACCCAGCCCTTTTCTGGCCCACAGAGGATGCCCAGTGAGGGCCACTGTCCCCTCCTGAGACTCCCAGACTTCTTCTGTAATGGCCGGGCTGGGAGGGCGGAGTGAGAAAGGGGCCATGTCACTGGCCCCACAGACCCCTGCTGCTTCCTCGTCTGGGGACCCGAGGGGTCCATGCAGAGAGTGAACTGCCCTGGACATCTGCCTCCCAGTCTCATCTGTCGGATGGGCTGGGCCCTGGTGGAGTAACACAGTGTGGGGACGGAGTGACTTTGGAAAGCATGGCTTTGAGGACAGAGTGGGCCTCTTGCGACCACAGACTCCCTGGCCCCCACGAGAGGCAGGGCTCACATTCTGTCTATGTAATAACTGCGCCGCTCAATCATAGACCCACCCAGGGCCTAGAGACCCACCCAGTTTAAGGCTAAACTCAGGGCCTCCCTACCCTCCAGGGCTTCTTGGTTCCTGGCTAGGAAGCAGCTCAATGCCAGGACCCAGAGGGCTGGGGGATCTCACCCAGATACGGTGCTCCAGGCAACTGGTATTTACTCGTTGAGCATCTACTCTGGGCCACGGAGTTTCCTTATGTCCGCTTGAATAATTCTTAAGGGGGGGGGCACGATCTCATGTGGTGAGAGGTGAGAGGCCCCACATTTCAGGGAGAGGAAAAAACTGGGCTGAGCACTCTGAGGGTCAGAGTTCTATCACAGGGTGTGGACATCCTCTGTCTATACCCTGCCGCCCCCCGGGCAGGGCAGTGGAGGGAGCATTGGCTTCAGAGCCCTGGGGTATGATGGGAGACTCTGAGCTGTGTGCCAGGGCATCATCCTGACTCTGCCCTCATATCTTTGCACATTCTGTTCCCCCTGCTCAACATGCTTTTCCAGGCAGACTCCTCTCTGCCCTGAGTCTCTTCAGGCTAAGTCTCTCCCTGTCTGTGAGGCAGAGCAGGGCAGCAGGAAAGGCACACGGTTGGGAACGCACAAGTCTGTTCTCAAATCCTGCCCTGTCACCACTGGAGCTGAAGGGAAGTAGAAGGGAGAAGGATGCAGGCAGGGGACTGTGTCGAGACGAAGGCAAGAGGGTGTGAGTGTGGCTGCGTCAGGTAGGAGGGCGGAGCCCGGATCCGGGCAGAGAGAGGGTCGGGCTGCCCTTTTCCTGCCTCTGGGCCTTTGCTCAGGCTTCTCTCTCTGCCTGGCCGCCTCCCCTTCTCTTGCTGAAGCCTTTGTACCTTTATTTATTTATTTTTTTAATTTTTAATGTT
>CM053571.1:6149205-6208332 GCA_028646485.1 Cryptoprocta ferox
CACTGAATACCTGCGCCATCTTGTTTAATCTTGACCACCCTGCAATGTGGGACTTATTGGACCCATTTTGCAGATGATGTGGTTGAGATTTAGAGAACCACTGGGGGGTAGCTGAATTGGGTTTTGCCTCTGGGTCTGGCCGGCTGTGCTGTGTGTTGGTTCCGATGCTGCTGCCCCGTTATGCCCCTGGCTGAATGGCCCAGAGACCTGCCTCTCTCCCTCCTGGATGCCCGTCTCCACCTCCAGGCCACCCTCTTAGAGTCGGTGAGGTGAGGGGGCAGGATTTGGGGGCTCAAGGCAATTGGCCTGTTCATGAGCCCCGTGCCCTGTAATATATGCACACACGCGCGCACACACATATGCACACGTATACGTGCCACCTCCACAGCCACCAAGTTCCCCGAGTCTCCAGAGTCACACGCCTACAGGCACAAACCTGTGTGAGGTCCGTGTGAGACGCTGCAGGTCACGCTGCCCCTGCTCATCCACTGGTTGGCCTCTGTCCCCAGCTGTCAGCACTAGGGCTCGAGCTGGCTCGGGGCTCCTGGGGTGTGATGGGGCTTGGAGACTCCCCGCCCCCAGCTCCGTGTGCCCTGTGCGGGGGGGGGGGGGGGGGCGGTAAGGGAGGAGCCGGCACCCTCACCCCAGTCTCATCAGGCCCGATTACCGGGGAAGCCTGGAACCTTGCTGGGCAGCTCCTGTCACCTCCTTGAACCAGTGTCCTCAGGGACCTTACAGTTGCACTCTGTCCACTCTGTCTACCCCGCCAGGCTGGCTTTGAGGCTCAAGTGGGAAAAGGAATGGGGGGAGAGCAGGAGAATGTGAAGTGGGGGAGAAGGGGATTCATAGGCGTACTGGCTGCCGGGACCCACCTGGGCCCGCTGGGGAAGGGGCCGCAAAAATGGTTTTTTTTGCGGGCCAGCCCTAGCCTGTCTTCCCTTGGACTCACCCGTGGCTACGGTCATCCCATCAGCCCTTGAGAGAGTGTGTGCAGCCCTCTCGGGGGTGGAGGGAGGCAGTCCCCAAGGGATTTGGGGACTCTTTAAGTGGGCCCTGGTGGGCTGAATCAGACAGTGGCCAAGGGGGAAGACAGTGACGGAGCAGTGAGAAGCCGCGTGTGCGTTGGGCCCGGGGCAGGCCAGCCCAGCGAGAGCAAGCCTCGACCCCAGAGAGCCTCTGGGGCCAGTTGCCCGGCCTGCACATGTTTACTGAGCACTTCACCTGTGAGACCTTGTGCTCAGTGCTGGGGACACGGCAGTGGACAAGAGCCTCCTGGAGATCGCGTTCCAATGGAGGAACACAGACAAAAATTTAAAAAACCTCATAAGGAAGTAAAATATATTGTGGTCCAGAGGGATAAGCTCTGAGAAGAAAAATAAAACAGGAAAAGGAAACTAGGGATGGATTTTTATTTTCATTTATAAATAAGGTGTCCGAGGAAGGTCTAATTGAGAAAGTGACATTTGAGCAAAGATGGCAAAGAGGTGAGGAGATGAGTCAGATGGCCCTCTGGGGGAAGAGCGTTCCAGGCAGAGGGAACAGGCAGGGCAAAGGTCTGGAGTGGGGAGCGTGCCTGGCACAGTCGAGGAATAGCAAGGAGGCTGAGGCCCGCGTGGCTGGAGGGGAGGGAGGGAGGGGAGGCGGTAGCGGAGGAGCGAGGAAATGGGGGCCAGATGGTGAGGCCTCCCAGACTCACCATTTACAAGGAGCCCTTTGGCTGCTGAGTTGAGAGTAGACTGGGGGAGGGGCAAGGGCAGAACCAGGGAGCCAGATAGGAGGCTGTTGAAAATAATCTAACAGGATCTGCTGATGGATTGGCTGGGGGTTGGCGGAGAGGGAGAGAAAGAGAGAGAGGAGGAAGGGGAGGGAGGGGCGGGGAAGGGAGGGGTGAAGAGGAGAGGAGGGGGAGGAGAGAAAGCATGAGCAGAGATGTCAAGGATGGCTCCAGAGAGTTCTGGTCAATTTGCTGGAGAGGCCAGCCAGGCCTAGAGGCTGAGTGGAGGCCCTCAGGGGAGAGCGGAGACTAGGGAGTGGGCTGGGATGAGGCGGTCCTTTCTGTGCCCGCAGGTGCTGCGTGGATGCCCGCCGAGCCCCAGGAAGAGCCATCCTCTCTGTGCTCTGGTCGAGGGGCCGGGCTTAGAGGGGTCCGTGGGCCCACAGGAACCCTCCGCTCCCTCCCATCCATCCGGTCGGTCACCCACACAGCCACCTGGCCTCCTCCCCATCCCTCCCTCTCTCTTTCCTGTCTTTCTCCCATCCCTCCTTACACCCACCCAGACCCTCCTTAGCACCCCAAACTACCCAGGCACTGCCCCAGGCACTGCGGCTGCACCCAAGAACTGGGCAGACAGGGTCCCTGCTCTCACGGACTTGCCATACAGTGTGTCTGGCCCGGAAGCCACTTTACAGGGCAGAATAAGAGCAATCGAGACTCTAAATTCTCACCGATCGAAGATCATGCAACAAGTCTGCGACTACGTGTGATTTCATTGTTAACCGTTTCCTAAGTCATTTCAAATGAAGTCACAATCACTGGAAACCCCGGTCAGGTCATGCCTCCTGGTTTGTGTGTTCCAGAAAAGACTGGCAGAGTCGAGAGAGCCCCATGCTGCCACGGCTCAGGGAGGAAGGGCGCCCCCGGAGGCAGGGAGGGGGCAGAAGCATGGTGCCCTCGCAGGTGAGGGTAGGGGAGCGCTTGTGGAGCAGGACGGTCATCGAACGTGCGTGCATGGGTGGGATGCTGGGAGTGACCCGCCTCTCGGTGCCAGCAAGAGAAAAGGCGAGCTGCTCGAGACGGGGGGACCAGTGACGAGGCTGTGGCCCTGCCAGTGCAGGGTCCAGACACCTAACCCTGAGCATCAAGGGGGTTGAATAGGGAAAGTGTCACGGGAGTGACCGGTCGGGTCTGGACGTGAGGGTGATGTCACCCATGGGGTTACCCTGAGGAAAGCCCACCCAGCACAGGCCCTCCTCCCCCTGCCCGCTCCCCTCGGCAGCCCCACCCCTCCCCGTATGCCCGGCCCCAGACTGAAGATTCCTGCTTCACTCGTTTGGCTGAGGCTTATCCTGGGCCTGCTCTGTGCTGGCATCGAAGGTGGGAAGCTGCGCGCGAGACAAGGGAATCTGTCACAGGGGCTGGGATCACGTAAGGCCTCTGGGAGGACCGGCGTCCCAGCTGAAATCCAGGGGATGAGCAGGAGCGGAGGAAAGAGTGTTTCAGTCAAGAAGGAATTTCCAGAGCGAAAGGCCTGAGGCAGGCATGGACTGGAGAGTCCTGTGCCCACATCGGGGGGTCCACTGCCTGGCACCCCGCCATTGTCCCAGGAAGGCAGCCTGGAAGGGGCAGGGGCGGAGCCTGGATAGGCACCGAGGCCAACTTCTGGGGACCTGTGGGGTAGACTGCCCTGTGGGGACCTCATCGTTAAAAAAAAAAAACAAAACAGCTTTACTGAGATATAATTCACATACCATAAAATTCATCCTTGAAAGTGTATAATCCGGTGGTCTTTAGTGTATTCATAGGGTTGTGCAAGCATCACCACTGTCTAATTCCAGAATATTTTTTATCACCCCGCCAAAGCACTTTTGTACCCGTTAGGAGTCTCTCTTTGTCCGTCAGCTACTTTCCGTCTCTCTGGATTTGCTAGTTCTGGACATTTCGTATTATGGAATCAGAAAATATGATACCTTTTGTGTCTGGCTTCTTCCACTCGGGCTCGTGGAAGATTTTAAGATTCACTCGACGGTGTTAGAGCACGAATCAGTACTCCACTCCTTCCTGATGGCCACATAATATTCCGTGGCTTGGGTAGACCACATTTCCACATTTTGTTTATCTAGTCATCGGTCGGTGAGCATGGGGGCTGTTTCCACCCTGGGGCTATTATGAAAATGGTGCTATAAACATTCGTGCACGAATTTTTGTGTGGACGCGTATTTTTATTTCTCTCGGGTATGTGCCTACAGGCGGGGTTGCTGGGCTGTGGGGTAACTCTGTTTACCCCTTGACAGACGGACAGACTGTCATCTGCAGTGGCTTTCGCCATTTTGACCTTCCCACCGGCAGGACACAGGGTTCCGAATGTCCCCATCGTCACCGACACTTGTCACTGCCTGCCTTTTGATTATAGCCGGCCTAGTGGGCGAGAAATGGTATCTCGTTGTGGTTTCGTCCCATGACTGACGAGTCGAGCATTTGTTCCCGTGCTTATTGGCCATTTGTGTCTCTTCTTTGGAGGAATGTCTGTTCATGATCCTGGCCCATTTAAAAACTGGGTACTTGTGGGGGGCGCCCGGGTGGCTCAGTCGGTTGAGCGTCTGACTTCGGGTCAGGTCATGATCTCACAGTTCGGGGGTTCGAGCCCCGCGTCAGCCCAGAACCTGGAGCCTGCTTCGGATCCTATGTCTCTTTCTCTCTCTGCCCCTCCCCTGTTCATGCTCTGTCTCTCTCTGTCTCTCAAAAATAAATAAAATATAAAAAAAAAATTTTAAACTGGGGTACTTGCGGAAAGCTAGGCCAAGGCCCCAGGCCCTGGGGCTTCCCTGAGTCCACACTCCTAGACCCCGAGTCTGTCTCCCAGGCCTCACAGAGGGACTCCTTTATCCTCTGGGAGGGTGGGCATCTCCCCCCATGAGGCACCCTCCATCTCCAGCTCCCTCGCCTCCACCGCCTTGACCTGCTTCAGACACCGCATGACGCACACTTCCCAGGGACCACGGTGCCTCCTCCCATCAGGGCTCAGGCCCAGCAGCTGGTTTTCATATCAAGGAAAAGGGAAAATGCCGATCCTCTCAGAGGTGACCGCAGACAAGTCAGCACCTGTTCCTCACCCGCTGTGACACGGCCCCAACCACAGCTGCGACCAGCCAGCCGCCTCCACAGCCCAGAGGTCGAGCCCACAGCTCACCCGGACGCCTGCCCGATGGACGGGCCGCAGAGGGGGGAACACAGCCCCCCGCCGCCCTGTGCTGCGGGAGGGACGCCTGCCAGGCCGGCCGCAGCCCCCTCGGGCCGGGCCCTCCCTCACCCTGCTTATTTAAACTTTCCTGAACTTTCCACAGTTTGTAAGTTGAGCTCCTCTAACTTTGAGAATCAAGGGAAATGGTAAAAAAACAAAACCCAACCATGGCCGCTGGCTGATTTGGCTTAGACGTTTCTGGGTTTCTTTCTCTGTGGTTGCCCAGGGCTGGGGACTAGGCCGAAAACACAGGGGCAGCGCTTGCTGAGCCTGGCATGTGGGGGTCTCCGTACCTTCTACAATGCTCTGGGCTGGGGTGTTGGCCCGATCAGTGACTCCCCTCGCCCCCCAGCCTCATGCCACTGCTTGTGACTGTGTGTGGGGAGTTGGGGGGTGGCGGTGGGGTCTTGGCCTCTGTGAATCCACTGCCCTTGGGGGGGGCACAAAAGGTACAGAGAGGGAAAGGGGCCTGACAATTCAGGGAACAGAGACCAGGCATAGCTGTGGGCCTGAGGGATAGACTCTGGGAGCCAGGGAGGGACCTACAAGTGGGGGGATTCTGAACTGTCCTTCAAGGAGGGTTAGGATTTCTAAAAGGCAGTGATGGCATTCAGACAGAGGCCAGCACGCCCACAGGCCTGGCACCTAGGGGAGCCGGCTGAGGGCTGTTTTCTAGGGGGTGAAGAAGAGCAGGCGAGAGGCCAGCTAGGGCTGCCTGTCGCTGGGCCCCTTGTGCCTGGCCACCAGCCTACCTCCCTGATGGCTTTCCTAGGTACTAAGGAACCCTCTGGTCCTCTCCCTCACCTCTGCCCGGTCCCCGGGTCCTATAAACCTCTCCCCTGAAGCCCCACAGGCCGGCTCTCCCAGACAGCACATCTCTCCTTCACGGGATTGGGCCTCAGGACCTGCTCGCCGCTCCCACAGCGGCCCAGCTGGGCCCGCCACCCACCACCTGCTACCCGCCCACGTGGACCCCCCCCTCTGCCCCCACCGCCTTCAGCTTTGGCAGGCTCTGGGCCCCGAGGCCCCTCTGCTCACTGATTACACAGCAGCCGGTGGGCTCCGGAGCCAGAGTGAGAGATTTATTGTGGTTTTTAGGGGGCGTTTAGGAGCCGACGTGATAATGTCTGTGAACGCACTTTGTAAACTGTAAAGGGGGAGTTCCACGCACACGTGAGGGGCTGTGGCTGGGGAGGGGGCGGGAGCCCAGCCCCCAGATCACATGCCGGGGCTCAGCTGGGAAGCCCTTCCAGTCCCGGGGGTGGAGAAGGCCTCCTGGGCTGCAGGGCAGGGGTCCCAGCCTGCACCTACTGGAGCAGGGCCTTCCTGGGTCTGTCTGTGTCACCAGGCAGCACTGAAATGAGCTGGGAGCCAGAAAATTGCCCGGGTCCCTCCGTCACCCAAGAGGCCCCATTGCACTGCAGTGACCGTGGGACACCCTTCCAGGCTGCAGTGGGGGAGAACTCAGGCCTCCCAACCCCTGCTGTGGGGGGACTGAGCTAACAAGTGGACAGCAGCTGCGCTGGACTGTCTTCTGGGAAGAGGTGCTGCCCCCAGGCAGAGGGGCTCGGCCACTCTGCCCTTCCAGCTACATGTTACCAGCTGAGAAGTTCTCTCCTGCACCAAACGTTTGTTGAACACCTACTATGTGCTCGGCCCTGCTCTAGATGCTGGGGGTACAGCAGGGGTCAAGACAAAGAAAAACCTCTGTTCTCCCAGGACTTACATCCTCTTGGGGGAGGGAGGGTGAAGACAGACAATACCCAGCTGAATAAAGATGATTTTAAATGCTGGTTGTCGGGGCACCTGGGTGGCTCAGGCGGTTAAGCATCCGACTTCAGCTCAGGTCATGATCCTACAGTTTGTGGGTTCGAGCCCTGCGTTGGGCTCTGTGCTGACAGCGTGGAGCCTGGAGCCTGCTTCGGATTCTGTGTCTCCCTCTCTCTCTGCCCCTCCCCCCGCTCATGCTCTCTCTCTCTCTCTCTCTCTCTCTCTCTGTCTCAAAAATAAATATTTAAAAAAATTAAAAAAAAATAAATGCTGGTTGTCACCACAGAGACGGAAAAATAGGAGGACCGGGTACTGCTGACGCTGGGGGAGGAGGCAGGAAAGTCCTCGCTGAGGGTCCCTCAGCCTCTCTCCAGCTGGGCCCTTCTCCACGGCTTCCTGGACAATCCTGAGCCCTGAGCGCAGGGTCCTCTCTGGACCTGCCAATCACTAGACCGAGGCACAGCAGGCTCAGCAGCCTCCCAGGCCTGCGGTCAAGGGGCTGACGGGGGTCAGGTGTTCCCCATCTGGCCAAGGTTGGGGGGCTGCCAGAATCCCCGGCCGGGCTCTCTGCATTTCATCTTGGAGCTGATGAGAGGCAGCGGGGGGCACAGCCCGAGGACACAGACACAGCTCGAAGAGGTGCTTGCGCCGTCTGCCCCCATTTTCCAGCTGAGGAAACTGAGGCCCAGAGGGCCCCAGCTGGCAGAGGGGGAATTTGAACGGAGATCTGCTTGCTTTCCAAAACAGACTCGACTGGAAATCGTGCCCACGGGCTCTTAAGGACAGCAAGAGACCGCGGCTGGTTGCCTTCACCGATCTCGAGAGTAATGAGAAGCGAGCCAATGCTGCTAGAGCGATGCTGGTGCCAGGGTGTTCTTTCCGGAGCTGAGCTGTCTGATCCGATCCCCAGCCCAGCTCGATGACGGGGGCACTGGAAGCAATATTCTCAGTTCACACACAGGGAAACTGAGGCCTGGTGAGGTTGTGTAACTTGCCCGAAGCCATACGGCTGCTATGCCCTCAGGGCCCACGCTCTTGACGGTTCCTTTCGGTCTCCCTCATAAAGGTCACACACCTTGAGCCTCGGGATCGCCACACGAGCCTCATTACGGTCTCTTATGTCAGGTGGTCCTCCTGTGATCTGCCCTACGCTTTTTACAGAGAAGGAAACTGCGGCCCCGAGCAGGTGAGTCACAGCGGGGAGGCTGAGAAGTCAGGATTGGATCTCGGGCCACCTCACCCCAGACCCCAAGCACTTAACCTCCCAGCTCTCTCCTCTTTGCCTCCTTGTCTGCTGTCTTGTGTGCGCCCCGCTGAAAACCCACAGAGGCTCAGCTGTTCTCCCATATCACAGATGGGCACATCGAGGCCCAGAAAGGTGTTTTGTGATATGTCCGTGGTTGCTGGCTGTTGAACGAGGCCTGTCTTCTGGCCCCTTCACTGAGGGGGCACCTGGCTGGGTCATTGTGGCCAGGAGATGGTTGGGAGGGGGGCGACAGGGTCCTGGACATTTGCCCGGGTGTTCAAGGCTCTGGGAGAGAGGACTGCTCAGAGCCAGCTCAGGGACCCAGGTATGTCCTCCAGTCCATACGGGTCCTACCTCCTGGACTTAGCTCTGGGACCTGCCCTGAGGAGGTGTCACTTGCCAGCAGGGCAGGGACACGCTGGAGGGCCATGAAGGCTTCTGGCTTCGTGTCCTACGAACCTGTGACCTTAACAAGGTCACCTTCTCTGAACTTGTCTCTTCTCTGTAAAATGGATCCTGGTGTCTGGTTGGGTGGTTTGTGACACAGGTTTTTAATAAAACCTGTGGTGTGGCTGGTGGCTGGAACGGGGTGGCTCTTGCCTGCCTCCTCCACCTTCTCTGCTCAGGAAGCAGTAGAATGAAGGGACACTGGAGAAGCCTGCCCTGGGGAGGCATCACAGCTGCCTTGGCCAACAAGGGCTGTCTGGGCTCTTCTGTCCCTCCCATGGGCACTGGCCAGCTGCTCTCCTCACATCCCGGAGCCCCGAGGCCTGTTGGGACCTGACACGTGCCACGGAGGCACACTTGGACCCTCCCGGAGCTTCCTGGACATTCCCAGGTGGATTGCACCTTCTGGGAGGGATTTGATGCCAGTCTGAGGGCAGTGGCAGCAGAGGCCCTGAAGCCTTGGCAGTGGGATTAAGGTGGAGAAAAATGAAGCGTGGAAATCATTAGCTTCCTCGGTTGGCAAGAGCCACCCTGAACGAACATTTGAGGCTTTTAAAATGAGCATCAGCTGCAGGGACCGGTGCCCTGTGCCCGCCATGGCCCAGGCCGCCTCGTGGAATCCCGATCCCGGCCGTTTTCTTTGGTTGCCACTCAGCCAACACTTACTGAGCGCCTACTGTGGGCCAGGCCCAGAGCCAGGATAGGAGGGAGAATTCAGCCAGAGAGCAGCAGCCCTGTGGCGAGAGCGCAGCCGCAGAGGCCGTGGTGCCAGCCAGCAAGGAATCAGACAGGGCGGGGCAGGCGCCACTACCTCCTGGGGGCTGTGGGAGCAGGGAGGGACTGGGTGGCCCCCTGGGGGCGGGGGGGGGGGGGGGAGCAGTGCCAGGAGGTTTCCCAAAAGAGGGCCCTTAAGCGGTGGGGGTGGGCCTCCCATGGAGAGGGACCTGCAAAGGCACTGGGGTATGAAAGGCTGGAAACAAGAGAAAGCACATGCCTCTGGGGCCGGGCAGGTGGGCCTGGTGGGGACTGGTGTGAACTGCAGGCCAGGGTTCTGTCAGGACCGCTGCCAAGCCGAGGGGGTAGGCTTCTGCCTGGGCTTCCTCTTTTCCAAACTAAGCTGGAAATGTGGATTTTTATGGGAAAATTTCCGATTTTTAAATGTTCGGAATTAATTTTAATTAAAAACAAAAAAATACTACGGGGTCAAACCAAGCTGGCTTCGGCTGGATTGGGCCTGTGGGCCAAGTTTCTGATCTCCAGTGACAGAGGTGATGGGGAGGAGGCGTGGAGGTGGAGCAGGCGGCTTCGAATGGGGGGGCTGGGAAGGGGGAGGAGGCTGGGCAGGGTGGGCCGGTTGGCTGGTGGGGGGGTTTGTGAAGGGGGAGGTGGGCTGGGGTGTGCCCGTTAGTTGGATGGAGGGGGTTTTCTGAAGGAGTGGGGTGGGCCCCGTTGGGTGGGGGGTTGGCCTAACCTCTACCAGCGGCGCCACTGCGTGGAAGGGGGGGGTTGGGCGCGGGTGGGCGGGAGCTGGAGGCAGGGCCCCCCCCACCCCAGCCCCGCGCGCCGCGGCCGCCCGCCGCCTCCATCCGGGCCTCTCCCCACCTCCCGCCCGCCCGCCCCCGCCCGCGCCCCTCCCCCGCCGGCGCGCACGGCTCCCGCCGCCCCTCCTCCGCCCGCCCGCCCTCCGCCCGCTCTCCCCGGCTCCCTCCCGGTCTCTCTTAAGTGCCATCGAGGGGCGCCGGGAATTGCAGCCAGTAAATCGCGTCCCACCACTCAGCAGCGGGGCCACCGCAGCGGCGCCGCCCGCGCCCGCCGGGAGCCCGCGCCGCCCGGGCGCCTCTCCAGGGCCCCCGAGGCCCGCCCCCCACCCGGCGCGGCGCTGCGCAGGGCCTGCCCCCGGGCCGGCCGGGGCGCGCGGGGCCCGCGCTGGAGGCGAGGACGCGGCGGCCGCGGGGCGCACGGCCCGGAGCGCGCGGCCCGCGCCCCCGCGCGCCCTGCCCGCGCCCGCGCCCCGCGCTCCGGAGCCCGGCCCCGCTGCCCGGGCTCTCCTGCGGGACCGATGCCGGCCCTCCGGCCGCCAGGGTAAGGGGGCAGCGCGGGCGCGGCAGGGTGCGGCGGGAGGGCGGGTGGGCGCCCGCCCCGGGGACCCGGTGCCTTGCCCAGCGCCAGCGTCTGGCACGTGGGGGCGTCTCAAGTTCCCTCTGGAGGCCGGACAGGTGGCGAGAACGCGGGGGTGTGATGCTCTAAGGCTGGCGCTTACTGCGTGCCTACTGTGCGCCAGGCATGACCGGCTCTTCTTGGAGTTGGGGGGGGGGATTTGTCCCCATTGTACAGATGAGAAAACAGAGGCTAAGAAAGGGCAAATAAATGGCTCGCCCAGGGTCCCCAGCTAGGAAGTGGCCAAGCCAGGATTTGAGCCCCGGGCTGCTTGACGCCAAAGCCAGAGCTCTCCCCACGAGGGCACACACAGCCACAGAGTGAGGGTATGAATATTTCATTGTAGAAAAGAAGAAAAAAAAAATCAGCCATTGTCCCACCACCATAATGCAGCCACTGTGAGCATCGAGGTTCTTTATTTGGGCCTTGTTCTTTTTCCCCCTTTCTTGAAGAGTGCGTGCTTTGGGGTCATTTGGACCCTGGTTCCATCCTGGCCGTAGCACCAAGAAGCCGAGAGAGGCTTTGAGCAAGTCCCTTGCTTTGGGGGCCTGGGTCTCCAGCCTAGGAAAATGGGGACACTCCCAGGGCTACTGAGGGGGTTTGATGAGACCTGATGGGTGGCCCTGAAGGAACAGTAGGAGGCTGGGAGGGGCCAGGGGTGTGGGTTCAGCAGAGATTTGTGGAGCAGTGGAGCACCTAGTAAGTGCACCGACCAGTGCTGGGCACCGGGGGCGGCGGGGGCAGCCTGGCCCACGTGCCTCCAGGTAGGAGGGCTCTGTCCAGCACCGTGGAGCTGCCTCACCTCACCCCCTGCCTTTGCCAGGCCCCTGCCTCCTCCTGGAGTGTCTGGGAGGGGGACAGCACCCCCCGCCCCGACTTCACCTCCCCCAGGAAGTGAATTGGCTCCAGGAGGGGGAGTCCAGCACTGCTCAGAATTTTGCACCCAGGGTCAACGCTTGGGGGCTGGCTTCTTGTAAGCCCAGGCCTGGGTTTGGGGCCCTGCTGGGACCTTCTGGGTTCCAGTTTCCTTATCTTACCCCAGACCAATGACATCACCCCCACCAGCACCCAAATTGGAGACCCCAGGCCTGTGGCCTCCCAGACACCTCTCCCTGCCCATTTATCCAAGCGACCACAGGGTTCTGTTGGTCCTGCTCCTTAAATGGCCGTCCCTCCTTTCACCCTCCGGCCTGGACGTTCCCGCCCCTCCTCCCCGGCCTCAACCATCAGCCTGGGACATGATGGCCTTTCTGGAGGCAGCTCGGGAGCTTCAGCTGTCCACGGCCCTCAACTAGGCCACACTCCTGAGCTGTCCCCTTGAGGCCGGCCTTCAGCGTGGTCTTACCGCTGTGAGCAGCATGTCCCCTAAGCCCAGGGCCCCTGGACACCGGGTCTCCTCTCTCCGAGATGCTCTCATCCCCAGACATCCCTCCCCTCGTGTCTTCTCGCCTGTGGAACTGCTCATCCTCAGGGCCCAGCTGGGTTTTCCTCCCTGGAGTCCTCCCAGACCCTCCCCTCCCAGACCCTCACCCCTCTCTCAGGCGGGTAGACTCACTGCTCCTTCCCGCGGGCACCCCTGCCCTTGGCGGGTCCCACCAGTATGGCTCTCACATGGTGCAGCATGGCGACACGGGCTTCTGCGTCGGCTTCCCCCCCAGACTGGGAGCTCTGGGACAGTAGGGGCCGCGGCTGACGCGTGCCCAGGGCCAGACCCCGAGCGGCCAGCTCGGTGAGCTTTGAGAAATGAACGTCGGTGAGTCCGGCAGAAGCAGATGAACCTAAGCTCCTCAGAGGGGCTCTCGCAACCCCATGGGAGTCCGTGAGGCGTGGAGAGTCATAAGCCTCCTGGCTCCTCGGGGGCTGCTGCTGGTGAGCAGGGTGCCCTAGACGGAGGGGCTGAGGACCAGCTTTGCTCCCGGATGCCTGCAAGGCCTTGACCCTCAGCCATCACCTTTAGGGGCCAAGGTCCCACCAGGGTTTGCTGGTGCAGATGGTGGGCCCTCAGGACGAGGGGCCCTCCCTGCCCCGTCCCCTGGGTCCGCCAGCCCCCTCTGCCCCATGGAGCCCACCCCCGACGTCCTCCCGGGGAACAGGGAGAGTTATGTCAGGCCCTCTGGCCAAGCGCCAGGGCTCCCCACGGAACTATAAATTGACCTGTCGGGAGAGGGAAGAGATTAATGTCGGCCATCTTCATTAGCGCGTCCCCCAGGGTGACGGCGGCTGCCCTGAGCTGGCTGATTGGAGAGGGTGTGAGTGAGTGAGGGGATTGAGGGGGCTTGCACTCCCCCCAGAAGGGCGAGGGGTAGGGGCCAGGGCCTGCCGGAGAGCCGTGGCCTCTTCCTACTGTTAGAAGGGCCGTCCCTCTGGCCTCTGCTCCTGGCAGCAGGCGTGCGCTTTGATGGAGGACCTGTGTGCTAATTGGGAGCAGAGATGCGCGCCCCGCAGCTCCGCAGGGCTCCCAGGCTGACACCGCCAGCTTCTGCGGGGCCTTCATTAGAGGCCTTTCCCCTGACCAGAAAGGAGCCTGCTGTGGGCTGGGGGGAGGCTTTCCTCCCTCCCCTCCCCCTCCCCTCCCCCCTCCCCCTCCTCCTCACTGCGTTGATGATGGAGAAGGAGGCGGCCTTGGTGTGTGGAAGGGACGATGAGGATTGGGAGGTGGGAGAGGTTTAAGACCTTATGCTTTCTGATGACCACGTGACCTTGGGTTGGGCCCTCTGTTGCGCCGCACTTGAGAGTCCTGGTCGGCCTGGTCCGCGGATGGGCATGGTCGTGCCCCCTGGGGTGAGCGGGGATCGGGTAAGGGAGTGCGCACGGATTCATCTTTGGAAATGAGGACAAGGCAGAGCCTGGGGTTGAAGCACAGACTCAAGCCCAGCTCCTCGGGTTCGAATCCTGGTGCTGTCACCTCTCACGAGGCCCTGGGCCCTCCGAGCCTCAGTTTCCCGGTCTGGGGAAGGTTGGAGGCCAGGGCTGGTCTTGTGGGGTGGGAGTCCCTTTCTGCAGGCAGAAGCAGAGCCTCCTTGCTGAGTGCGGGCTGCTGTGGGAAGTGGTCAGGTGGCAGTGGCTCGTTCCGTCGTTCGTTTGCTCACTCGTTCATTCATCCAGGACGTGGCTCCTATACTGGGGTCTTGTACCCACAGAGGGGTTCAGAGGTGGTCTTTTCCTCTGCTGGCCTCCCTGGGGAAATACGTCCAGGAACAGATGGGGACAGGGCTGCGTGAGCTTCTGGGATCGCTAGAAAATAGATGTCCTAAGCCTAGGGATATCTGGAAGGCTCCAAAGGGACACCCATGAGGTGCAGCCTTTCCTTACAGCCTTTCCTTGCAGATCTTGTCTGCACCAGCCTCTGATGCGAGGGGCACCCAGCTAGCCACCAAGTTCCTGGCCCCTTGAGTCCCTTAGACGGGGCTGTTGACCAGGGTGTGAGCAGGGGGTGCTTTGCTGAGTATTTGAGGACTGAGATTCCATTCTCCAGGCCCACTCCTCTGACTGCCAGCCTTTTCTGTGCATCCGGGGCTGGGGAGGGGCGGGGGTGGGTCCAGCTGGGTACCTGGTATCACTGGCCGCCAGCCCATGCCTCCCATTGGGCTCCAGGAGCACCTGGTTGGCCAGGTGCCTGCTCAAGGGTGGGGGTAGGCAGTGGCTGGGCCAGGACCACCCCATGGATGGCTGAGTGATTTGGGCCGTGCCACTCACGAGCCGAGGGTCGCTACGTGAGGCATGTGACTTCGCTGCTCTGAGCCTCAGTTTCCTTGTTTGTACAACAGGATGACACTGTGCTAACTGCCTGGCCCACACCTGGCACAGCATAGGGCACAGTGAGCACGGTCTGGCGGTCATTTCTGCCTCAGGCGGCCGCCCTGACTGCTGCTTACTGCCCAGAGAACCTGGGGCTTCTCTGTGGCCCCGGATCTCTCCATCCACCTGCTGGGGAGTCCTGTGCACCCACTGTGCCCTTTGGAGTGTTTGAACAGAACGTGCCTGGTTCTGGAGTCAGAACACCCAGCCCGGAGTTATGGCTCAGGAGCCCACCGGCGGTGTGGCCTTGGGCACAACGCATAACCTCTCTGTGCCTCTGTTGTCTCATCTGGAGCTGGAATGAGACGTCTGTAAACTGAAAACCACAGAGCACTTTGCATTGATGTGGCCCCCACGCGGAGGATGGAGCCCCGGGCCAGGGCTGTGTGCCCTGGGTGGAGCTCCTGCCCCCTTGGCCTTGCACTGTGACTTTGGGCGCATCTGCTAAAGGGGGCATCTGCCCACCTCACAGAGCTCTTCGCAGAATGAAAAGACATGTGGAGCCACGGAGAGGGGCTGCTCGTGGGAGGGATCAAAGGGCGGGATGCTCTCTCCTGGAACAGCTCTGGCCCCGGAGAGGTGGCTAGCCTCCTGGGGCCCCGGTTTCCCGACTGGAAAATGGCACCAGACAGCCCGCTGCCCCTGGCCCCTAGGTCTCTGCGATTCCGCGTCCGATCAGAATCTTAGCCTTTCTGTTCCGCACGCATCCGAACGGACTGCCGCCCGATCTGACGGGAGATGGGTTGAGATCTACCGTCATCCGGACTTCCATGTACCGAGATCGCCCTTTGCAAGTCACGTGCCGAGAGGCGGATGATGAAGAGGTGCCTATTGTTGCCGCCTCGCGCCGTGCCCAGCCGGTGCCGCCTGGCAGGCTCCCGTCCCGGGAGCTGGCAACATGGCTGTCTGCCTCCGCCCCTCCCGAGCAGGCAGGAATCACTAACGCGTTAGCAGTTTCATTAAGCCTCTCGCCAGCCTCCCCGCCTCCCTCCCGGGCCTCCTCGGTAATTATTTTCCCGGCCCTTCCACTCGCAGCCCCTCAGTGAGCTCTTCGTTATTGGCCGAGTGGCCCCCGCAGGCCAGGCTGCTGGGACCGGGCTCTGCCCAGGGCCCCACCGCCCGCCCTGGGCACCCCCCCCCCCGCCTTCCTGCGTTGCCATTTAAGCTTTGTGTCCCCCTGAGGCCTCCGTGAAAATGCAGATCTGCTGCCTGCCAGGGGTGACGGTTAACCCATTATTACACACCCAGCACATGTAAGTCTCCTCGGCACAGCCCCCCTCCATTTAATCAAGCGAAAAGTTTCTTCTGGGGCTGTCACCGGGGGGACCCAGCTGCGAAGGAGATGGGATTTCTCGTGCTGCGGAGCCGTGAGCGGCCAGGGTCCCGGGGGGGGGGGGCGGTAGGCGGCACCTGCAGCGTGGGGCGCGCGCGGAGACCGAGGGGCAGGTATGCAAGCGTGGGTCCGGGGCGTGAGAGCATTTTCTTCCCGGCACGCAGACCCACAGCAGGAGACCCGGGGGGGCCCAAGCACCCCATCCTCCTGGCCATGATGATTGCCTGAGAAATGGGCACGTGGCCTATCTGAGCCCATCAGGGGCGACCGTGGAGCTTTAGTCGTGGCCATGGGGCCGCCCGGCACTCTTCCACCAGCCGCGTCTAGGGTCGGGAGTCTCTGATAAAGTCGTCGCACGGAGGGAGGCGGGGCGTGGATGGAAGCGTATTTTTCTGGTTCGGGCCCCTGGTTCCAGCTATGCCTGAAACCACCCCTGGGATTGTCCGCTACAGAAACAGACAACGTTCCCTTCTTCGCTCACGCCGTCTCGAGTTGGATTTCTTTTTCTCGCAACCGGTAGGGTCCTGATGGATGGGAAGAGTCAGCCAGGATTCTGCACAAGAGGTGACGTTTCGAGTTGGGTCTTAAAGGATGCGTAGGAGTTGTGCAGCAGAGGAGAGGAGGAAGAGCGCCCAGGCAGAGGGGACGGCAGAGGCCGGAGGCCTGGCGGGGTGCGAAAGGGCAGGATGTGGGAACCCCAAGTTCTGGCGGTGGCACCGGGGCTCGAACGCATATGTGACAAGAGAGGAGGTGGGGGGTGGGAGCCGATGCCGGCTTGTCACTGGCAGGGGGAGGAGGGGTAGAGGCGGAAAGTGCCGAGGACTGTGGGAGAGACAAGCAGGAGGCGAAGGTGTGGTTTTCAGCAGGGCACGAGTAGGGTTTGCTGGCAGAGAGGGGGCAGGGAGGGCACCCTGGCAGAGTGCGGGCCTGGGAGTCAGGACAGAGGAGAACTCCAGAGTCAAGTCTGGAGACGTAGTTAGAGGCCTTGCCTGTGAAGCAGGAGCATCCGGAGGGTCCCAGGAGCCCCCGATGTGCTCGGATCCAGCTGCACCACGGGGGCCAGCAGTTCATTCACGCGTTCGCTGAACGGGCTTATGGAGCACCTACTATGTGCTGGCCCCTGAGGATGTGGCAGTCACCGCTGAGATGCAGGCACTGCATCCTGCAGCTCCCATGCAGTTGGGGAGACAGAGAATGAGCAAGGAAGAAGGCACAGAATGTGAAACTGTCGTCTGATGGTGACTGGGGTGGCTGGCCACGTAGCCACCACTGTCCAGGGTGCTCTGGGGAGGCGTCTCCCAAGAGGAGACATTGAGCTGCAGGACGAGGAAGGCTGGTCATGGGGAGATCGGAAAGAAGGGCATCCCAAGTAGAGGCAGGTGCAAAGGCCCTGTGGCAGGTCTGAGCTTGGCCTGTTGAGGGGCAGAAGGGAGGTCGGTGTGGCTGGAGCCTGGAAGACAGGAGGTGCGGCGGGGGCCAGGGCCCAGATCATTCTTGGGAGGGGCTTGGATCTTCTCCCTGTGATAGGGAATCTTTAGAGGATCTCAGCAGTAAGTCTGGAGGCACAGACAGGGGAATGAGGGAGATGGCAGTAGGGCTGGAGCTGGAGGGGTCCATGTGGCATGGAGAGTTGCAGGGGAGAGGAGGCCTGGATAGGGCCCCAGTTTCTGGAGTGAGCATCTGGCAAGGGAGTGGAACTGTCCTTTAGGGAGAGGGGCTACCTGGAACAGGCCTGAGCTGGGTGACATCTGGCTGGAGGGGCCCAGGGGCAGCTAGGGCTGGTGATTACAGCTGAGGTTGTCCAAGGGGAGGGGAGGGAGGAGCCAAGGCCTGGAGGGAGGGAGGACATCTGGAGTGGTTTGCCCCACCCGACCGCCCCAGCTGTGCCGGGGTGTGCCAGGTGGGGCCGGCATGGGGTGTGCGAGCTGCTTCTACCTGGGATGCAGCCAGTTCTTGCCACGCCGTCCCCCCTGCTGGCCCTGGCTGGAGCACGTAGGTGACGTTGCCTGCTGCCCTGCTGTTGGTGCCAGCTCGTTTGCTCAGCTGCACGAGGCCACGCTAACGGGGCCAAGGTCACAGTCCGCAGTCCACATGGGTGGTGGTGGGCTGGATCCCTGACCTGTGGCGGGTGCCCAGGACCGTGCTCCCAGCGCCTGCGGGCAACAGACGTGACGGTTGGCCCACAGACCTTGGTTGCTCACTGCGGGTGGGCCTGGAGGTGAAGGTTTGCTGGGGTCCCACGAGTCTGGGCAGGGCTGGGAGGTGATCTCAAGGCTGGGGGACCCCTGCCCCAGAGCTGGAGCCCTGCAAGGGCTCCCTGTCACCCCCTCCAGGACCTGCTGGCCTCCCAGTCTCACGCCCTCTGCACCGCCCCCCTCCCCATGCCCGGTAACTGCACCTGGAGGTCCCCAGAGCCCAGGTGTTTCCTGCCACTGCTGTGCCTTCTGCCTGAGACACTTCGTCATTCCCCTCCCCCTGCTCAGCTCAGGGGGTAACGATGCCCCCGCTGTATTCCCACAAGCTTCAGACTTTTCCCTCTGCCAGTCAGCATTCATTGAGCAGGTTTATTCCCTTAATAACGATACTGAGGCCCCAGGTCCAGCGCTGGGGGGCGGGGTTAGGAGGGACGCCTTCGTGAATAAAAGACTGGGTGCCAGCCTTCGGGCTGTAGCGGGAAAGGCAGTCAGCTAGTAAACACACAAATACTCGTCTGGCACCGGATTGTAGACCGAGCTGGGTAGGAAAGCTGAGGGGTGCTGGACGGTGGGCGTGGGGGTGCTCACGGAGGCGTGGTCAGGGAGGCCTTCACCTGAGACCCGAGGGGAGAGGGAGTGCCAGCTACGGGAGGTGTAGCAGGGAGAGCATCCCAGGTGGGGCTCCCTGCTTTCTTGTCCTACTCCTCATGCGTCATGGGGACCAGCGCGGAGCCAGGGTGTTCACTGGGGCAGAGCTGGTTTGGGTAGGGTCCCCAGGGGCAGGGACCCCAGATCCCGGGAGGGTAGGCAGAGGCCTGGGCCGTGTTGGCTTGTGGGGCCAGAGGGTGTGCAGCTCTGGGGAGTACGCTTAGCCAGGGCCCGGACCTGACACTTGGGGTGGGCACCGAGTGCTGTGGGCTCGTGCGTGTGACGGGCCGACACCCGTTCGACAGGGGCACGGGATCGAGGAGCCCGCGTGTTTGAGGTGAGGTCCTGTCCCCCTTGGAGGCTGTGAGACCAGCCTCAGGCAAGCCACCGAGTGTGAGCACCCATGATCTGCAAGGTGGGGTGACAGTGCCTGCCCGCTTGGAGGCTTAAATGAGCTGATAATACTCAGTGCAGCACCAGGCACAGGACGGGCCCGGGGTGCGCTGCCCGTACCGCCGTGGTTGTTCTTGGCATCCGCTGAGCGAGTTACAGACGGGGCCGGTGTCGCGGCAGGCTCGCTCACCGGTCCGCCTCCAGCTCCCAGAACGGTGCCTGCAACACGTGGTGGGTGCTCTGTCCGTGTTTGTTGACTGACTGCCCGACTGAGCCAACTGGCTGTGTGAGTGGGTGGCCCCCAGGTGGCCAGGAGGACCGGGCACAGAGCACTCTGGCTTTACCCTCTGGGAACTTGGGTTGTGCCTGGTGAGTTGACTGTGGGGATCCCAGCCATTTAGGGGAAGTTCTCGGGCTAACTAACTAACCCTCTCCAAGCCTCGGTTTTCTCCTTTGTGAAATGGAGCCGAGTGTGATCCTGACCCCTTGGTCTGTCCTGAGGTCACTGGCGGGCTCCTGAGAAGATGCTGTTCAGGGGCCCCTGAGGGCAGCTGAGCCTGCAGGAATGTTGGCAGGAACACCAGCTGTCCAAGGTGTCCAGGAGGCCGCTGCGATGGGAACCGGGCCTCTCGCTCCTTCCAGCGGCCTGCGGTGTGACAGGCACCCGTCCGTGGGGCCCCTCCAGGGACGTGGTATGTTGAACTGGCTTTGTCCAGTTGCTCATCCGGGGTCTCGTAGACCCCATCTCACAGGAGTCTGCCCTGAGCTCCAGCCCGGGCCCCTGGGTTCCTGCTGCCCCTGTGCCTGTGGCCTGTGTCCCGGGTGGGGGGGGGGGGCTCCCTGAAGGAGCCACCATGGGCAGGCACTGCTCCTGTGGGGGGAAGCCCCCCACCGGCTGAGTCTGGCACATAGTGGGTGCACAGGAACGGCCCAGTTCAGAAGCAGCACCTGGAGGCCCGATTCAGCACCCACCATGTGCAGAGCAGGGAGAGAGAACCGTGGGTCCCACGCCCTGGATTCCTCTTAGGTTTATGGCTTGGAGCAGGTAGGCTCCCAGGGGGGTGGGAATGAGGACTTCTACCCCTTTTCCTTTGCTGTCCCTGAGGCAGGCGGACACCGCTGGCCCCTTGCACACGGGAGACCCGAGACCCACAGAGGGCTGAGTGTGAGGGGAGCCAGATGCATCTCTGTTCCGGAGTGCTCTGCATTCACGGCGTAGTGGCCGCTGGCCACAAGCCTGGCCATCACACAGCCTGGGGACACCTTGTCCTCTCAGACCCTGTGCGCGGCGAGGCAGGTCCTGTCACTGCCCCCATTTTGCAGATGCAGAAACAGACCGAGAGACCAGGGTGATGGAGCCAGGGTTTTGTGCTTACTGACTTTTTGTTTTTTTTTTTTGAGGTATAACTCGATACAGAAAATGCACAAATGCTAAGTGTCCGGCCGGGTAGATTTTCACAAACACATAAAACAGTCTCGTTCCCATCCAGGTTCAGACCTTGAACATTCCCGGTGGCCCAGGAGGCTCCCTCATGCCCCGTCCGGTCCTCACCCACCTGCTGCCCACTGGCATCTGACGGTGGGGGCTGGCTTTGTCATCCGGGCACTCCGAGTAAACGGAGTCCCCCCCGCCCTGTCTCCTTTTGCGGCTGCGGCTTTCACTCAGCGTGCTGTGTGTGCGAGTTGTCCGTGTTACTGCTCTAGAAGAAGTTGGCAGAAGTGGGATTTGAGCCCTCCTGCTGACTCTCGCCCCTGGCACCAGAAATCACTCCTGCTCACACCCCTCCAGTGGCTCCCGTTGCCCTTGGATGAAAGATCGCAATCCGCCCCCAGGTGTTGCCTGTGTCGGCTCCTGTCACTGCCCTCCAGCCACAGAGGTGAATGGACCTTTTATCCTCAAAAGCCCTAAGCACCTTCCTGTCTCAGGACCTTTGCACATGCAGTTCCTTCCTCCTGTCTGCCCTCAGCTTCCTTTCACCGCTCGCTCGGCTGGAGAGCCACCTCCTCCAGCTTGTCTGTCTGGATCTCCCCAGACATGCTGGGCCCTCCTGGTGGATGTCATCAGGCTAGTTCCTGTTTTTTCTTCACTGCCCATGTCATTTGGAATTAATTGTCTGTTAAGCATCTGCCTCCCCCCACTAGACAGTAAACTCCAGGAGGCAGGCGTGGTGTCTGTTGAGTTTACGGCTGCGTCCCCAGCGCCATTCATTGATTCATTCCTCCATCCTTCTCATCATCTGCTCATTCAGCAAACGCCCAGGGCCGGCCATGTTGCAGCCTCTCCGCTAGTATTTGTCGAGTGAGTGAATGGGTGGACGGCTGCATGAGTGAATATCTGCCTGCCTCTAAAGCTCCTGCTCTTTCCCGTACATTCTACTGTCTCTGATACTTCCTCTCTGGGCCTCAGTTTCCCCGGTTGTTGAAGGAAGGAGCCAGACCTGGCCCTTCGAGCCCCGAGAATGTGGGGCTGGCTTTGGCCGGCAGATGCCTGGGGGGGTGGGGGGCAGTCAGCTGAGCAGGGAGGTGACCCCACACAAGGCAGATCCTACCCCAGGCGGCAGTGCCTGTTCGAGCATCGGCTCCAGTGTGTGGCAGCGCGCTTGCCCCCTGATGGCCCTTTTTGGGGTGCAGGGCTCAAGGCCCAGATCCATGGGGGTCTTGCCAAGGCCACGCAGCTGATTCAACCTCCGAGCCCCAGGCTCGGCCTGCCCGGCCCGGGGAGGAAGAAAAAAAAGGAGGGTTGCTGGGTGTGGGAGGCAGGGGGAGTGAGAGTGGTGGGGGGCCCCCCGTGGACCTGGGGCCCAGCCCGGCTTCCCCCACCTTACAGCCGCGCGGCCTTGGCCAGCTCGCTTCCCCCACGAGCTCAGTTTCCCCGGCCGTAAAATAAATGGGAGCGACAGTCACGATGGTGGCGCGCGGACGGGGCCTCTGGGGCCCACGGGACTTGGGGGGGCGCACAGTAGGTCTCTGTGAGGCCAGCCTGCGCCCTGGCCCGGAGCTGTGCCGCGCAAGGTGGCTCCGCAGCTTAGCAGCTTGTCAGCCAGGCGGGCGGGTGTCCTGGGGCCGGGTTTGATTAGTTCAGGTTGACAGTCGCGCTCGGCGGCGCTGCTGGGAGGGGAGCCCGTGATTACCCTAATGAAGCTTGAAGGCAGTTTGTCATCCAAACAGCTGGTTCGGAGCCGCGCTGCCGCCAGCTGCCCGACTCAGCCACGCTGCCGTTCCGCCAGCGCTGCTCTGGCCCGGAGCGGCCCTGCCGTCGGGGTGACCGGGACAGGGGGCGGTGGCCCTGGGTGCGCCCTGCGTGGGCCCTGGGGGTGGGGTGGGCCGCCCGGGGGGTGGGGGTGACGCGCCAGAGCCTAGAACTCGGAACAGGGTTGCTTCTCGGGACACTCACGGGGCAGGCCTCTGACCGCAGACCTCAGTTTCCCCATCTGTAAAGTGGGTGTTGGGGGCCTTGCAGCTTTAAGTCTGATTGCAGGCTGGGGTGTTACCTCTTCTGGGAATCCTTCCCAGGCCCTGTAGGCCAGGTCAGAGGCCTCCACGGGCACCCGCAGCCTGCAAGGCCCCATCACCCCCGAATGGCCCTGTGTTGTCACCGAAGGTCTGGATGGTTGTCACTGGGCCCCATTCAGGCATTTGGCAAATGTTTATGAGAACATACAGCAGCGGGCGAGCCAGTCACCGTCCTGCCCTCATGGAGTTTGCGGTCTGGTGGGGGAGACTCATGGGACCTTGACTTTATCTGGGGAGCCATGGAGCGCTTCCTGGAATAGGTGGCAGCTCAGCCCAGAGCAGCCAGGAAAAGTGTTCTGGGCAGGAGGATCCGCATGTGCGAATGTCCTGAGGGAGCGTGGCATTGGGTAGGCATGTGAGACATCCCGCGACCCACTGGAGGTGCGGCGCTTCCGGGGAAGGAACTTATATCATGCCCTGCACTGCGCAAGTGCACCGTGCACACTTCCATTTGGCCTCTCTGGCAGCCCTGGGAGGAAGGATCATTGTTCCATGCCGCGGACGGGGAAGCGGGTTCACAGCATGGGAGGGTGGTGTCTTGCTGTCCTCTGCGGCCTCAGATCTACCCGGCGGCTCCCAAGAGGCCCTGGGCCAGCGGCTGTTAGCTTGGGTTCGAGTCCGCACGGACACTCAGGTGCGGAGGGGTCTCAGCTGGGACCTGGGCCCCGTCCAGGGCTCAAGTCCTTCCCCAGTGGAGGAGGGCAGGGAAAGGGGCCGGCAGGCAGTCAGGGGCCTCCGCTGGCCGGTGAGTGCGTCCTGTTACTCCGGGCCGGGACTTGTATTTGAGCCTGGCAGCCCCTGAGCCCACACTCTCTCTACCGCCCCCCAGAACCTTTTTTTTTTTAATGTTTGTTTATTTTTGAGAAAGTGAGAAAGAGAGCGCGCGCCACGCGTGTGAGTGGGGGAGGGGCAGCGAGACAGAGACACGGAATCCGAAGCAGCTCCAGGCTCTGAGCTGTCAGCACAGAGCCCCACGCGGGGCTCGAACTCCATGACCTGAGCCGAAGTTGGATGCTTAGCCGACTGAGCCACCAGGCACCTGTCCACTGGGTCCTTTCGAACCAGGTGGAGGCTATCCTTTCCCTGGGGCTTGGCTGGGACGGGCGACAGAGTGGGGAAGGAGGGTGAGTGTGGGAGGGCACTGGGCTCCCCAAAGGCCATCCCTCGCTGGCTTCCCAGTTTTCAGTGCCCCGTCTGAAGCCGGGCCCCGTCTCCGCCCTTCTGCGAGCCTGCAGTGGCTTCCTGGGTATCTCCCGTGGCCACCCTGTTCCACTGCCCCTTTGGTCTGGTAGCTGCCCGCCCCCCTTCGGTCCAAGGCTCCCCGCCGCTCCAGCACAGAGCCCACATTCTGGCCCAGCACTCAGGGGTTCCCAGCCTCGCCCCCCCCCCCCGATCTGCCCCTCACTGTGCCCCCTCTTCCTCCTGGAGAAGGGGGTGTGGGCTCCTGGGTCCCGCATAGCCACCTGTCCTGCGGCCACTTTCGAAGCAGGCGGGTCCAGGCTGGGCACCAGACCCGACAGGCGCTCCCCGCCGTTGCCGGGCGGACGTGAGCGGCCCTTGGCAGCCCGAGAGCTGGGAGGAAGGACAGGTTTATGGCCTCCCTGCAGGAAGGGAGGGATTCTCACTTCTCTGCTCCTTCCTTATCGCCGCCGCGTGGTGTGACTGCCGCGCCTGCCGCTGCCCGCCTGGTGGCTCCCGAAGGCGAGAGCCGGTTTATCAGATTCACCTGCCCGGCCTCTGGGAGACCCCACCGGCTTTCTGATCCGAGACGATGCGGGAGGTGGAATGAGGCAGGGGAGGAGGCTGGCGGGATGTAGGTGTGGAGCGAGCAGGCCCGAGGTCAGGGGTGTGGGTGTCCCAGGCCGCACGAACGGGGGGCTGGGAGGCACGGGCTGGGAAGAGCAGCCGTGCGCTCGTGGGTCCCCTGGCCCATCCGTGCCCGCCCCCCCAAATGCCCTTCCCTGGTCGAGGCCTGTGCCACGGGCTTCCTCTGGAGAACAGGCTGCGGCAGATAAATCAGCGAGAGTGAATGTGCCCCTAACGTGCGTCAGGCCCTCGCCACGCGCTGGGCTCAGGCTAAGCATTTCGCATGTACCACCCGCTCGACTCTGCTCCCAACCCCGTGAGGCAGAGCGGTCCCTCTCCCCATTTTACAGATGAGGACGCTGAAGCCCAGAGAGGATCAGTGACTTGCCCAGGGTCACACAGCCAGGGAGTGGGTGAGCTGGGGTTTGGTCCTGGGCAGGCCGAAGCGGAGGACCCGGCTTATAACCAAGGGAAGAGGGGCGGGGCCAGGCGCGTGTGGGGGTGGCACGGCGGCCGTGCCTGAGACGGGGTCTGAGCCCCGTGGGGTGAGTGCTGCTGGGTTCTGGGGGCTGAACTGCCCCCGCACACACCCCTGGTGGGGACTGGACCTCGGGGCCATCCGACACCTGGATCCTGAAGGCGCCCATATTGTCCTGCCTCGGGGAGGTCCTCCCCTCAGGGCGGCCAGGACCCCAGGCCACCCGCCTTCCCAGGACACCCTGGTTATTTGCTGAGAAGTATGTTCTGAAGAGCTGGCCTGTGCACGGGGTTTGTCCAGTTTTGCTGAAGGAAACATTTGGACAGGGCAGCCGGAGAGGGACAGAGGTGCTGTCCTGACCCAACGTGGTAAATCAGACGCTCACAGTTGTAAAAATAGTATCGCAACTGAGACAAGGGCTACAAAGACGGAGGGAGATCAAGGAGGCTTCCTGGGGGAGGGGGCCTAGCACTGTGATGGGAGGGATAGATGGGAATTAAATGGACAGCTGCAGGGAACGGTGCAAAGGCCCTGTGGTGGGGAGTGCCGCACACTGAAGGACGTGTAAGGCAGCACACGGGTTGGAGCAAGAGCTGGCGGCAGGGGCGTGGTGCCTGATGAGGTAGGACCTTCAGGGAGTGGGACTGGTGAAGTCAGATGTCACACGTGTGCTTTGGGGTGCTGGGAATCTGTGGAGTCCTCAGAGCCCCAGGTGTGGAAATCTCAGGTTCGTGGCGCAGCTCCGCTCGTCTTTGTGTTCTCCTGGGTGAGGAAGGGGCTGTCTCTGAGCTGTTTCCCCATCTGTGAAATGCCTCGCCCCCCACCCGCCATCAAAGCCTGAATGTGAGGACGGTGGTGACGTGTATGAGATGCCTGTGCGAGGTGCCTTCCCCCGGGCCTTGGACGAGCCTTCCTGTCTCCTCATTTCCTGGGGTTCCCACTCACTCTCTCTAGGTTGGTGAGGAGGCCTGTGCCCCAAACTTTGGCGTTTATCCCGTCAGCAGGTTGGGGGAGGGTCGGTCCACGGCCAAGCTTGGAGGTGCCTTCCATCAGGCGAGGTCTCCCGAGGGCCATGGCTCCGCCCCTGCTGCTTCTGTTCCTTCAGCACGCAGCCTGTCGCTGCCGGGAGACGCTGTCAGGAAGGGCTGCGTCCAGCAGGGTTCTCTGACACTCTGCTCAGGGCTTCCCCGCAGCCCCACCGCGGCAGTGCCAACCTCAGCGTCAAACAGGGGTGAACCCTGGCTCCGCTCCGTGACCGCTCTGTGCCTTAGCCTCGCCCCCAAAGTTGGGATAGTGTGCTTGCTTCATGTGGCTGTCGTGAGGCTTAGAGTCCCTTGGGGACATGCCTGGCCTACGGCAGTCATTCAACACGTAGAAATGCCCTTCCCCTTCCTGATCCAATGCCATGGGGAGTCGTTTCAGGCTGTGGAGAAAGATCTGCACGTTCCTCACCAGAAGGGACACTTGGTAAGTGCCCACGGAAACACCGAGGGGCCAGGTGGGCACGACAGAGCCGGACAGGCTGTGCCCAGGGCTCAGCTCCGGAGTTGCCTGGCTGTGGGATGTTGGGTGGCTCGTATACCCTCTCTGGGTTCCTCTTTTTTTTTTTTTTAATTTTTAATGTTTATTTTTGAGAGAGAGAGAGACAGAGCACGAGCGGGGCAGGGGCAGAGAGAGAGGGAGACACAGAATCGGAAGCAGCTCCAGGCTCCGAGCTGTCAGCACAGAGCCCGATGCAGGGCTCGAACTCACGAACCGCGAGATCATGACCTGAGCCAGAGTCGGACGCTTAACCTACTGAGCCCCCCCAGGCGCCCCTCTGGGTTCCCCCTTCGAAGGTGAGTGAGGCTGAGGCAACCTGCCCCCCCAGAGAGTGGAGGTGGTCACTCTGCCAGCGCAACAGCCCCGTCCAGACCGCAGTTGTCATTTTGCAGATGAGGAGACTGAATGAAGCCCGACTGGTGAAGCGCTGGCCCGGGGCAGCCGAACTGGGGACGCTGCCCGGCTCTGCGAGGCTCGGCACGTTGGCCCGTCACGGTGCTGGGTGTGCCCTTGGAGGCGGCCCCCACCCTTGCTCAGCCAGCTGGGCGCCGGCACCCCGCAGCCCCCGCCAGCGCGGGCGAGGGTGCCCTGTGTCATGTCCGCTGGGAATTTACCGCGTGGCCTCGTGCCGCAGCGAAGAAGGAAGGAGCCATCGTCACAGGCTGGCTCTGCCGGGAACGGGTGCCCGGGTGTCTGTGCCGGACGTCCATTGGGGAGCGCTCTCGGGACATCTGTAGGGGCCAGAGGGTGAGGCTTGGCTGCGATGGAGTCGCAACAGAGGCCCCGGGCCCCCGCCCGTGTTCCGGAGCTGGGGAGGTCCTGCCAGGCTGCCCCAGCTTGGGCCCGTTGCACGGTGCGCTGACTGATGCCTGGGGCAGCGTGTGTCCTCAGCAGCTGACCCCTCCGGGTCAGCAGGGCGTCTGGGAGATGCAGCACTGCGGGCATCCTGCGCCTGGCGCCGAGCGGCCTCATCTCCGCGGGGATGACGGGGACAGAAGCCCCTGGCCTCCCCGTCCTCTGAACCCCTCCCCCTTCCCACAACCCTCTGAGGTCGGGCCACTTTCAGCCCGAGACACTGAGGCTCACAGGGGTGCATAGGCCCCACAGGCCTCGGAATGAGAAGGGTGGCACAACTGGACCCTTGAACGTGGCACCCCGCACCCCCCAGCCTCCATCTCCCAGCGCACCGTGCACTTTCAGACTCTGGGCCTTTGCTCGTGAGGCCCCTTCTGCCAGGAGTGGCCCCTTCTTCCCCCGTCCAAGGCCATCTCGGCTCTGCTAGAGCTTTTCCTCCAAGCTCTGGCTTGTGGACACTCTCTGTCCTATCCTCGGTGCCTCACTGGGGGGACATGTGCCTGGCTTTGACCCTGGTCTGGGCTGTGAGCTCCTTGAAGGCAAGGCTGTGGCCCCTCCTTGTGGTCCTGCCCACCTTGGCCTCCGGGTGTGATGCCCAGGCCCGTGGCCCTGCACAGACACCAGCAGGGTTGAATTAGATGTTCAGGGCCTCCCTGCCACCCACCGGTGTGACTCGCCGCCGACCGTCGTGTTTGGGCTGGTGGCAGCCCCTGCTTCGTGGTGGTGGTGCTCACAGGGGAGGAAGGGTTTGCCCGGTAGGAGATGGCGCAGCCAGGACGGTCAGGGGGGCCTGGCCCTGGTCCTGGAAGAGTGCGAGGAACCCGGCAGAGATGGCTGCTGTCCCTGGCACCTTTCAGTGGCTCTACTGGGCATCTGGGTACCCTGTGGGGAGGAGGCCGGGGAAGCAAACATCCGGTCAGGGAGGCTGGCCAAGGGGCCTGACTTATGTGTGCTTGACATTTGTTCATTTGTTTGTCCGTTCATTCATTCATTCATTCATTCAGCAGTGGTGTCCTGAGCCCCAGCCCTATGCAGAGCATGAGCAAAAGAGGGACCAGGCCAGGGACAAGGAGGGACCAGGCGCTGGGCTGTGGCTGCCCGAGTCCTGCATTGGCCTCCGAGGCTGGGAGTCTTCCGGTCTTACCTCATCCGTGGGTGCGCTGGTGACCTTGGGCCGGCCATCTCACCTCTGTAAGCCTCGGTGTCCTCACCTGTAAAATGGGGGCAATGATACTCTCCACGTGGCCGGGAGATCACAATGGCTGTGAAGGGACATTAGCAAACCGCACGATTCAGAACCAGTAGTGCAGATGATTTCTCAGATCGTAGATAATTTTCCGATAGCACCGCTTCTGCCTGTCTCCCAGCTCGCAGCCCTCCCGAGTGTTTGCCGGGCCCGGTGGCATGAATTCTCCGTTACTCGTTTCCATGGCTGGCTGCTTTGCTCCTCCTCCATCCCGTGTCCGTGCTCCCCTTGGTCCCCGACCCTTCCCATAAAAGTAACAGTAACACGCTCGTGTGGCACCTGCTTGCGGGCACACCGACTCGTTAATCCTCACACCAGCCTCCTGGAGGAGATACGGTTGTCATCTCCATTCTATAGATGAGGAAACCGAGGCTCCGAGCTGGCTTCAAACCTCTCGTTGTGGGATCTGTGCTCTGAATCACAGTGCCCACTGCTTCTCGGCCTTTCCTGCATCTACCTCACTGAGGAAAATGTGGCAGCCCTCTGCCAGCGGGCCGGCGTCAGGGGGCCTAGTCTTGTCTTCTTCGGGGTTCAGCCCACCTGCCTCTCTCCTATTCATCCTGTCGGGCTCATTTCTGCCCTAGGACCCTTGTCCCTGTGGGATCCCCTGCTTGGAATGGTCTCAGCCCACAGCCCTGCAGGGCTCAGTTCGACTGTCACCTCCTCAGAGAGGGCACCCTGGACTGACCGAGAGTGGCGCCCACACCTCTCTCACCATCACCCTGTCCCCTCACCGAGACACACAGCTCCTCCCTGGGCCGCCGGTCACTTGACCGGAAGGCCCCCAGCGTCTCCAGAGCCCAGCCGCGCTTGTCCGATGGCCTCCCCGCGTGTTGCCCTGTTCCCCTGGGCCGCCCAGCCTGCCCTTGGCGTCCTGGGGCTGCGGCATCTGCGGCTGGGTGGTCCGGTGGGCACCTCAGCCTCTGAACCGGAGGCCAAAGAAAACTGAGCCAGGCAAGTGGAGTCAACCTGGACTCACGGAACACACGTCCGCTGGCTCGCTCCGCACCAGCGTGCCAGGAGCCATCCCACTGGCCGCCATCCGTGCTGCTGGGAGGCCTCTCCAGTGAAGGGATGAACATCGGCCCCTGCCTCTCCCCGGCCTTTCCTGGCCTGTGTCAGGCCCTGCCTCTTGCACACGAGTCCCTCCTTGCAACTTCTCCAGGGGGACCCTGGACCTTCACTGCTGACGGTCAATGTCGTGATCAGGAAAGGGCCACTTGTGGCTCCGATGTCTCCGAGCCAGCCCTCTCCTCTCGGCCTCCGTGTGGAACGGCTACCAGGTGCCCCGAGCAGATTCGCATCTAGCTGCTTCTTTTTTTTTTTTTTTTAATTTTTAATTGTTTGTTTATTTTTGAGAGAGAGAGAAAGAGAGCATGAGCAGGGAAGGGGCAGAGAGAGAGGGAGACAACAGAATCCGAAGCAGGTTCCGAGCTGTCCGCACAGAGCCCAACGCGGGGCCCGAACTCGCAAGCTGTGAGATCATGACCTGAGCCGAAGTCGGATGCCTACCGAGCTGGGCCCCCCAGGCGCCCCGCAGCTCGTTTCTGAGGGACCTCACAGTGCGTGTTGAGGCACGTGTTGGGACTCCATTCCCCCAGGGTCATCTTGTGTCAATCTTCTGAGCGTTCAAGGCTCCCCCCTTCCCCCACCCCGTGCTTAGCATAGGGCTTGACACGCAGTAAGTCTGGGTAAGTCTACTGGCGGGAAGAAAGGAAGGAATTCTTTTTATTCCACTTGCTTAAGACCCAGTGTGTGTCTCCTGCTGCCTCAGATTCTTTTTGAATTAGAGGGGAAGACAGTAACGGTAGCAGTAAGAGCTGCTCCTGTTGATCGAACGCTTACTATGTGCTGGGCACTGTCCTAAACATTTCCGGTGTGTGAATTCATCACGTTGTCCCAGGGCCGTGAGGCCGGTCTGAGCGCCCCCATTTTATGTGAGGGGACAGGCACAGTGAGCTAGCAACTTGGCCAAGGTCACAGGGCTCGTGGGCGGTGGAGTCGGGAGAGACCCAGCAGTGTCCCCAGAGCCTGTTTCCTTGAATCAGTAATTATAGACAGGAATCCGTTCTGCCAAAGAGGGGACAGGAGGGTCTGGGAAGCCGCCGCCCGGGACACGCCTCTGCGGGTGGAGTAGACAGGAGTGTGGGCTGCATGTGGGCCCCTGAGCCCTTGGAGTGCGCTGGCCAGAGCAGCCAGATTTGGGGGTGTGGGTGTGGCCAGGGCTGGGGAAAGCGGGGAGGAGGGGGGTGCCCAGCTCACAGGGCCACAGGCTCCTGCCAGAGCCTCTCTCGTATCCCCAGTGAGCCCCGTGGGCTGAGTTGCACGTCCCTGGTGCTCCCTAAAAGATCATCTGTCTGAAGCCTGTGTCCGTCATCGACAGGTCAGGCCGCAGCAGCCCCTGGGTCTGCCTGTGCACAAGGAGGCCTTAAATCCATTCCCAGCCCCTGCTCCTGAATTGCTTGTGCGCTTTTTACAGTTGCTCGGGGAACTGTAAGTCTGCGTCGCCTGACTCCTGTGTATTTAAATTCTCAGCCATAATGTTATATTAACTCATTTTTTGCAGTTTCCTGGGAGGCTGTGTGTACATTCCTGGGGCAGTGGGGGAGTGGGAACTGCGGGGCACATGGACAGACCCAGCTGTGAATGTGCCCGGCCCTGGGGGCGGACCGGGGGCCCCCCCACCTCCAGTGGGCCCCCCGAGAGAGGCATTTCCTGCCAGCCAGGTATTCATAGTGCCCGAGTCCCCCCCGAAATTGTGGTTGCCACCATGTGGCTGGTGGACTCAGAATCCTGACTAGGGACGGCTCTGGAGCCCGGGTGAGGCCTGTGATTCACATGTCCATCCTTCATCTGTGTCCTGGTGCACCTGTCCCTCCTTCCATCCCCCCAGACACGTGCTGAGCACTTACTGCGCATGCAGCCCGGAGGCCGTGGGAGCACCGCTGACCGCCCCGTCTTCCCCGGATGTTGTGCCCAGGGCGATGGGCATCAACCTTCCAGGCAGATGTTGCCAGGGGCCAGTATAGCCTTGAGAGGAGAGTGGGTAAGGGGACTGGGAGGGGGGTGGGCAGGTTGGGGGCCAGGGAGAAGGGCACGTTGGGGCAGAGACCTGAAGGAGGTAGAGAGCCAGCCACACAGCTCTGCGGTGGCCCTACAAGCAGTAGTTGACCCAGGCCGTGCTCTGCACCCACCATACAAGGCCATGGGGGCCATCGTGCCCATTTCACAGATGATGCCCAGGGTCAGCAAGTGCTAAGTGGCAAAGCTGGCATCAATCCCTGACTGTCTGGCTTCATCATCCAAGTTCTCAGTGTTCTCTTCCGAGCCCTCTGGAGAAAAAAGCATTTCTAACGGGTGGAACAGGACGTGCAAAGGCCCAGAAGCTAGAAGGCATCTGGTGAGATTGAGAAACTGCTGGAAAGCCAGTGTGGCTGGAGCGGAGTGAGCAGGGGTGAGAATGGAAGATGGGGTGGGGGGCGGTGGTGGGAAAGTTGAAGGGCCTAATTTTGAGGACCGTGACGAGGAATGGCAGGGGAGGAGGGGGCTCACTGTGCTCCCTTGTCCTGTTGCTGAGCCGAGGCAGCAGCGGTGGGACAGGGTGGTAAACAGGGGCAGGCACAGCTGTGTGGTAGGGCAGGCCCTGGGGGGTCCCGTGGGGCAGGATGAGCGAGAGGGGAGCTCCTGGGAGAGCCCACGGGCCGGGTGGGGAGCCCTGTTGCTCTGGGGCCCTGCTCAGCGGATCGGAAAACTAGGACTTGTCTGCTGGCTTCCTTGCTGCCCCCAAGGAGGTTTGTCTAGGCCTCTGCACAGTGTGAAGGGGGGTCGGATGTCAGCCCTGATGCTTTATTTGGTTGTTCACACCTTGCCTCTGTTTCTTCATCCGGGAAATAGGGGGCCTGACGCTCGCGAGAATCACATATAATGGTCGTAACCTTCTGGCACTGGTGGGAGGTAAAGCTGTGCTCACTGACTGCTCTTATTTGCTTCTCTGGGCTCTGGAGGGAATGGAGGTCAGGAAGGGAAATGACGTGCCCAGAGCCCCTCCGGGTCCTAGCGTGGCCAGGCCTGGAAGGCTGTGGAACGTCGGGGAGAGAGACCTGGGGGGAGGCCCCTGCCTCCCTCCGCACACACAGTGAGGCCCCCACAGCCTTCCACCGCTGCCCAGGCTCAAGCCCGGAGCCCCGGGCGGGTGGGCCCGGCCTTCTGGTCTCCTTGCGTGTGGGCACAGGGCGGGGCCGGGGGAACACCGTGCTGGTCCTCACTCCTGCTGTGCTTGCTGCCTGGAATGCCCTCCTGCTCTAGCCAAGTCCTCACCCTGTAAGTCTCAGCTCAGGCCAGCACCTCCTCCAGGAAGCCACCTCTGATGTTGCCCCCAAACATCACACACCAGTTTGGTGCCCCTGAGGCCCTGTGCTCCTATCACTCAGCGTGGACCTCTCCTGGTGGTGTGATCTGTCCTCCCCGACCCAGCCTGGGGGCTCCCCACAGGTGGGCCAGTGTCCCAGCCCTCTTGCACCCCCAGCGCCCCTTGCAGGGCATGCTGGAGCTGCCATCAGGGGATGCCTGGAGGACTTCAGGCAGTGGGGCAGGGGTATTCTGCACACTCAGGTCTGCAGGTGGCCAATGCCCCCTTCTTGGGACAACTGAATGGCAGACCCTGGCATCAGCAAGACAGTAGCCTTGTGGTCTCCTCGAGCCGGGCTGGCCACCTGCAGCTCGGCCACTTGGCCTGGAGTCGTTCCTCACTGGAGGTCCCTGATGAAGGCTTGGCCAGGTGGGGCTGGGGGCCAGGGAGCAGAGGGCCCCCATCCTGCCTGCCTTGCCAGGCCTGAGCCCAATCCCTGGAATCATCCCCAAATGCCAGCCTCTGTTCTTCTTCTTAATGAGGAAAGCTCTTCCCTCCTCCCCGCCGTCCCCCCTGCTTCCCAAATGGATTTACCATTCTGCTGCGCCATGCCCCCCCATCTCCCCTTCTCTTCCTCTTTACAGGCCACTGAGGGAAGTGGAGGGTGTTGTTGTATATTTTAGTCGATTGTTCCCCATACGCCCCAGTCTCTTTGGGGTGGGGCTGGGGGGATGGGGGAGTAAGTAAATTATATATTGAACTCCTAACTGGAGCTGAGGCCTTGTGGTTTCCATGGCAACCAGGCTGGAAATAGCTTGGCGTGACATCAGCACGGTACAGGTATAGCCCGATCCAGCCGTTCCCCAAACAAGCTGGCAAGGGGAGCAAGGGATGTGTGGCCAATTAGCATATGCAAATCATGCCTGGTGAGCCCACTGGGGCCTGGGATGCCCCAGCAGGGCTTTTGGCCGTGGCCAGGGCCCCCGGCAGGTAAGTGGGCCAGCGGTGGGGGTGGGGGTCAAAGCCCTCGCCCTCCCCTGGCCCACGCCCCCTCTACTAGGGCTGGTAAGAGCCGCCAGTGTGGGGCCCAGGCCGCCTGGGCTTGCCTGCCCCATGGGGCTCTGGGAGCATGGCCAATGGCGCCGCCAGGGGCCGGGCAGGCACACGTGAGAAGAGCAGGCTGGTTCCCTGCCCGGGCTCGAGTGGGATCTGGCTCCTCTTGGCTCTTAGATGCCTTTGAAGCCAGCTACCTAACTGGGCCTTGCTGGCTGGCTGCCATTTTTCTTCCCGGGTCTGTGACGGGGGGTCCCCCTGTGCCCACCTTGGCTCCCCTCCTTCACCTCCAGGCCATGGGCAAGGCCCGCGGATGACCCTCCACCGTTTTCTCCACCGCTGTGTCCGGTGTCCCCTTTCCTGCCCAGACCCAACAGGGAGGAAAGGACAGAGCCCTTCGTTTGCAGCTTGACGCTGCCCACTGATCACGTGGCCTCTGAGCCTCAGTTTCCACCTCAGTGAAATGGAGGTTTTGTTTTTTTTTCCCCTGTCGCCTACTTTGCAGGATAGTGAGGTGGCCCTGAGGAAGGAAGGGCCTGGGAGAACTTGATAGGCCAGAGGCGCATTTAGAGGAGGAGGAGATTCTCTGTTTAAATCGAGCTCTGTCACCCAGCACTGCCCCACCACACACACACACACACACACACACACACACACACACACTCGTGAGACTAGAGAACTCGCAGTAAATTTCTGGGCGAGGTGAAATATTGCCACCTTCATTGTGGTGATTTCCACACGAGGGCTCTTGGCTGAACTGCCAACAGTCGAGCTGGGCGTGCTCTGTGGCTAAATGAGATAATTTATTCATTTCAGCAAATGTGGAGGGTGTGCCGAGTGAGGGTGGGCAGGGAAGGTGGGGGATGAGTCAGACGGGGCCAGGCACCAGGAGGGCTCTGTCTGCCGCCGCAGGAGGCAGACAGGTAGTGTAGCCGGTGCTGCCTGGGGCCTGGGCTGTCTGGGCAGATTGAGGGCGTAGGACCTTTGAGCAGGGCCTTCAGGCCAAGTGACAGTCCGCTTGGCTGGGAAGGCTGTTCCAGGGAGAGAAGCAGGTGGGCACCGAGTCTCGGAGGACACCCAGCATTTGGGGGAAGGGCCGAACTTAGCTGTGACGGGAGTAAAGTGATGGGGAGGACACCAGAAAGTTCCCCAGAGGGGCTGGAAGCCAAGGAGTTGGGATGTGGGCCAGGAGGCAGTGGGAGCCATCCGTGGCACTTGAGCAAGGGACCGATGTGATCAGATCCTGTTTCTCAGAAAGAAAAGGTAGGCTGGAGAGGAGACGAGGCAGCCCAGGGGAGGTGGAAGGAGGCAGGGATGGTGGTAAGGACAGGAATGAATGCCAGTTCCAGTCCCTTTGAGGAGCCCCTGTGGCCGAGAGCGGCTCTTCCCCTGGACAGAAGATCAGGAAAGACGGTCTGTCTTTGGGCCTCAGTTTCCTTATCCGTCAAATGGGTCGATTATCGTGGTAGGTTGTGGGATGCGTATGAGCCAGTAGGTGTGAGCAGTTGTTCTCCTGGGCCCCAGCAGCAGTGGGGAGCAGCGGGAGGGAGGAGCTACGGCCCCGTGTACTCTGGAAGGAGGGGACCGCGGCCGTGGGCAGCAGTGCTGATTTCTCGCTGAGGCTGGGGGTTTCGCTGGCTGTGTTCTGGCCTTGGCACAGGCGTGGCCTCGTGTATTTCATGGCAGGGAGTTCTGCCCGGGCTGCCCAGAGGCTCCTGGTGGCCAGTGAGGGCCCCTCTTCTCGTTGTCTTTCCTTCCCTCCCCACAAACTTTGTTTGCTCTCCGTTCACAGTTGTGGCGGCCCCTGCCTGGTGCTAGGGTTGGGCCCTGGAGCAGCTCTCCAGCGGAGCATGGCTGGGGCGAGGCCAGCACCGAGGAGGCCCTCACCCGGCAGCCCCTCCTGGCGGAAGGGACATCGGGCTGAGTCTTGAAGCAGGAGTTGACCAGACGGGACGAGATGGTGTTCTGGGCAGAGGGCGCAGCAGCAGCAAAGGCACTGAGGCCAGAGCAGGCGTGGTTTGCCTGGGCCAGGACCCGGCCCGGGAGCCTGCCTCCACCACCAGCCCATAGAGGAGCCTTCTAAGCTGGAGGGGGTCTCACTCAGCTTTGGCCCCCTGGCCAGCTCAGCACCTTGTCCGGAGGCGGAGTCCAGGAGTGTTTGTTGAGTGAATGAGTGAGTGGATGTTTTCTTCCTGCCCCTGGCCGCCCCATCCCACCTGCCTGGCTGCCATCCCCCTTCCACGTCCCCCGTGCCAGCCAGGAAGGCCGGCCTGCAGGGCTCCCGCCCCTCACAGTCCTTCCCCGAGCTTGTGCTTGCCTCGGCGCACCTCCCACGGGGACTCAGCTGAGCCCACCAGGATGGGGGTCCGCCCTTCTGGACCCCGAACCTGGCGCCAGCACCTCGAGGCCCCAGCGGGCTTCTCCCACTTTCCAGTGCCTCAGGCCCCCCTGCTAGGCGGTCGGTGGTCAATGATGAACTGACCCTTTCCAGAACTTTCCTCCTGGACAAGACTGGGTCCCGTGGGAGTCTCTGTAGATGGGTTGCAGCGGCCCATCTGTCCCCAAGTCTCCTGGGACCACTCCCCGACTCTGGGCGTTTCTAAAGAACTATGGAAACAGCTTTGCATCATCAGATTCAGTTTCCTGTCATCTTTAAAAAGAAGGCCCAGCTAATTGAAAAGCAAATAATTCTGCTGGGGTGTGACCTGAAGACTTTGTGCGCGGAGGGCTGGGAGGTGGGGTCTGGCCGTTCTCCCCCACCACGCACTCCCCTCCCTCATCGGGTGGTGTGGACGGGCAGGCACCGGGCAGCCGGGGTCCTGTGCCCTCCGCCCTCCTCGTCCATTTGCTGAATCCCTTCTCCAGATGCTGGTCTGATGTCCTCCGAAGCTTTCTAGAATCGTTATTTATCAGCTCGTGTATGAGACATTCACGGGGTGCTTGTGCCATGCCAGGCTCGGCGCTGGGCTTGGGGGTGCAGAAGTGAATTAAAGGGGTACGGGCCGAGTCCCCCCTCCTCCCCAGAGGGCAGCCCCTCAGCACGGGCCTCCCGGGGGCCGGCCCCGTAGGCTCCTCTTCTCTCCCGGGAACCGCGGGCTCCCCGGCTCTGGGAAGCAGCTGGGCCAGGTGCGGGCCACCCGCCCCAGGAGGCATCGCTGCCTGGGATTTGAGCTCCTCCGAGGGCTGGCGTCAGGCCGTGGGGAAATCACTGTGTGACAGTGGCCATCAATTTTGCTGAGAGCCCGTCGGCGCTCCAGCAGCCTGTCCCTCGGCAGTGGCAGCTGGTCCGTGTCAAGCCCTCCGTGTGCTGATGACAGAGACGATTCGCATTAGGTACCTGCCCCAGAGCATTTGTCCAGAAGCGATGGGTCCCGGCCGGGTCTGGATACGCACTGCATCACCTCCACGTTTATCTTTAGGTCCTTGGGTCGGCGGAGGTGTCTTCTCATGTTGCGGTGACCGCACGGACCCCTTGGATGGGGCAGCTCCAACAGGAGCCTCGGAGCCTTCGTGGGCACCCCTGCTGTCCCCGTGTCCGTCTTGTCACAAGCAGTGTTCTAGGTCCAGAGGTTACAGCACTGAACCCAGCACCTGCCGCTGCCGAGAGGGAGGGCATTTGAGCAGAGACGTGAAAGACGGGAAGGAGACCGCCTTGTAGAAGGCTTGGGGAAAAGCATTGTAGGCACAGGGAACAGCCCCCTGCAAGAGTCCTGAGGTGAGACGAAGCTTGCTGTGTTCACAGCACGGAGTTCTATTCAAACTGCAGTCGGGACGCCTGCGTGGCTCAGTTGGTTAAACGTCCAACCTCGGCTCAGGTCGGCTCTTGGGTTCTTGTGGCTCGTGGGTTCGAGCCCCGCGTCGGGCTCTGTGCCGACAGCTCGGAGCCTGGAGCCTGTCTTCGGATTCTGCGTCTCCCTCTCTCTCTGACCCGCCCCCGCTCACACTCTGTCTCTCTCAAAAATAAATAAACGTTAAAAAACCTTTTTTTTTAACTGCAGTCAACCTTGGTTAACTGGGAGTTATCCAGGATCGGAGCCAGGGTCCTAACAGCTCTGGAGGTGTCTAGAGGAAGCAAGGTGAATTCTGGCAGATGACCAAGGAGACCCCTGGAGGAGGTGGTGGCTGTAACGGGAAACAGATTTGCCTGGGGGTGTCAGCTATGGGGAGGAGCCTTCCGGGAGGCAGGTGCAGTGTGAATGAGGTCTGCAGGGGTGAGACGAGGGTGCGCAGGGCAGGGCGTTGCTCTCCCCATGGTGGAGAGAGGACACTGGGTGTCCTCAGGCTCGCAGAGGCCTTTGGCAACATCACGTGGTTGGCAGCACACCACTGGCCCCATGGGCTCAGCACCATTGGCCTTGAAATCCTGCCATGTGCCAAGGAGTCTGCCCGTATCCCAGAAGCTGCCTACTAAGCGCCAGGCGCTGAAGATACTCTGGCTGTAAGTTACCTGACGCCACTCACAGGCGGGCATCATCACCTGCGCTTCCGGGCAGGGAAGCTGAGGCCCAGACAAGCTGAGGGCTCACGTTCAGGGCAGCCTGACCTGGGAAGGTTGCAAGAACCCGGTTGTGCTCATCACCGCTGGCCAGAGAGGGGTGATCCACCCCCAACACCCAAGCCGGCAGCCCAGGAGGCAGCTGTCCTCCTTCCCTTGAGCTCTGTGGATGTGGGTGGGAGGCCTGGGCATCGGGCACGCCGGGTGTGGGCACGGTGAGGTTGGAGGCCGCCGGCTGGACACCCCACCCCCTTACCTGATGCTCAGACACTGCAGGGGGTCGGGGAGGGAGACTCTCCTCGGGCTCTAGGGATCTGCCACCTCCTGGTTCTTCATGGCAGAGATGAGCACTCGCTTCTTTCAGATGAGGAGCCCACGGGGTCGAAGGTGACTACGGCCTCACAGCAGTTGGGTGACCCGGCCCAGGGCAGCTGTTGGTCTTTCTGTCCCCACAGGACACACCATCCACCAGGGAATGAAGAGTAAGGATGCTGGTGGCGGTGAACGTGGGCCCTGGCGTTAGGCTTTGGTCGTGGCGGTGATTTTATCAGGGCAGGGGGTGTAAATTCCAGCACTGAAGCTATTTCGCTGCTCCCTTCATGGAGTCTTCTAGGCCTGGGGTCCCGCCTGGTGTGGCTCTGTCAGATCCTCATTAATGAGGTCGAGCCCACCCAGGGAACCCATCCCCTCCACCGTGCCCACGGAGAGCCCCTTCCCGGGATGGGCCAGTGGTAGAGCCCCTGATGCTCTAATCCCCAGTACTTGCTCATTCAGTCATTCGTGATGGGCACCTCCTGGGCATCGGAGATTGCCGTTTTCTGTGGCCCCCAGGGCCTGGTATGATGCCGGCCAGGTAGTGCACGCCCTGCAAATACTCCCCGTTTTCTGCAAGGTGATTTCAGAACTCTAGGAAGGACTTGCCTCTATCCTCAGTGTTTCCCTTCCTTGCCTGTTGGCAGAAATTTTACCATTAGTGATTAATTCCATTTGCATAACTGTCATCCTGTCCAGATCCCTCCCCTAAAATGCAAACCCCTAGAATCTCGTACCATCTCCAGGAAGTCTGTTTCTGGGTAACCTGTGTGCCTAGGAGGCTCAGACTGACTCGACTGGACGGGGCTTTGGCATCGGGGTTTGCAGGAGAAACGTGGAAAAGTGGGTTCCGTGTGCCTGCAGAGTGCCTGGGGTTACGGTACCGACACACAGCCCTGGGCCGAGGGTATTTTTATTTGTTTGACAAGGAAGGGGACTTGAGGCCTCAGCAGGCCCCCAGCCGGGAGGGGATGGGGCCATGACCGGGGTCTGTGCGGCTCCCATCGAGGCCCTTTGACTGCTCCTCACTTCTGCCCAAGACGTGGTTGTGTGACACTGGTGTGGCCCCCTCAGGACACCAGGGGCAGCTCCTCTGGGTTGACGGCTGCTAAAGGAGGGCTCGGTCCTCACCGCCTTTTGCACTTGACAACAGGCAGTCATGCCAGAATCTGGTTTGAGCCTCGCGGTCACCCTCTCAGGCAGAAGTGCCCTCCTGCCTTCTGATGAGGAAACTGAGGCACCGAGGGGCCTCACCCATGGCCTTCCAGCGAGAACGTGTTAGAGCCACAGCAGCTGCTCTTAAGGCTCACCGCCCCGTGCTTCCCTCCACCCCCAGCGTGTGGGCTGAGGGTCTTGGGCCCGGTCTTGGTGCCGGGAGATGATGGAGCACTCGGGCAGCCCCCCTTCTGCACCTCTGATCGCGTGTCCAGTCGCGGGCCCTGCTGGGACCCCCGCCTGGAGCCCCCTGTGGATGGGAGATGGGGCCTGGGGCAAACAGTGCTCGAGCAGCAGTGTGGTGGCCCGCCCGCCCCACCCCTTCCTGCACTTAGGCGTCTGTCTTCCCGAGAAGAGCGAGGCGTGGACGCTGCTGTGGCCGGCCCTTGCCCAGCTGTGCAGCACCTAACTGTCCACCCCCCAGGCTGTATTTTCTCGGGTATTGATGAGCCGGTGTCACCCAAGACGCAGCCACAAGCTGAGCTAAACTCAAGACGGATCGGGTCTCCACCTCATCAATCTGCCTGTGGCCACTGGGCTGGGGAGGAAGGCGGGGGGGGGGGGGCGGCTGGTGGCAGGCCGTGGGCTGGGCGGCGCAGGGGTCCCGGCCTCTCCAGGCTGTCCGCATGCTCTTCCGCAACCACAAATCTACCTACGGGGGCCGAGCCATTGCTCTCTGTCCAAGAATTTGCAGGGTGACCGGGGCCCGGCGACCTTCTCAGGCTGCCCGCCTGGCTCCCCATTGCCGAGGGGATGAAACCAAACTGCTCACCACGGCCCGCAGGCCCTCCCCTCTGCACCGCGTGGCCACGCCAGTCCGCCCTTCGCCCGCTATCCTGTTCTGGCCGCACAGGCCGCCACCTCCTCCCATAGGCCACACTCCTTCCCACCTCGGGGCTCTGCGTGCGTGTTCACTCTGCCTGGAATGTTCTCTTCGTGCTCTGTCCCCTCCTCTCTCTGCTGATGCCTTGTTAGGGTCTGACCGAAACTGCTTCCCCGGGGCTCCCGCGCGCCAGGCTAGGCTCTTAGCTCCCCTGCCAAACCCTCCAGACAGCTGGACTCGATGAATTATTTATGAGACTTTCTGTTACCGTCTGTCTCCCTCACCAGAAATCGGCTCCGTGGCCCCAGCAACCCCCTCCGTGTTGTTTCCCACTGTACCCCCAGTGCTGGCCCATAGTAGGCCCTCCGGAAATGTTTGGTGAATGAGTATCACGTGACTGTCGTTGCCCTCATGGAAAGTTTTCCGTTTCCTGCTCCTGCCCCAGCAGCCCTGCCCAGGGTATCCCCCCATCGCCCGCGTCCGCTGGTCTCCGCCTCATCTCTGCTCACCCGCATCTGACCACGGGTGAAGTCCAGATGCCTCAGGGTGGCTTTGGAGGCCCGCAGGATCCAACGGAAAGAATTCCCTCTGCCTGGAGTTCCCTCCTTGTCTGTTCTCTTTGCTTGGCCAACTCGTATGCACCCTTCAAAACCTCAATAGGTACCACCTTCTCTGTGAAGCCTTCTGGGCTGTCCCACACCGATGGGTTCCGCCCTCTGCTGGTCCGGCAGCTGCTGGGCGCCAGGCCTGGGGCAGGGCACTGGGGAGGCAGGGCAGGGAGGGGTGGGGAGTAGGAGTAAGGGGGAGTCAGCCCTACAGACAGCAACCTCAGAACATCCAGATAGTGATGACGGAGACAAAAGCCAAGCACTGTCCCCAGCAATTTTCTTACGCTTTTCCTAAAACCTTAAAACCTCACACTGTGAGGTGCTGGTGTCCCCCAGCTTTACGGATGAGGACGGCAAGGTTCAGGTGACATGACTTGCAGCTAGTTCATGAAAAGCTGGACTTGAACTCCAGCTGCATTCCGTGTTACTTGCTTCTCTGCATCCAGTGCGGGGCGTGCAAGTGGCTGTAAGAACATGGTGGAGCCCCTCCCCCCTCCCCTGCACTGCCGCGTTGAAGTTCACAAAGGGGCAGGAGTTGAAGTTCACAGAGGAAAAAGATGACACTGGAAGGAAGCATACGCATTCTTCCAGACAAAGACGGGGCCAGCAGGGCACTGCCTGCTTTGAGAACTATGTGGGCACAGGTCCAGAGGGGGGGGGGGTCGGGTGGGGGCGTGCAGGTGGGGAGGGGTGGGGAGCTCTTAAATGTGGGGAGGCCCAGGACCCGGGGGTCTGCCGGGGGCCTGCGTGATAAATGGAGGCTCTTGGCATGTGGTCTGTTGCTGTGGTCCTGGCATGTGGCCACTGTGGGCTCTGGTTTCTGGCAGCTTCCAGACTCCGTGGTCCCTGCTTGTCCCTGTTGGTAGTTTCTGCTTGTCGAGTCTCCACCCCGTTTCCTCCCAGCTGACAAGGCGGGTGGGGGCCCCCGGGGAGAGTTTGTGGTCTATGCATCCTTAGGGAAGAACGTGAGAAGGAGGCCAGGGACTGTCACACGGGGTTGGCGGGGTCCCTCTGTTTCCTGTCTTCTCATTTTCAGAAGTGTCGTGTGCCACCTGTCTCTCTCACAGCCCCGTCTTGGGCCACTTCTCTGAGGCCCACGGTCCCTGCTTTTCACATGGCCTCCTGGGCCGGTGGTCTGGGCCAACTAGCCCCTCCAGTGTGTCCCATCAGCCCTCCACACCACGCTGTAGGCACTGATGTCCCCCCCCGTGTGCTCAGTGGACAGCCCCGGTCTCTTCTGTCCTCACCTCTGCACCATTTTCACAGGGAGGGAAACTGAGCCTCAGAGAGGCTAAATAACAGCTGTGATCACCCAGCCCGTGAGACGGAGCCAGGATTTGGACCCCGATCTGGCTGACTCCACTGTCCTGTCCTGCCCGGGGGATCCCCCTGCCCCGGCCCCCGCCTCATCTCTGCTTACCAAAATCCAACCTTCAGGGCTCCACTTGGAAAGACCAGACTTAGTTCTGGCCCATGGCAGAGGCTCCCTCCCCTCCTTCCCTCCTTCCTAGGTACTTTGTGCCCACCCCCTACCTTAGCCACCTCCTAGGCACTGGTGACCCTACATAGGGTCCATGCTCTGGAGCCGGATTTCATGGCTTCACCCCTCACCAGCTCTGAGACCTCGAATTAGCTCTCTGAATCTCAGTTTCTTCATCTGTAAAATGGGGAGGGGGGAGTGACATTAGTGCCTGCCCCCTGGATTGTTGGTAGGAGTGAGTCCCTGAGTGTAAAGTGCTGGGAATGGTACCCGTCACATAGTCCACATCCCATGTTTTCATGGGCCCCCTCCTGCAGGAAGCACCTCCAGATCCCCCAGGCTGGTGAGTGTCTCCCTCCTCCATGCTCCAGCTCACCTGCTGTGTGTCCCAGCGGTGAGGCCTGAGGGTCAGGTGGGTCCCTTGCCCGACCGTAGGCACCTTGGGGACCGGGGCCGCTCCCCCCCATTGCCCCTTCACCCCACCCCAGCTACCAGACCAGGGCTCTGCACATAATAGACACTTAATACATGTTTATGGAATTGAATTAACGATAAAACGAGATAATGGCCTGGAAGGAGCCTGAGTTGTTAGGAGGGAATGCACAGCGTAAAAACCAGGCATATTTTTTTAAGCAGATTAATCTGGTCTTAACTCATTCTAATAGCCTGCGCCCCTATTGGCCAAGGCCATTATAATAATATACGGCCAGGGCCGTGGAGCAGGAGATAGCGGTGCCTCAAAGTTTGCCTTCCGGAGGATACCACAGCACGCTGCCTCCCGACTCTGCGCGCTGGAGCCCAGGGAGGGTAAGGGGCTTGCCTGGGGTCACTCAGTAGGAGAACGGACAATGAGAAGAGACTGAGGCTCAGAGAGGTCAGAGAGCTTACCCTAAGATGCACAGCTGAAGGAGGAGGAGCTGGCTCAGGAGGCCTGGCCTTGCTCTGCGGTGATTGCGTTCCACTGTCTTTGATCTTGGTGCCAGGACCAGAGCGTCCAGATTCTCATCGCAGAGAGCTCTTCACTCAGCTCCTCACTCCTGTGGATCACCATCCTCACGGTTGGGAAGTCAAGTTTAATGCCTCAGAATACATAAACCTGAGAGGAAGCTGGTATCAACCATTCACACCTTAGTCTGAAATCACTTCCTGGTGAGGGCTGAGATCTGAAGGAGTGAGAGTGGAAGAAAGGCTACTGGAAGAGATCTGAAGGGCTAGTGGAAGAGAGAAACGGTCCAGTTCCTGGCAGTGGGACCCACAGCAGTGGCTCCAGAGCCATCCTTCCCAGCTATCTACTGCCGTGTCCCTGAGTACAGATGACAGTCTGGCTTGGTTTCAGAACCCTGTGCTGTCACCAGAGCCCCACTGCTGGCACCAAACGGCTTGGCACCCAGCTCTCGCTCTCCCTCATCAGCAGCCTTGGACAGGTGTTGCTCTCTGAGCCTCCATTTCCTGCTCTGTGAAATGGGCTACAGTGGTCCCGTCCCAGTGGCTTTGAAGAGTCACTGGGTGAACGGACCTCGGGGGCGCCCAGCACAGCCGAGGCAGGAATGAATGAATGAAGCCCCATCCGTACCATGTCCCCAGTTCTCCCACCAGCTTGCGGGGACCCCAGCATCTGGGGTAGGGGGGGGATGCCTCGTGCCCTTTAATCCGTGGGGCCGCACGGGTTACAGCGGGGCCGGGGCCGCTCACTGCCTGGTGATGAAAAGCACTGGAGGGAGAGGGAGTTTCTCTGCGGAGGTTTCCCCAGTCCTGCCGAGTCCCCTAGCTGTCCCCACCCCCCGCCCCGCCCCAGTGGCTTCCCACCTGTCTCTTCTAGCGGGCAGACGAGGTCCTCAGCTGCTGGCCCAGCCAGCAGGGCGGCTGCGGCCTTAATCAGCCATCGCTCCGCTTTCCTTGGAAGGAGAGATTGCAGGTGGCAACTCGTAATTTCCCAGGCTTCTCCCTTTCATTAATTTCTCTCCGCAAAATGGAGGCTTTCTGCTGAGCCGGGGAATTGGCAGCGGCGCTCTCGGCTCCAGGGAGGGGGGCGGCCGTGGGGGCCGCGGCAGCCGCTCTGCTCGCCCTGTTTGCCGTGCCCCCTCGCAGAGGCCAGAGGCCTCGTCTCTGCTCACGTCGGCTTGCCGAGGCAAGGTCTGGAAAATTGCTTGGTTCGTCCCGTGCTTGCTGCTCCGTCCCTGGTGGCGAGGGCGGGTGGGCCGGGCACCAGCCTTCAGTGGACAGCGAGGGGGCGCGAGTCTCTGAGCCCCCGGGGGGCACCCCTGTCCCTGCGGCTGATTCCTGATGGAATGAGCGTGGGGCTGCCAGTGCCTTGAGCATCCCTCCGAGGGGTTTTTCCTGCCTCCCAGAGTTGAGCGCCTCGGAAGGGCCCACTCCGAAATGGGCACGATGTAGATGAGGGCCGGGCACTGTCCGGGCTTCGGGGAGCTCCCAGCCGCGGGGAGGGAGACGGTACCCCAGTGAGGACACCTGGTCAGGGGGCCACTCCAGAGGGTATGGAGACCTGAAGACGGAAGCCTGGGGAGGCCAGGGTCTGGAAGAACAGATGCAGGGGTGGGGGGGACGGGAGAGGGATTCCCTGATCCTGGAACAGCGTGTGCTAAGGAACTGAGGCTTCACATCCAGCTCTTCGTCCCGCAGACACGGGTAAGCGGTGGCACGAAGGTAACGTGGAATCACAGGGCAGGCCGGGGGTCCGCCCAGAGCAGGGAGTTCGGTGTCCCCCGGGGACTGAGGGAGCCTTGGTTAGGTGTGCAGTTTAGAGAGGCAACCAGTGTGGAAAGTGGGAAGGGGCGTAGGAGGGCCAGGAAGAATGCCGGAAGTTGAGTGGCCGGGATGGCCCCAGGTTGCTGGTCCCAGGTAGATGACAGTGCCGTTTCTTGGGAAGGAGGGAAGGAGACACAGGGAGAGGAGCAGTTTTTTGGTAGGGAGGAGGGAGGTGGTCCTAATTAAAAGGAAGGAGTCAATCACCAGCTAGTATGAATTAGGGAATTGGACCAGCTCATTAATTTTCACCTACAGCCTTAGGATCCAGGAGACAGGCCTGGAGGGGCAGGGCTGACATTGGCCCCGGTTGTTTCACTGCTTGTGGGACTGCGTCTGTTGGGGGGGGGGACCCAGAGAATGTACAGTTCAGATCCTGCTGTCCCTCCCCATCGAGTAACCAGGGAGAGGGGTCGCTGTGTGCCCCGAGCTCCCCACGGACTGGGGCCCTTCTGCGGGTCTCTGAGCCTCTCTGAACCTGTTTCCTGGTTTGCAGGGAGCACAAGCCACGGGGACAGACACACCTGGGGGCATGGAGCTGCTGGTACACCCTCGGGCCGGGTAAGCCAGGGCCTCCGTTCCTCGGCCTGGAAGAGGGTGCGGTGCCCAGCCCTGCTGTAGGGATGTGGCTGTCAGCTTTCCTCGGGGAGACTGACACCTGGTTCGTATCCCCCGAAGTCGCCCTGAGGTGGGGGGTTCCCCGATGGAAGTCGAGAGCCTTGATGTGGAGGAAGTGGACCCTGGGCAGCCCAAACCTGCCGCCGCTCACCACCTCTGAACCCCCGTGCGTGTTCCCCCGGCCGCAAACCGGGATCATTCTGCCCACCTCGCAGGATTGCTGTGACCAGCGATCGGCAGAGTGGGCTGCCTGCGCCACCTCGGCCCGAAGCTGTGGCGCGCCGATTGCAGGAGACACAGATGAGGCCACTCCTATCGCTCCCCTCCCAGGGCTTGCTGTGAAGACAGGGAGAGTCTCAGAGGGGTGTGCGTGCAACAGGCTTTGTGAGCCAGCGGGGTGGTGAGTTGGGAGGGCTCTCCTGTGTGGGACAGGGCAGGTAGGCCCCCGGGGACCGGGGGGAGGTGTGCGACTCCCCTCTCCAAGCCCAGGGCCCTCCCCTCCTGCTGGGCTCCGGACCCAGCCGCCCCAGCACCCATCCGGAAGCCTGGTCCCGCCTGCACCAGCCCAGCCTCCTCGCTTCCCCCCCCCCCCGCCACACCGCTTCGCCGCTATGCTGGGCCCTACCTGCCTCTCCCCCAGTCTGCGTGCTGGTTACACACTATCTGGGCAGGAATCTTTGATGTTTTCGGAGGGAGGACTGGGCAGCTGAGGCCGGGCGGGAGCTGGCTGTATATTTTCTTCTGTAATGGGGTATTAAGTAGACAGCCCAGATGGGGATCTTGGGCGGGAGGGGGTGGGTGCAGCCTGCTTTGTATCAGCCTGAAATATGGCCCTGTCTCTGCCAGACCTCAAAGGACACTACCGTGGGGTCGGCTGGGAACCAGCTTTGATGTTCCTGCGGCAGGGGGACCAGGCAGATCCTCCCTGGCACAGATCTTCCCTGGAATGTGGCCCTGCCAGGCCCCTGGGGGAGAGTAGCCCCCTCTTCCCCCCCCTTTCCCTTCCACCCTCATATTTCCCTCCCTCCATTCCCTTCCTCTTCCTCCTCCTCCCTTACTTCCCATCCACACGCGCCCCCCCCCCCCCGGCATCCCTGAGGGATCCCCTCCGTGAATGTGCGGAAAGGGCACAGGCCAGAGAACCCAGGATGCTGATTGTGGGGAGAAGGTGATTGAAGGTGTGGACTGGGGCCAGATGCCCCGGGGTGGAATCCCAGTTCTTGTGCTCATCAGGCAAGCTGCTTAAATTCTGTATGTAGCCAAGCCCTCCCTCGTCTGGGAACTGGGATAGGGTAATAGCTGCCTAAGGGGTCGTTGGGGAGGTTAAATGAGTAAATACTGCAGAGTGCTTGGATTTGTGCCCTGCCACGAGCAGACGGTGGTGGCCGGGATTAGCTGTTTCTGTGTGACCAGGAGTGAGTGGCCGGACCCCTCTAGGCCTCAGTTCCCTCCTGGGTACAATAGTATGAATCACCCTCCCTCCCCCAGTTCATAGGGCGGGATGGTGAGGATAAAAAGGGTCACGTGTTACAGGACTTGGCACATGTGGCTTCCAGGAATAATTCACCCCAGCCCCTCCTGTGTGCGGGGCTCCAGACGGAGGTTAAGCCAGTAGGGGGGAACACCACCCAGGGGAGCAGAGCGCCCAGTGAAGAAGTCAGTCCAGGACTGCAGGGTGAGGTGTGCTGGGCACCCCGTGGTTTGAGAATGGAGGGGCCGTGTCCCGATGAGCCTGCTTGGGGCAGGGCGTGGGCAAGGCCACTTCCCTTCCTGTTTCCTTTCCTTGTCCGCCCGCCCCTCCCCACCACGACATGAGACACCCAGGAAGCCCACCAGTCAGAGCCCCGGGAGCAGAGGGCCTGCCTGGCGTTTGCCTCTCACCGGCCAGTGACCTCGGCAAGGCGTCCTCCTCTGGCCTTGGTGTCTTAAGGGGGGGGGTCATTACTGGCTGGTAGGCGTAGTGGCAGCTCTTTGAGGATCACCTCAAATCCTGCCCCAGATGGAGGCACAAGTGATGAGGCTGGGCCACAAGGGTGGCGTCCCCCCCGCCCCGGCAGCTGTCCGTGGCCAGGATTGACAGCGAAGGCTGCGCACTGTCCGGACCCTCTCCCCAAAGACCTTTGGCTTTGTGCCAGAGCTGCCCCTCCCCTGCCCCTGCCCTGGCCCCTTCCAAAGATCCTGACTGTGGTCTCCACCAGCCTCAGCTCCGGTCTGCACTCTGCTGTGGGAACCCCAGCCTCAGTTTCCCCATTTGGAGAATGGGGCTCACGACACCGTATAGTGTTATCGTTGGCAACATATCGTTGGCAACATATCGTTGGCTCCGTGAGGGGTACCCCCCCCCAGCGCCCCCAAGGATGGCTCCTTTCCCTCCATACCCTCAGCTGCCCCTCTGATGTCAGCTCCAAGGCCAGGGCCAGGGCCATGCTGGGTCCACTGCAGGGTCCTCTCCAGGTGCCCTGGCAGGTCCTCTGTAGGGGCACTTCCTCCAGAGGCTCAGGGTGAGGGACTTGCTTGAGACCACCCGGCTGCAGCTGGGGGGTCCTGGGCTTGGACTTTGGGCCTTGCTCCTACCAGCGCATGTGGCCACCCAGCGAAGGGGCTCTGTGCTCTGGAAAGTTCTTCTTGGACTAGGACTGGAGTCAGCTCAGAACACCGGCCCGTCTGCTCGGAACCGCTGGTAAAGAAGAGAGGGGTCCCTCCCCCCATGACAGTCTTCAGAGAGCCCAGCCCTGTGCCAGTGCCCACCCCCCACCCCCCCCCCGGCCCTGCAGCATCAGTTCTCTTGTTCCCCCACCCCCACCCCACCCCACGGCCCTTGGGAGGAAGTGAAGAGTCTGCATCACCGTTCACCCGGGGCCGGCTGGGCACTTTTACACCCTCAGAGACCCCACCGCTGCGCCTGGGCACGTACTGACCCTCACCACGCAGGGGGCCTCATGCTCGAGGGCCAGGACAGCTGTCATAGTCCCCCTGCCCACCCCGCGGTGTCCCTCGAGGCTCCCACCCTGGGACGTGGTGCAGATAAGCGCTCCCTGGAACCTGGTGAGGAATGAGTGACTTGCAGAGCAGCCCGTCCAGCCCCACACCCGCCACCCCAAAGTCAGATCAGAGCCCCCCTCGCTCCTGCTCAGCCACCTCCAGGGGCTCCCCGGTGCCCATATGATAAACGGTCCAAGCTTTTGAGTTTGCAAGGCTCCCCCACATCCACGCCTCACCCGCCTCACCCCTGGCCCCCAGCAGCTCTCTGTGCCCTGCCTTGGAGCCTTCCTCTGGGGGAGCCCTCTGTCACCGCCTCACTGGGACAGCCGCTGCCTCCTTGGAGCTCCTGTTTCTCTGTCCCCACCGTGGTCTGGCACCTGTCCCCTGTCCTGGCCTTGCTTGTGGGTGGGGCCGAGGCTGCCCCAGGGCCTGGTGGGAGTGGACAGCATAGTGAGCGGTCGAGCGAATAACTGACGGTAACGGTGCATCGTGCTGGGGGCTGCGGGCGCGGAGGACGGGCAGGATGGGTCAGGACGGAAGTGGCAGCGTGCTGAGATGCCCCCTCGCCACGAACCCTTTCTTCCATCAGTCAGCGGCTTGCCCGCCTCTTGGGCTCCTGACCCTTTCGCTGGCCTGTCCACTTGGGCTCCTGACCCTGAGGTTCCAGCCTGCGAGTCCTGAGACCCCCAGGTCCTACCCTGCCCCTGAGTGCCCACCACGTGACCTTGAGCAAGCCCCGTTCTCTCTCTAGGCATCGGTTTCCCCCCCTAGTGGGACGGGTGGGTTGGAGTCCATCAGAAGTGGCAGACCGAGGTCCTAGACGCAAATCAGGACATTCTCTATTTGGCCCACGTGGTGTTTTTTCCTTTCCTTTCTTTTTTTTCCTCACTTGAGCCGGTATTGAAAAGGGGAAGCTTTCACAGAAACCTCAGATTTCCAGCTCCTCTTGATAAGTGGCCTGGCCTTGCCCAAGCCTCCCACCAGTGGGCTCCAAGCGGCTGGGTGGTCCTCGCTCCTGGCCACCTGCCCAGTCGCTGACCAGAGGCCCCTTCTGCCCCGACACCCTCTCCTTGGAGGGAAAGGTTTCAAAACCTGCCTGGAGATAAAGCTCTCTGACTGCACCCCCCAACCCCCAATATTCCAGGCAGTCTGCCTCGTTTTAAAATTCCTTCAGCAGCCCCAGGCCCAGCGGCTTCTCCCAACGAAGGAATGAGAGCGAGGAGGCCGCACGCACGTGACCGTGCTCTGCGGCTGGGAAGGCTTTGATGTTGCGGGAGATTTCAGACCGCCCTTCTGCCCCTCCCCCCTCCGGTCCCTCCCGTCCCCTCCCCCTCCTCCTCCGTTCTCTCCCCCTCCCCTCCCTTCTTTGCCCTCCCTTCTCTCTCCCTTCCTCTCCCCCTCTACTTTTCCCTCCGACCCCTTTCCCTCTTCTCCCCTCCCCCCTCCTCCCTTCCCTCCCTTCCACTTCCTCCTCCCCCCTTTCTCTCCTCCCCTCTTCTCCTCTCCTCCCTCCTCCCCCTTCCCCTCCACTTCCTCTCCTGTGCTGTTCTCTCTCCCCCCCACCTCCACCCCCCTCCTCCTCCTCCAGGTGACCTGCTGATTGCCCTCACTCTGGGTCTCACACACCTGGCCTGGCGACTTGCCGGCCAGGTCAACCCAGGGCGGTTGAAGTTTGGGGCAGAGGGCTGCTGTGCGAGGAACAACGGGGTGGGGGGTTGGCGAGTTGCTGGCTGAGTCACCCACCGCTGGGGCTGCATCCACTGTGGAGGAGGGACAGACCTCCACCCCCTGCCCCAGTCCTGTGATGATCCTGCCACGGCCACCCTGTTTTATTCATGAGGTCTTGAGGCCAAGGCTGCCCGGTTCAGGGCTGTAGTCCTTTTGTCCTGGGGGGAAACTGAGGCCTGGGGCATTGGAGGCCCAGTGGCAGGAGGGAGTGGAGGAGGGAGGATCAGGAAGGTTGGAATGGGTAGTGCCCGTGGGTGGCTGGTGTGTAAGAGGCAAGTGGAGAAGGGCCTCTTGGCCCCGTGCCCCAGTGGGGACCCTCCCTCCCTGCTGCTGCCCCTTCTCTCCTGCCCTGTAAATGTTCCCTGGGATCTCTAGTTTGTGGCCCTGAGTGGGGGGTAGGGGGGTGCCCACCACCCTCTCCTGTCCCTCTCTAGCTTTCTAAAAGCTGAGTCCGCAGGGCTTGCGTCAGGTTTCTCTATCTGGCCGGCCCCCACTTTGCTCCGCACCCACAGAGGGCAGCCGTGGGAATGGGAAGTGGTCCCCTGCCCCGTGTAATTCCCCCCGTCCTGATCCACAATCACGGAGGTCGAGAACACGCCAGCGGGGGCCATGGGGACGGAGTGCAGGGCGTGGGGCTGGCTGGTTCCGAACTCCCTGAGGGGGAGCGATCTGTGCTTCGGGGGAGGGTCCCCCCCACCCCCACCTGGCCCCCAGGCCCCTGTCCCTGCTCTACTTTCTGTGGTTAAAAAAAAAATCTGGCAGGCTTGTTCATGAAAGGCGCGCGCCGAGACAGAAGCAATTAGGGCAAAGCTGTAATTGTGCCAGCAGGCTGGTGGTCCTACTGGGTGCCCAGCCCTTCCTCGGGGCAGGGAGGGTATACTCTGTCCTTCCTGACTGCGCAGGGTGGCAATCCAGGTTCAGAGAGGTGCTGAGACTCACACGGTCAGACAGCTGTGGGGGAGCCCGGCCTCCTCTGCGCCCCGACCCCACTCTGCTCAGGGCGCCAGCTGCTGCCTGGGTGTCTGGGCAGGAGGGCACAGGCCGGACTTCAGTGATGCCAGTGGGCCTCTGGCAGTTTCTTGCCAGCCTTCCCTTTGTGGAATACGAGGAACACCCACTCCTGGCAGCTGGCCGGTTCCCCTCCTCGAAGCCCTGTCAGTGATGCTGAGGCTGGTTCCTGTCTTTCTGGCTGCCTTCTCAGCAGCTGCCCTCACGTGCCATGCCCACTGGGTGCCCCTGGCCACAGGCAGCCCGAGGGCTTGGCCCTCCCCCCAGAGAAGGAAACCCCGTAACAGGAGGGCTGGGGGCCTCAGGACCCTTGTCTGCATCCTAATGACCTGTGCAACCTTGGGTAAGTCACTGCCCCTGTCTGGGCGTATGGAAAAGAAGAGGGTCAGTGGCAATACGGATGGCAGTGCCTTCTCTCCCATTGGGCTTGTTTTGAGTTGAATGAAAAGAGGTAGAAATACATAAACAGTACTCTGTACAGATGTGAGTAGCCGGGCTGCGTGGGTGTCCTTGCACCCTGGCACGTGCTCAGCGGGGCCCACTCTGCGCAGGTGCCAACGACCCCGGTCTTTTCTATGAGACCGTGAACAAAATAAGTGGGCCCGGTCCGGCGAGCCCCCGCCGATAGGGGCTGCAGAACTCAAGCCCTTCCACAGACTGAGGGGCAAGAGAGTCCGATCCATACCAGAGTCGGGTCTACACACGTTTGCCTGACAGAGGCCCATGATTCTCTGGCCAGCTCTTCCTGAGTCTGCCTCGTCTAGGAGTGGGGAGAGGTGGTGTGAAGGGGCAGTTCCTGGGTCTGAGCCTCAAGGCCCTGCATCACGGGCTTTCAGTTAGCCCCTCCCTAGGGCCCACCCCCTCTCCCCCAGCTGTGCCCACGGAGGGTGCCCAGGAAGCTGGGGGGAGGGGGCTGGCACAGGCTGGTAGAGGCTCTGACGAGATAGGCCTTTTCGTCCTCATCACTCCCCAAGCCCAGTGACTATGACCAACCGGTAGCCATATTTAGGGAACGTGTCCTCTGCTCAGGCCTGGTTTTCAGGGTCTTTAGCCCCTGGTCCACTCTGCAGTGCGACCCTCTCTGACAAATGCCCATTTGAGAGATGGGTGACCTCCTGGCCCAAGGCCATCCAGTGTGGGCACCTAGGCCTGCCTAAGCCAGTGGAGCAGAGAGGTTGGAATATAGGTTCTGGAGCCTGAATTCAAAATCTGAGTCCTCCCCCCCCTCACCCCCACTTGCTGTGTGGTTCTGAGTGAGTTACTGCACCTCTCTGAGTGAGTTACTGTAGAGAAGGGATAAAAACAGCATCTCCCTTTGGGAGGAGTCAGTGCAGCAGCACATAAAACACCTGGCACAGAGTAAGTGCTTGCTAAATGTCAGCTGTAGTTGTTGCTGTTTTTATTATTATTTGACTTGAAAATTCCCTTGCTCCACGTGCTGCTTCCACTACAGTGAAAGGCTGAGCTGAATAAATGGGGATGAAGCCTCCTGGGTCCCCACCCGGTGAGATTATGACCCTGAGCCCCTGTGTGGGGCTGGTGCCCATAGGGCCCCCTTATAAGGTGCGGTGGTGAGACGCTTGGCCCTGTCCTGGTGGCCTGGCCAGGGCCCCCATGCAGGGGCGGGGGTCTCTGGCCTGCCTCCCGGCTGACAGCTCGGGCACTGTGAGCTGGCTGCCAGCCACGCTGCCTCCTCTCCCGGCTGGCTGGCATCCCGGGCCCGATGCCAGGGGGCCGGCTGGTGGGCAGCAGCTCGAACACCGCAGGGCTGTGATCCCAGCCAGGAGGCTCCAGGCGGGGCTGGCTGTTGGGGCCTCCAGCCGCCCCACACGGCCCTCGGGAGCCAGGCACAGCTGTGCTGACTCTCGGCACCCCCCGCCCCCCAGGTTGGCGCCTCTGCAGAGCTGGGAAGAGCAGATTCACAGAAGCAGCAGCGAAAAGAGCAGAGCACAGCCGGGGCGGCAGGTCCACAGAAGGCTGAGCCTCCCGCGGCTCCCGTTTCCGCACCTAGAAAGTGGAGCCAGGTGTGCCTCCCTGGCCAGTCGCGCAGGGTCAGACATTTAGCCAGCGCTCGCCGAGTGCCCGTGTGTCCCGGGCTTGTGCTGGGGGAGGTTATGCCACTGGGGATGCTGGGGACACACCAGGCACTGTTCTAAGTCCCCCACAAATAGGGGGGTTACCCCCATTTTGTAGATGAAGAAACTGAGGTTCACAGAAGCCCATACAGCTGGGAAGTGGCTGAGGCGGGCTTTGAACGGCAGCAGGCTGGCTTCAGAGTCCACACCTCAGTGATGCCTAGGGTCCGGGTGTTGAGGGTAACCTGTACCATTTGGGGAGCAGGTCACTCCGCCTGGGGCACAGGAAGGCTGCCCGGAGGAGGGGACGGATGTGTGGGTTGGGACTGAAGCTGCACGGCATTTCTGCTGGTGGGCACTTGGCCCGGGTGAGAAGGCAGTCCAAGGAGAGCTTCTCTAGGGAGGTGCCGTTTGCGCTGTGACCTGAATGACCTGAACCAGCCGGGCTGTGCTAGAGTAAGAGCATCCCAGGGAGGGGGACCGGCCAGGGCAAAGGTCCTGAGGCAGGAAGAGGTGAGGGAAGCTGGAAGGGGCAGAAGGCAGGCCCCTGGATGGGAGTATGGAATGGGTGGGGCTGAAGAGGGCAGGGCCAGCTCGCAGAGGGTGAGGAGGAGTTTGGGGGCGGGGAGTGTTCTGGGGTGGAGTGTGTCAGTCAGGTGTTACTGCCTTTTCCCTGAGTTGAGGAAGTGCCAGGGCAGGAGTAGGAGGCTTGGCTAAGTCATTAGACTGTGTCACCGCCTCTCCTGCAGTGGCTTCCCCTCCCTCGTCATTTCCCTTAGTGGCAGTGGGGATTCATCGTGGGGGTCTCCGAGCCCCCTTGCCCCGTGAGCGTCTGCGTTCCGGGCGGGACCTAACCAGGCCGCTCCTGCCTTGGGGTGATTAGGTGTCCCCGGGCAGCCTCTCTCCAGCCAGCTGCTGGCTGTGCTGTCTGCCTCCCCAGCCCAGCGCGTCCCACCGCACACCATGAGTCCCCTTTCCTGAGGACCGTCCCTGTGCCCTCGGACCCTCCATTCGAGTACATCCCTCGTTCGTATTTCGGGCTGCAGGCGGCCAGCCACTCTGCCTGTCGCCAAGTGTAACCGGACAGTCTGGGCTCGGCTGTGTAACCACAGCATGCCACTGCCCCCCCACCCCCACCCCGCTCCGCTCTGAGCCTCACTGTCCTCATCTGTACGGTGGGGATATCAGTTTCTGCCTTGCGATTGGCCATAAGCCTCAAATAAGAGAACCTCCGTCAGGTTCCTGCTGGGAACCGAGCCCGGCCTCCATCAGCGGCCGCTGTTGCAAACATGAATCCTAAATCCTTGTGACCGCCGGGCCCAGCACCCTGGACAGCAGCGGCCCGGCCGTGCCCTCTTCCCGAGTTGGAAGGGACGCCCGCCCACTGCCCGGCCTCAGCCTTGCCGACCTCCGTCAGCCTCCCCCGGCCTCCCTCCTGCTCCCGGAGTCTTTAGTCTTCGGCACAGTCTGGTAATTAAAAACCTTCAAGGGGGACTTTATTGAGTTAGCATTAGTTATTTTGTCAGGCTGGGAGAGCGAGAGAATTATCTGTCCTCCGGGAGAGGGGGGCTGGGGCGGGGGCCGTGGGCTGAGATTGGCAGGTGCCTGCCGCTGCGTGCACTGCATTTGTGCTCCGTTGACGCACCGCACTGCGGGAGGCTGGCGGGACGCTGGCAGGGGGCGGCTCCCCACCGGGAGGCTGGGCCCGCCGGGATGTTGCCGCCTCCGGCCCCTTCCTGTGGCGGACGGGCTGATGGGCTCCTGGCTTTCCAAACAAGCCCCTGCCAGACCCCAAGATGGCTGCAGGCTCCGGGAGGCAGGGGATGAGGGGCTCTCTTCTTCCTGAGCTGGGGTGTGGGGCCAAGCTAAGCCCTGGGGTTGGGGTTCGCCATTGGCCTGGGTCACGGTGCCCAGGCCTCCTCCCTGCCCACCCCTTTCATGGCCTGAACGAACCTACTTACGGGGTCAGGCAAGACACACCTGGGACGTGGAGCTCTGTGACCTTGGGCAAGACCCCTCGCCTGCCTGCCTTCAGACACTCACCTGTAAAATTAGAATACAGTCCTCCCCTCTCCGGGCTGCCATGAGCAATAATAAAGGAGGTAAATGGGAATTCCCTTGTCCAGGGGAAGACCTGGTTTTATATCCCTGGGTCTTTCTAAAGGCCCAGCTCTGCGGAAGGAGCCAACGTTTACCCCTTCTGTTTGTCACTCACCTGGAGACGACTCACGACTCGGAATCTTTGCAGTCACCCTGCAAGACAGGCGCGGCCAGTCCATGTTTCAGATGAGCAAACTGAGGCTTGGAGCAAGGGAGTGGTTTGCTCAGAGTCCCACCAAAGAGTTGGAGGCTGCGCCCAGACCGGGGTCTGTCCCCTGCCCGAGGAGCTGGGAGCCAGCACTGGAAACTATTGAATCTCCGGGGTGGGGGGTGGGGGGAGGTGCCCAGGAAGGACACGTGTCGCCTCCTCCAGGGACTTGGACCTGACCAGGAGGCTTCCTGTAGGAAACAGGCGCTTGGTTCATCCGTGCACCATGCCCTGCTCCCTGCCTCGCTCCAGAGGCGCATCTCGGAAGAGCCCAAGGGCCTCACTCCCCGGTCCATCAGCCCTGCCTACAAGGCTTAGCAGCTGAGACCCAGACGCTGCCACTCCTGGGCATGTGGTGCTGACTGGGAGGGAATGTGGGATCTGGAGCCTCAGGACACACCAAGCACCTCTGTGCCACCGTGATCAGACCAGTTGTCATTTAGGAGGACTTTCCTGGGACCCGGCCTGCACTGGCACCGGCCACAGGCATAGGACTGGCCTGCAATGGGACTGGTTGGGGGGAGAGGGTGGCAGAGAGTTGTGCCTCCCTGAGACACGGGGCCGTGTGTCGCATGTGCGTGGTGGCCCTTTACAGCGGACACAAGCCTCCTTACCCTCTAGGTTCCTCTCTTCCAGGAAGCCTTCTGGGACTTTCCCAGGCTGACTTGATGCCCACTTTGTTGGGGTCTCAAGGCCCACCTCGGTCCATTGACATGCTGGGATGTTACCTCCTGGGGGCAGATTTGGGCCCTGGCTTGTCCCCTAAGCTCTCAGTATCTGCCGGCTCCCAGCCGAGTCCCAGCTCTTCTCGGGATCTCTCATCCGCACATGGAGGCCGAGACATGGACCTGGTGGCGCTTGAGGACTGTAAGAGCAAGAGGAGGGCAAGAGGGGCTCCTTTTTACTACATTTTTCCGGGCCCGTGTGCGCATGTTCTCAGGAACGAGTGGCGGAATGTGGAGGGCAGGGCACTGGACACCCAGGCCCGGACCCGGGAGCCGGAAAGTCCTGCCTCCTGCTACCTGTGGGACTGGCTTGTAATCCCGCCTGTGAGATTGTGGGCAGAGACCCCAGCACGGAGGAGGCCCGTGGGCACTGGATTCTGCCTAGTTTTACCTGCAAGTCTCAGTTTCCTTATCTGAGAAATGGATGAGGAACCGCTTGGTTTTCTAGTGGGGTGAGACTTAATGTGAGGGCTGATGTATGAGAGGGGCACCCGCCCGGGTCCCACACCTCGGTCAGGTCCCTGGGGCATAGGGGAATGACCGGCGTCCCTGAGGCTAGACAGGTGTCGGGTGCTGTAGGGGCTGCCAGGGGCTGGAACTCCATCCCTTACTTCTGTGGTTAAAATCTTGATTCTCTTCACCCCTCTGTGCCGGAAAGTAATTGGGGAGAGCCCCAAACCCTCAGGCAGCCCCCTGTCTGGCCCCACTTTCTTTTTGGTGTTCTTGCTGTTTCCGCTCTCTCAGAGCCCTGGACCTGGAGTCGGGAGTCCTGGGTTCAAGAGGCCCCCTCCTCTTCAGGGTCCCATTGCCCGAGGGCCCCCGGTTGGGCCGTGCGCAGCCCAACCTACCTGGATCCGCACCCAGCCCCGTCCTGCCCAGAACAGCACCCCCTGTCAGCCACACCCTTCCTGTTCTCATCTGATCCCCCTCCGGAAGCCGCCTTCACTGCACCACTCGCAAAAACTGCCCTTGGCCTCATCTGTCCACTCTAGTCCAGAGTCCAGGGTAAAGTTCAGCACTCCTCTCCACGGCCCCTCAATGCCTGCCTTCTCCAGGAAGCCCTCCCTATCCCCCCAGGCCCCTGGGAGGTAGGGCCCCTTCCCCTGGGGCTCAGCCCGGACTGTGGTCATTGGTTTACCTTTCCTCCCACCAGACTGTGAGCTCCTTGGGCCACCTTATGCATTTCTGGAACCCTGGGTCTGGCGTACAGTAGGTGCTCAATAAGGGCTTCTGCTTGTCGGACAGGATGTGGGAGCAAGAAGGACCTTAAAGGTCATTTCAGAGAAGAAGAGATGGAGTCCCAGGAGGGGAGGGACGGGGCATGGGGTCAGGCTGTGTGATGGAGAGGGGCGGGTACCGGCTTCGAGTTCTGACAGCCTGGGGACTGATCTGCTGGGCCATTTACTTTGCTTCTCTGTGCCTCGGTTTCCTCATTTGTAAACGGCATGCGGAAGCTGCGTCCTGTGGCTGTGCTGGGTTTGAGCCAAGGCAAGAGGGTGCACTCTGCAAAGCCCTTGAAGCTGCGCCTCTTCCCAGTGCCCCTCTAGAGGCCTCAGGGTCCGAGCGAGCGGCAGGCTTGCCCCCCGGGGCCTGCGCTCGGGGAGGCTGGCATCTACCTTGAGTGGCTGGCTTCCCTGAGGACAGGCCGGGGTCTCATTCCCAGGCCCAGCAGCCTGTGCGGCAGCCAGGGCCTGTGGGCTTGGAACAGAGGTGGGCTCTCTCTCCTCAGGGATCCTCCCGAAACGAAAAGCCATCCTGCCCCGGCCTTCCCTGGGCCCCCCTTATCAACGGTCGCGCTGTAGAGAGAGGGCCCCCTCCTTTGCTAATAGGGTTAGGGGTTACCAGCAGCAGAGGCCTGCCCCCTCGGTGCCCCAGCCAGGCCCTCAGCGGAGCCCAACCTTCCTTTACCTGAGTCTCCTCCAACACCCACGTTTTTATATTTTGAGCAGATGAAAGATTTTCATTCCTTTTGGTGTGTGTTTTCTTTTCTTTCTTTCTTTCTTTCTTTCTTTTTTTTCTTCTTTGGCTGAGATTAGCTGGTCCCTAGCTGCCCATTTGCTCAGAGCTCTGTTGTGTGGAACAGACAGCAGAGAGCCCATGCTGTGTGGCTTCCTGGGGGCCCTGTGCCTCCCGCGCGACCTGGGGCAGGGGGCTCAGGGGCAGCACCGGGAGGGGAGACGGGGGGGGGGGGGGGGGGGGGG
>CM053571.1:6208432-6361109 GCA_028646485.1 Cryptoprocta ferox
CGTGCGGCGGGAGTGAGCCGGCTGTGGAGAATTAATATTCCTGGAACATCGCCCCGGCCGCCTGCACACGCCGAGGAGAATATTACGGCGATTAGCGGTGGGAGTTCGGCCTGCACGCAATATCTGGATGGAGAATTCGGTGTGATTAATCTGGCGCTAAGTAGCAGCCTCCGGGGTCCGCGGGGCTCTGGCATGTTTGGAATGGGAAAAAAGCTCGGGAGTGCAGCGATTCTTCTGGGGGCCCTTTGGGGGTCTGCCAGGGCGCCAGCTGTGCCCGGGGCAGGCTGCAGGCCCCTGATGGCCCCCACCCCCGGGGCGGCCAGATCACCCCTCATTTGTGGCCGTGGGCAGCCTGCCTGTGGATGAGAGCGTGTTCGGGTCAGAATCTCAGCCCGCCCGACACCCACCCCGGGCTCTTCTCTCCTTTCGCCCTCCCCTGTTCTGACCCATGTTCGCCTCTCTGTGCCCCAGTTTACCCATCTGTGAGACAGGAGGCACGCTCCCTGTCCTGCCATCTCAGGGAAGAATAAGTAGTGGTATTCCCATTTTATGGAGGAGGAAACCGAAACTGTGAGCCTTTGCACAGACTGGAAGGGCACCATGCTATGCAGATTTGGGATATTATTATTAATAATTCTAGTACTCTGATTGCAGGAGCCGTCCAGGTCCTTCTGCCTGTCTCGACCCTTTGGGCAACAGCAGATGATGTTCGGAACCTCCTGGAGTGCGTTGGGGGTGCAGTGGCGGAGAGAAAGCACTGATCCTAGAGATTTGAATCTATAGCTCCGTCTGTAGAATGGGCATAAAGACACTTCCTCTCCCTGAAGTAGACGCCTATTTTAAGAGCTGTTGTTCTAGGGCTTCATCAGCTTGTAGGGTACTGGTGGAGGGGAGAGGAAAGTGGTGGTGGTGTGGGCTGAGAGGCATCTGCCTGGCCCTCTTTCCCGTCCTCAGCCCCAGGCCTGCAGCCTCGTCGGGGGGGGAGCACTGAATGCCAGGGCCAGAAGGGAGTTTCCTGCCCTTATGCCCCCCTGTCTTCACTTTAAGGAGGAGGAAACGGATTGGAGAAAGAACGAGCCTGCTCGAGGCTGCACTAAAGTAGCATCGTCGAGAGGGGACGGCAGTGTTTGGAACCAGCTGGGTCCATGTTGTCCTCAGGCGAGTCTTCCGGTCTCTGAGTCTCAGTTTCCTCGTCTGGCGAATGGCACAGCCATGCCAGCCTTTTGCGGGAGGACGGTGCAGTGGGCCCGGAACAGAGCAGGAAAAGGTCTGGGTCTTCTGGGAGCCCGGAAGGCTATCAAGAAGGTTGCCCAGCACATGCGATTGGGCTCCCTCCTCTCTGCCCAGGCAGACTGGGCATACTGGAAGCCGTTGTGGTGGCAGAACTCAACCATTGCACTTTTTGGCTCGATTGGGTCAAGCTTCGTGGACTGGACGTTTCCAGATCGGATTTGCAGGAATTATTTCTGCCAGTGAGGCCTCAGACCCCCATGCAACTCACCATTCTGTCCAGAAATTGATATTGGATCAACCATTCTTCCCCCCCCCCCTTTCTACGCAGATGGCATAATGGCCTTTGAAAGGGGGCTGGTTCATGGTTTCCCAAAAGTTGAGTGGTCCGTGGTCTTGAGCAGCTAAATTTGAAGCTGGGCTTTTTGGGGGAGGAAGGTTTTTAGTAAGCTCGGAAGCAGCTCGGCACAGTGTAGGGCTTCAGGGGTCACAGACAGGTGGATGGAGCTCCATGGGGTTGGCTCTACATTCATTGCTCACTCCTCAGTGCCTGGAACAGTAGGGGCTCAAATAAGCCCTGGATGAATGAATGCCTGCATGCCTGAGTGGGTAGACGGGTGCACGCATGCATGATGGGATGCGTATGTGCTGTGATGAGAAGCAGTAAGCCAGACTCTGGGGCCTAGTGAGCCTGGGGTTGAATCCTGGGTATGTTCTTTATTAGCGCTGTGACTTTGGACAACTCCATTCGAGTCTCTGGGCCTCAGTTGGCTCGTCTGTAAAATGGGGGTAATGGTAGCCCTCACCAGGGGCTCAATTAGTTCATCCTCCAAACAAGCCAAGACAGGGGTGCATTCGGTAAACACAGCGTTAAGTATCATTAACTGTTGTTACCATTGTTATTGTTATAAGGATTCTGACCCAGGGGTTGCAATGCTAAGCGTAGGCCTCACCTCTGCTACTGGTCTTCCACGTGACCTTGGACAAGTCCCTTTGTCTCTCTGGACCTCAGTTTCCACGTGTATAGAGTGATTGGGCCCGACGATTCCAGCATCCCTCCCAGCTTGGTCATTCCGGTCTCCTGTTATTGGCCTTTATCCCTGACAACAGGCTCAGCACAGAGGCTCGGTGCTCACGGAAAACCCGTGCTTCCAAACGGAGGTGCCAGAGCCCCCTCCGCCCAAGGGTGCATGCAAGTTGCTGCCTCGGAGATGTGCCTTGCTTTTGGGGGGCTGGGTGCCCCGGCTCTTGTGTCCATGCATTTGCTCCCTCTTCCCTTCCCTGGGGAGGCTTCTTGACCCGGCTCACACACCTCCTCCTCCAGGGAGTCGTCCCTGTGGTCTCCTCCCAGCTGCCTTTCCTTCTAAGCTGCTCTGCATCTCTTGCTCCTGGCTTGTGATCGCACCTCACCCGTGTCGGGACGTTCGTGGAAAGTTACTGAATAACTGTGCTTGTGTGTCCGTGCTTTGAGCAGACTGAAGGGAACCCACGTTTACTGCTTATCTCCTAAGTGCCCGACTCTGTGCTACGCACTGTCCGATTCCTCGTTTGCGGTTACCCACTCAAAAGCTCAGCAAAGTAAGGCGTGTCACCCTGCTTCAGGAGTGAGAAACTGAGGCTCAGTGAGGTTGTGCTGGAGCCCAGCCTCTGTTCCTCCAAAGCCCACCTCCTTTCCACTGTCCCACCGCATCTCTTACTTTTCTCTGTCCCTTGTGGTACCTTGTAGGCCCCGATCAGATAAATAATGGTGGCAGCTAACACAAGTCTGGCTCCTGCTTTAAGAGTCTGCACTGTTTTACCTCCCTTCTCGCATGTCATCTTACAATGACCTTATATAGTAGATTCTGGGCACATAAGGCTCAGAGAAGTTAAGTAACTTGCCCAAGATCACACAGGAAGGAAGTGGTGGAGCCAAGATTTAAAACCAGGCAGCCTGATGTAGGTGCCTACTGAACTGAATTAAAATTCTCCAATCTGCCGCTTCAACCAACCCTGCCTAGGTTCCTCAGTGGGTATTTCCGTGTGTGGGCACTGTGCCACGGCTCAGAAGACAAGACTGACCCATGTCCTTGGCTGATCTAGCAGCCCAGCGGCGGAGGCAGGCAAATGAAAGAGCAGGAACAATGCTGCTGGGGTCTGGTGAGGGTCTGGACTGTGCTGAGACCCCCTCACAGCACTGCAGGTATTGCCCCCCGCCCCCATTTCACAGAGGAGGAAACAGACTTACAGGGGTCAAGTCACTTGTCCAAGGTCACACAGTGGGCAGTCAGAGAGCTGGGATGTGAGCCCAGCAGTTCTGTCAAGAACCCCCGTTCCTTTCCACCACTTCTTGCCCGGCCCGGACACCGTGAGTAGGAGCGGTGGTGAGGGAAGGACACAGAGGGCAGCATCGAACTTGGACTTGAGGGTCAGGAAGTGCTTCTCAGAGGAAGTGATGTCTCAGCCGAGATCCCCATGTTGCCAGGGAAGGGGTGAGGCCGGGTTGAGGAGGTGTGCCAGGCAGAGGGAACAGCATGGGCGAAGACCTGGAGGCACGAGAGAGAGCAGCTGGTTTAGGGAACGGAAGGACAGTGTTTGTTCGGGGCGTCCTGGCTGGTGCTGGCAGTTGCATGCCCATCTTTTGTGGGTAGAGCCCTTTTACCCCAAGGGCTTGCTGAGGGCCTTGTGTGGATTCCGCGGCATGTCGGGTCTTGGTTTGGGAATGGCCTTGGTGCAGAGGCGTGGCAGGGGGCCTGAGACGTGGGATGGGAGCGTTAGCTCTGGACTTTGGGGAAGGCCCGAAATGGAGGTACTTTGCCGACAGTGGAGGAACCCCGTGTCCTGGCCTGTAACCCTGTAACCCTGACAGCCTGCACGTGGAAAGGGTGAGATGAGACACCGGAGGTGGGCTCTCACCAGCCGTCGTGCCTAGAAGCTCAGAGGGTGTGTGCCGGGCTCAGGGCAGCCAGTGGTCAGCAGCCCACATACCCCGTGGTGCCAGGCAGAGGGTGGCGTCCTCACTGGGGGCCTGGAGGGGCCCTGGGCTGGCCTCGGGTCTCAGGCTGAAGGGAGCACAGCAGAGCAGGCCACGTGGCCGCCCATCTGAGGGCAGAGGCTGGAGCACCTGTGGTTTTCTCAAAGGTGGTGGGCACAGGACCAGGGAGACCCTGCGAGGCTGGGGACAGCCTAAGCAGTTATATCGTAGGAGGCTCAGGCCAAGGGCATTGCAGGGCCAGGGCTCTGGCCACGGTCTGGAGTCCAGGCACTGGACACCTGGGTCTCTGTTTGGTCCCATCACATCTTGGGCCTCGGTTTCTCTATCCTGACATCGGTGGGGTTTTGGTACCTACTTCTCAGGCATTGCTATGGAACAAGTGAGTGCCTGGTGCTTGCTCAGCCCACTGGCAGTGGCACTGCTGGCCGTACCCTGAGGGGCAGACCTCCTGCTGCCGCCCCCTCCATGGGACTTGGGTAACTGGGACTGCTCCAGCCTGCTTCCCCCTTCTGAAGCCCACCTCTGTGGGGGTATGGCCCGGGCTGAATTATCAGACCCAGAGCCTCATTCCTACAACTGGCGAAGGCGTCAAAAATCCCTGAAGCTGCCTGGCTGGACCCCTTTACTGGCCCTGACCAGCCCTCTCCCACCTTCTCGTGCCTCTGCCCGCTCCAATCCCAGCTCATTTTCCTGCTGTGCAGCCTCAGGGAGGCCCTTCCCTCTCTGAGCCTCCCCAGGTCTTCGTGATCACTGCCTGAGGTGTTGAGTGTGAGTCCCCGACCTGTGAGCGGTCACGCTGGCCTTCACCCCTTCTTGGCTCCAAGAAGAGCAGAGAGCTGCCATTCTCGCCTTTGGTGGGCGGTCACCCCTTTTAAGCCATTCACTCGGGGGCCAATTATAAATAGACACATAATCGCCCCTATCTATAGAGATAAAACATATTCTTCAGAGACGAGCCGCCCCCCTCCCCACCCCCCCCCCCACGCTGGCACACGCTCTCTGCAGTTGAGGGTGAAGGAAGGATCGGTGCTCCCCTCCCTCCTCCATCCATCCCCTCCTCCCTGCTGCTCTTCCATCTCCACCCTGCAGAGGTGAGATCCGGCAGGGGCCGTGATGTCAGAGGCTCAGCTGATGTCACCGCCCCAGCCCTGTGACTTCACTTGCCGGCTTGGGCAGGAGGAGCCGCGAGGAGGCTGAAAGACGAGAAACTGCCCCCCTTTTCCTTTTCCTTCTCCTTTTTCCCTTCCCCCTCCTCCCCAGCCTCGGCTTGGGGCTTGGGAGTTGCTTTCCTCCCCGCCGGTCTGTCGGAGGGTCTGGGGCAGGTGCCAGCAAGGATGCTGCTGCAAAGGTAGCGGGCGTGCGCGGTGCTCTCCCTCCGGTCGTGAAAGTTTGCTCTGGTGCGCGAGGCGTGCCCGCTGGGCGCTCCGCCGCTCCGCGCGGCCCGGCCCGAGGCTCCCGGGGGGCGGGCGGGGGCGGGCAGGGCCGGGCAGGGCCAGGGCAGGGCGGGCAGGGGCCTCCCGGGCCGCCTTCCCTGCCTTGTCCCCATCAAAGGCCGCAGCTGCTCGAGTGGCGGCTGCAGCTTTGAAACTGCCATAAAGAGCGGTGGAGGGAGGGGAGCGCGGGGGATGTTCGGAGCAGCGCCCAGGAGGGTGGCCGGGAGGGGAGGGGCGGGAGGGGGCTGCCCTGGGAGAGCGCGGGCGGCTGGGGCAGCGGCAGGGGCGTGAAGGGCAGGGCCCTGGGTCAGAGTCCCAGGGGCCGAGGCACCATCACTGCCCCTTGTCCCCTCGAGTCCGGCTGGCTTCCGTGGCCAGGACCCCAGCAGTGAGGGTGCAGAGGCGGCGGGGCGCAGGGGCTGGCTTCTCCCCCCCCACCCCCCCGCCCCATTATTTCCAGGGATATTCTTCCCCCTCCAGCAGGCCATTTGTCAGCGGCGATTCGGGACAAAGGAGGGGGCAGTGGGTGGTCTGCTGCAAGTTGGGCGATGGGCACGGAGCGCGGAGCGCGGGCCAGAGAGAAACGCCAACAATTAAGAGGCAGATCGAGGGCTTTGCTCATTCAGGCTGTCGAGGGAGCCGTCATTTTGTGTTAGCGTGTGTGTGTCTGAGGTGGGAGGAGGAAGAGAGGGGAGAATGACAGGAGAAGGATTATGACATTGTGTTGTCTCTGTTTGTGGTAAATGCAAATTTGGCACCAGCAGCTTCCCGGGAAAAGCAGCAGCAAGTAACCCAGGCCAAGGCCTTGGCCCAAACCCGCCGAGGGAGCCCATGTGGGGCGGTTGGGGGTGTTTTTTTTTTCCTTCCCTTTTTTTTGTCTGGCGTGTGCTTCTTCCATTTATTTTTACAGTGAAGTGCTGGAGACAGACAGGCCAGCATGGCGGGGAGGGGCTGGTCCTCCCTCCTCCCTGGCATGGCAGCCCCATCCTCGCTCTGCGGGACGCCCGGGCTGCTCTTCTGACCCCCGGCCCTTGCCCCATCTCGGCTGTCTCCCTGCTGGGTCTCTGTCCCCCAGCGAGGGTCACAGGCCCATCATTCTCTTAGCCTGAGGTCTCAGAAGGCTAATCCTGCCCACAGCTGCTTCCCAGGGGTGACTGGAGACCAAGCGCCTGGCACCGAGGCAGAGATGGGGCTTCAGAGACCCGAGGCCAGGCTGGCTAAGGGTTCTGTGGCCAGGCTGGTATTGGCAAAGTGTCCCAGGACCGTGACTCCTCCGATGGGCCCGTGAGGGCAGGGAGCTTGAACTTGACCTAGCCCAGAAAGCAACCGTAGCTCAAGGCCCTGGGCTGCAACAGGGCTCAGGCAGGTGCCGTGGCATGCATACCATACAGGCAGTCAGTCTTCGGAGCAGGTCTGCAGAGAACACACAGGGTGAGGTCTACCAGGGCCAGGCCCCAGCAGGGATGGAGAGTTCGGAGCTGAGAAGTGGAGGCAGGAGCCTTTCTCAGATAGAGGGTCAGGAGAAGGCCAGCTGGGTCCGGTCTGTCACACACCAGGCCTCGGACTGTGACCCTGGTACTAGTCCTCCTTCCCTGGAAGCTGGTTCCTCCTCTTTTGCCTGGTCAGGTCCTTCCGAACTCCCTTTACCTCCTCCAGGAAGCCTCCCCCTGCCCTCCACGTGGATGGGCCTGGGCTGTGCCCACCCCATGCCCCCTCTCACAGTGCTGATCACACTGTGGTCACTGGGAGGCCCTTGGGTAGGGGGACTTTTAGGGCATGCTCCCAGTGTTCCCAGGACCTGCCCAGAGCTGGGCACAGAGAAAGTTTTTGCCTGGAGGCCAGGGAAACAGATCCAGACCCACAAATCCTCCAGGAACGGGTACCCCACCTCACATCCTGGGAGGGGAGATGGGCTCACTTCCTTTGGGCAAACCCACCCAAAGAGACTTTTCCCCCGTGGAGCCTGACACGTGAGGGCAAATCGCAGCCATGCCGGTGAGCTGTGTCTGCCCCGAGCTGCAGAGCCTCGTGTGGCTAAATAATGTCCCTTCTAAAACTGGTGGTGGGCTCGTTTATCTACCCTGGCATTTCCTTCAGGTCCCGGCCGCACAAGCCAACCTCCACGGGGGAGCCAGAAAGTGCTGGAGAGACTGTGTGGGGAGCAGCTGCCCGCCTGGCCTTCCTACGGAACTTCCTCGGCCACATGGAAGAGGCAGGAAGAGGGGATAAGCTCTCCCCAAGGCCAAGATGCTGGGTCCATTCCAGGCCTGGGCTTGAGACCCTCCCCTGGCCAGAGGGTGTGGAGAGCACCAGGCAGTAGCCACAGCGAGGGCCAGCTGGCCGGTCAGCTCCCTTCGCCCATCCCAGGGTCACAGAGGCTGCGCACTTGGACCTGACACCCTTCTGGCACGTAGAGATGGGAGAAGCATAGCGGGCCCTGTCTGGGGGGCGGGGCGGGGGGCTCCGGATGCCTCAAAGTCTGATGAATCCCAGGAGCTCTGGAGTCAGACAGTTCTGAGTGCTCCATGCCCAGCATGGAGCCCAATGCGGGGCTTGAACTCACGATGCCGAGAGCAAGACCTGAGCTGAGAGCAAGAGTTGGGCGCTTCACCGACTGAGCCACCCAGGCGTCCCCGGAGTCAGATAGCTCTGAGTGGCAGTCTTCCCTGGCCACTTCCTGTCTGCGTGACCTTGGGCAAGTCACTTCCTCTCTGAGAGCTGCAGTTTTAAAAGGCAGTGCCCTGGGGGTGGTAACCTCCACCTGCACGCTTGGTACGGGGATTAAGAGACTGCAGGCGGGGCACCTGCACACAGCAGGTGTGCGATGAGTGGCAGCTGTGCTTGTGAGCGAGCTGGCGGTCCCAGCAACCCAGAGGCGCAACGAGAGGGGTTCTCCCCGGGGTACCCCAGTGAGTTCTCACAGGACAGTTGAAAGGGCCTTCAAGGAGGAGGTGGCATTTGAAGGCCTTGAAGAACGAACAGGAATTTGCAGGGGAGGGGGTGCCCCGAGAGGAAGAGCAAGGGCAGAGCTCCCAGGGGTGAAAGGGTGGTCATGGCTCAGGGAGGGTTAGGGGGAGACAGGGCCCCGTTTCCCTAGGCAGCGGGAGCCAGTTCCAGAGGACGGGAGGAAACTGACTGGATGACCGAGTGGCCAGGTTTTACGCAAACATCTGAATCGCTGCAGACTTGACTTCCCGGAGCATTCGCGGCGTGGAATGTGCTCTAGGATCCTGGAAAGCACGCTTGTTTTAGCGGCTCTCAAGTCAGGCCTCCCCGGCTGGTCATGTGGTGTTGGGATTCCCAGACAGTCCCAAATCTGAATTTCAGGACTGGCCTGGGTCTTCTAATTTGAAGTTTCAGGACTCCTGGGGTCCAGGACTGGCCCAGGCCCCACTGTGGGTCAGGGCTGACATTGTCGGGGAAGTAGAATGGACTTCTGGTCCCTGACTTGGGTGAGAGTTCCTGGAGCAGGCCGTCCAGCCTGGGGCCCTGAGGTGACCTGAACCTCCTGCAAGAGGCCAGGGTGGCTACTGCCTTCAACCCGCCCCAAGTGAGATGGTGGGACAGCGAGAGCCAGGCTGTCTGAGGTCACCGTGGCTCTGCCATTTACCAGCTGTGTGGCCTCAGGCAAGTCACCTGCCTTCTCTGAGCCGCAGTGTCTAGGGTGATCACAGGTCTTTTCTTTAAATTTTATTTTTAATGTTTATGTGTTTTTGAGAGAGAGACAGAGACTGAGAGCATGATTGGGGGAGGAGCAGAGAGAGGAGACACAGAATCCGAAGATGCTCCAGGCTCTGAGCTGTCAGCACAGAGCCCGACTTGGGGCTCAAACCCATGAACCGTGAGATCATGACCTGAGCCGAAGTCGGACGCTTAACCGACTGAGCCCCCCAGGCGCCCCAGAGTGATCACAGTGTTCTTAAATCACAGGGCTAGAGTGAGGATTGTGTAAGATAAATCTCACAAGCCGTCAGCCCAGAGCCTGGCTCCCAGGGGCACTTGGTAACCATTAGCTAAAAGAAAAGTCAACCCAGGAGACCGAAGGCTCTAGCACCTCATATCTGTGGGCCCCTCAGTCCCTCTGAGCCTCAGTTTCCCTCGCTGTCAAATGATTGATAATTGTGCCTGGTGATAATAGTTGACATCTATGTACACTTAATGGGAGGTAGGTGGGTTGTTTTAATTGCATATCTATGTAGTAGCTTATTGCGAGGGCAATGTGGGGAGGGGGCGTAGGGCACCCCAGAAGCCAAAAGCCTACGGGGAAGAGCTCAAGGGTTGGTGCTTTCTGGGTGAGGCTAAACTGGCACCCTTGGCGGCAAGACCAGAGGGGATCTGATGGCTGAGGTGTGAAGACCAGCAATGGGCCCAATCACCACGGCGAAAGAGCAGCCTGGAGCTGGGCCCCCTCACATATGGCAGAGCTGCCAACACACTGCCAGGCCTCGGGCAAATCATGGCCCCACCTTGGGCCTCAGTTTTCCCACCTGTATAATGGGGGCTTGGGTTCACTCATCTCTCAGGTCCCCACCTGCTGTCAGGGGCTTTGATTCTCATGTCTGACTTTTTTGAGATGGTTTCCATGTAGATTGTGACTACGGCAACAACGGCTGCCCATTGATTTTTCCAGAAAGGGTGCCATCTTCCCTTCTATTCCGCAGTCAGCCCCGGTGCCTACCTAGCCTTCCCATTGCTCCTCCTGCCCACACCCATACAGTTCACCTGGCCTGGGGCGGGGGCTCAGAGCAGCCAGCAGGGTAGTGGCCCGGACGCCACTCGACATGTGCCGTGTGGGGGGAATGCCCTGGGAGTGTGAGCGCACGGGGCTGGGGAGCCACATCCGGCCCGCACCTGGCTGTGTGTGGGTGGCCGCTTGTCAGGAACACCCAAGGGGTTCATTTACACCCTCTCCTCCATACAAGCTCTGGAGTCGGAGAGACAGCTCACCCCTTGTTCCGCTGTGTTCTTTGCTGGGCGCCAGGTGCTTGAGGTCACCTGACTACCCGGAGCCTGCTCGCCCACTGGACAAGCAGTCCCGCCTCCTGGGGCACCCGAGGCCAGAGTGATGGAAACAGCCCTTGGGTGCAAGGTCATTGATGAAGCAGCTGTGTGGACAGCCCTCCATGGCAGGCGATGTCATGGTCCCGTTCTGCGGATGAAAAAGCTGAGGCTCCGAGAGCTTAGGGAGCTTGCCCAAGGTTGCATCGTCTTCCCAGAGTCCCCTTTCTTTTTACATCACGCCTGGGACCAAACAGGAGCCGAGGTGGATTATAATGCAGGGAGCAGGCAGGACAGGTAAAGGGAGCCCGGAGACCGTAGGGGACAGAGGTTGGAGAGACAAGAAGCCTATGACAAGACAGTTACCTGTCAGCTTGTCATTTCTCGCTCACACAGGCTCTTACGGGGATGGGATGAATGGTCATCACAAGTTCGGGGGAGGGGTGCCCCCCCCCGTCCCAGCCCTTGAGGAATGCACGGCCCCCTCCCCGGACGCTTCTGCTCACCTTCACTCAGGGCGAGGGGTTAAGGGCTCCGCATGGGTTCAAGTTCTGGCTCTGTCACTCACTGGCTGTGGGATCGCAGGCTAATTATTTATTGCTTCGGGCCTCAGTTTCCATACTGTAAGTGGGGATAATTGTCATGGTTTGTGAAGATGACCTGAGTTAGTGCAGTAACTCAGCCCGCTGCCCACAGGAGAGCTGTAGGAATGTTCTCTATTGTTATCCCCTCAGAGCAGCTCAGATTCCCCTCAAACGCTCCGTTTACTGAGCACCTGCTCTGTGCCAGCGCCAAGCCCCGGGAGCCAAGGAGGCATCACACAGCCCCCTCCCGGGCTCTGGGCGAAGCTGCCAGCCTTGGGGCCTGGGGCTGAGTGTGTGGATCTGACATGTAGCAGGAGCCGCCTGCGAGAATTGGTGTGTTGGCTCCCACTGCTGGCGTGACAGACATCCTGATGAAATATGTCATTTTAAAACATTTTTAAAAGAAATATCTGGAGAGCTTTTCTTAACCCCACGGGGTCATAAGCAGCCTGATTGTTGTCAGGTTCTAGACCTGGCTTTGGCACAATTGGCCAGGGCCCCTTCCTTTCCTGGGCCTCAGTTTCCTCATCTGTAAAAGGGGGCAATAACCATACACCCCCTCCCCCCCCCAGAGGGTTGAGCCCCATGTGAGACTGCTCGTGTGAAATGTAGTCTGTGAGCTCAAAAGCACCGTAGCAGCTGTTGAGATCTTTCGGTTCTGTTTCTGGTCATTCATGAGACGGTCACGGGCAGGTGCCTGCGCCGTGTCATGCTAGATGCTGACTGACATCACTGGGATGCTGCTCTGCTCTCAAGGGCCCCCGGAGTAGTGGCCTCACTAAACCCCCTGAATTTTGTGATTTCCAGAGAACGTGGAAGGCCCCTCAGGCAGCCTGGCCCCTTCCAGGGGAAATGCTGGTAAGTGCCTTGTTCTGTCCGTTGTTAGTTTGTCCCACGAATGTTTCTGGAGCGGTTGCATGTGCTGGGGACGAGTGCGGGATAACCAGAGGCCAGCCCCACCCTCGGGAGCATGGTCTGGAAGGAAGGATTTGAAAACTCCACCCCCACCTGACCGGATGCCCTGAGTTTCAGGGGTGGCCAGATGCAAAGCGTGCGTTTTTCAGAAGATGCTCGGCCACAGGGGATCCGGCAGGATCATTTATAAATGAATATTGACTGTTTCCTCTGTTCGGAGTCTTTCGATGGCTCCCCCTTTTGCCTTGGGATAAAGTCCCCATGCCTCTCGTGGCCTGCACTGCCTTATTCCAGCTGCACCTCCAGCTTTCTCATTTCACTTAAATTGCATTGGCCTCTTTTCCCCTTCCTTGAAAAGCCACTTGCTCCCTCCTGCCTTAAGATCTTTCTTTGCCCATGCTGTGCCTGCTGCCTGGAGCTCTCTTCCAACCTCATCCCATGGCTCCTCCCTGTCTTTCCGGTCTCACCTCAAATGTCCTGGGCCCCAAATGCCCAGGGTCCCATTATACACCATCTGTGCACCCGCCATGCATCCTTACTAACGTGTACCTCACCTTTACCAAATGATTGTTTATGTGTTGACTCGTTCTCTCTAATGGCCCCCATGGTGGGACTCTAATCTCCATGACAGTAAGGGCCCTTGGACTCAGGGCCTGGCATATGGTAAGGGCTCGGTGAATGTTTGTGGGGATAAATTTCTGATGAGTGTTACGGTAAGGCTTCGTGGAGGTGGTGGCCCTTGAGTGAGTCTTGAAAGAGGTTATAATTTCAGTCTCTAGGCAAGAGGGAAGGGCTTCCTGCTTTGGGAAGCAGACAGGCACATGGCAGGAACACAACTCGCTTGGTTTGGCAAAGAGGCAGAACGGGACATGTAAGAGAGAAGGTTGGAGAAGTGAGCTGGGGCCAAACAGGGGCTCTGCATTCGAGGTGAATGAGAATCGACTTGAATTCTGAAGCCACTTGGGCCCCTTTGAAAACTTTTTGAGCCGGGGCAGGAGGCTCCAAGCTGGCTTTGGGTCACTGTAATGAGTCTGCTGCAGGGAAGGGGCCGGGGGCGGGGTGGGGGGGGTGGGCAGGAGCAGAGGCTGCATTCAAAGGGACCGGTTGGGAGTTGGGAGAAACCATCGTCTGCCGTTTTCCGTTTCTCCGGAATCACACACGTGCCTTGTCACTTGTCCTCGAGAGCCAGCAGGGAGCGCAGGGCAGAGATGAGGAGCCTCACACGACATCACTGCTTCCCGAAGACGATCCCCTTGGTTACAGGGCAGCCATTCCCAAGTCACCGGAGGGAGAGATGGAGTCGGGGCAGGGTAGGGGTGCATCGATGTCCACATTTTCTCAGCTTCCCCAGCCCAGAAGGCAGCACCTAGCTATGCCTCCCTACACCTGTGTCGTGGGGCCTTCCCAGGGATCGTGACACTGAGGGGACCCCTGTGTCACGAGAGGAACAGAGGCATTTCTGTCAACGCCCAGCAAACAAGACGGCACCTCCTTGCTCCCATGGGGTCACAGTCCGCGTGCTCAGAAGAGCCAGGATTCTCAAGTCCCAGATCTACCGCTTAGAGGCTGTGTGCCTTTGGGCATCTTGTTAGCAACCCTGGGCTTCAGTTTCTTCAGCTGCGAAGTGGGGGCTGTTCGGGGGCAGCGGAGGTTAATCGCGAGGACACACACAGAGCCCCAAGCACAGCGAACACTGGGGGCTCAGGAAGTCATGGCCGTATCATGGCTGCATTTTTCTCCACAGTTTGAATTCTTTGCAGCAAGCTTGGGTTTCGGGCTTAAAATGAAGAGCATGTCAACAAAACAGGATGGAACAAAGTCCTTTCCCAGCATGCCTCAGCATGTGGCACTGCCTTCCCGTGGAGCCCAGCAGTGATGAGGCTAAAAGTCTTGAGCTTTTCAAGCAGAAATAATCCCAATGGAAAGGAACCTTCCTATTGCTACCATGTGATAAAGCGATTGCAGGGGCTCTGGGGCCCGACCTGCCTGTGTTGATTCCAGCCCTGCCCCTTCCTAGCTGCTACGTGCCTCAGTTTCCTCATCTGCAAAACAAGGCGACAGTATCCACATCGTAGGGCTGTTGTAAGGATTAAGCTGTGTCTCCTCCCGAGTTTTCTCTCTGCTCACCTGTGGGATTGGGCAGGCCACGATCTTCTGGGTATGGGGTCTGAGAGCCCATCGGCCGCCCTGGTCTCCGGGGCCTTAGCATGTCACTGTGGGGAAAGACTGAGGCTGACCCGGTAGACCCTCTCACATCTCTTTCCCTATCCGCCTGCAGACTTTGGGACTCACCAACTGAGTCTGCATCCGTCCAGTGTTTATCAAATGCTGGGAAGCTTGGTGGTTAAGAGTGGCAGCCTCAAAAGACCTGGGTTCAAATCCCAGCTCGGCCTCTTCCCAAGCCATGTGACTTGGGACAAGTGAATCTCTCTGTCCCTCTCTCTAACGATGGTGATAACAGGACCACCCTCATCAGGTTGTTGCAACCCACAGTGCCTGTTCCCAGTAAGCTGGGGTCCCTCTGGGCTGAGTCGTGATTATTAATGTTATCATTTTCATGGATGTGGTGCCCTGCCCTGCATAGGGTGTCTCTGCCCTGCAGATGCTCACAGCCCTGTGGGAGACATGGATACAGTCACAAACGGCCCCGTGTGACCAGTGGGAGCTGAGGAGGGAGACACAGCTTTGAGCCTGGAGGGTTGGAGTGGAGGGTGGGATTGAGGGGCGAACCTCCTAAGCAGAGGTCATTGTGAGACCCTGTGAAACAAATTCATGCCAAGGCCTTCCCCCACCTCTGCACCCTTATCTCTCCTTCCTCTATCCCTGCACTGGGCACAGTCCTCCCGGGAGCGGCAGGTGGCTGGGCACACACTGATGTATGCTCGTGTGCCCTGGCCCTGTTTGGAGCCTTCCCTGTCTCCTTAGCCTTAGAGCCTGCCCTGCCCTTGGCCCCACAAGGACTTATCCTGAGCCCCTCCCTCCCTCCATCGGGACTTACAGCCTAGCAGACACAGCTAAATGCTCTGTGTGGGATGAAGGCACGTCCACAAAGGGTCTGGCCACTCCTGCTGTTGGGTGCCTGGCTTCGGACAGGCCCTGCGGGATGCTGTGGGGCGGGGGTGGGGGAGGGTCTCTCACTCTGTTAACCGGAGGTTTCTGCACACTGTCTCCCGGAGGGCCGTGAGCAGGCATTCCAGGCTTCCCACTTGGTGTGCTGGAGTTAGCAGGAGGGGCCTCCAGAGAGGAAGGAGAGCTGGGGACCGGTGAAGGATAAAGGTGAGGGCTGTACATGTGCTCCTGAGAGCCAGAGAGGGAGGGAAAGCCATCCGCCCGCCGCTGAAGGCACTGACACCCGGCTCACTTCGCACAAGTCACTGATCTGCCGAGCAGGCCAGTCTCCTCAATCAATCCGTGCTGACAGATGGTAGCGGCATCAGTGACCTAGAGGCAGAAGGCTCCATTTGTAATCCCGGAGTGGCCCAGGCGCCTGGAGGAGGGCAGAGGAGTTTGTAATAAAGGGAGTGACACAGGGTTTCCAAAAGCCATCTCTGTGCGCCGGAGGAGGAGGGAAAGGATTAATTTTGCTTCTGGAATTGAAACCACTGGTTCAGTTCAATAAGTATTTTTTGAGTAGACTAGGAGAGAAGAGAAGGATTTACTGTCCTTTCCTTAAAGTGGTAGGAAAAACAGGATTCTCGTAGATGAGGCGGGAGAGAACAATAGAGGTGCTCTAATGTGATCAAAGAGGAGTTTCCCCAGTTATTGAGCTCCGGCTGCTGGGGGATCTTGGACAGTCACTTGCCCTTTCTGAGCCTCAGTCTGCTCATGTGTCATATTGTGGCCATATCGTAGAACTGTAGTTAATATGTGACTGGTATTGTACTGAATTCTTTTTTTTTTTTTGAGAGAGACAGAGACAGGGTGAGTGGGGGAGGGGCAGATAGAATGGGAGACAGAATCCCAAGCAGGCAGCAAGCTGTCAGAGCCCGATGAGGGGCTCGAACCCAAGAAACTGTGAGATCATGACCTGAGCCGAAACCAAGAGTTGGGACGCTTAACTGACTGAGTCACCCAGGTGCCCTGTACTGGCTTCTTTATGCAGATCTCTTTAGGTTCCCATGATACCTTCTAAGTGAGGTCGTATTTATCCCCATTTTACAGCTGAGGAAAGCAGAGCTCAGAGAGGTGAAGTGACTTGTCCAAGGCCACGCAGCCCGAGTAATAACCCTTATGTGCCTGTGGGCCATAATGCCCACACATTCTTTTTCCAAATGGTTCCAAAAGGAAAAGTGACAGGCCACCAGGGGGTGAAGAGGTCCAGGCTGGCCTGGCCCTGGGACTGGGGAAGTTTCCAGGTGGAGGTTGGCTGGGCAATGTTCTGGCAGGGTCCAAGCGGGTGTGGAGAGGGCTAGAGAGTCAATCTCAGGACAGGGCTCAAGGCAGTAACAAACAAGAGCCTGGACTCAGGGCCTCTATCCGCATTCTCTCCTTTCTGAGTGAGGCTCTCTGCACACTGTATCACCATCCGTTTCACGTTTTAGTCCCCGCGGTCTGCTGAGGAAGAGGGGAAAGGAAGGAAGGAGTGATGGGGCAGGAGACTAAGGAAAAGGGCTTCCCTTCATGACTTTGCTCAAGAAACTGGGGGTGCCCCAACACCCAGTGTTTAGAAAGCTCTCCTGCGTCCTTCCACGTTGTCCAGAAAACATGGGTCTGTGTTGGGAGCCCCCCCCCCGCCCCCGCCACCATCCTTTCCCTCTGCAGCCCTGACCCAAGCAGAAGCCAGCACTGATCTTTTAAGTAAGTCTTAGTGCCAAAGAATTTGAAAATGAAACTCACAGAACAATGGAACAGCCAGAGGGCAGGGCCTAGCAGCCTCTTCAGCTCTGCCCCGGAAGAGCCCGGCACCCGCTTGGCATGCAGGAGGTGTTGGGGAATCAAGTCTCCCAGAATAGCCTTGACCCACATCTGAGCCAGCCCCCACTTTGTGAAATTGGACAGAAGCTAGGAGAAATCACTGCCTTCCCCGACCACATCCTCCTGGGCTGCCAGAAACAACTGAGGCCCTGCCTCACATCCCTTCTCTGGGGGCAGGTGTTGCTGCAGCCGGAACCTTCCTTGGGTGGCCCAAGGTAAGGCAAAACGTTTTACGCTTCTGGCTAGGTGAGGCTAGAGGTGAAACGGTAGAGCCAGGCCCAGGGGAGCTTTGTACCTCAAATACACTGAAATCTGGGTCCCAGGCCACACCTGGTTCCTATCAGGCCCCACCTGCTGCCCAAAGCACTCTTCCAATTCCAGTCTACTTTCAAGTTGGGTTGCTTCAGGAAAGGAAGCCGCATACTCCCCTAACATCTAGGGCAGATGGGGGCCTAATTTAGAATCGGCAATTTTAGCCAGCATTAGGGACATCTAGTTCAAACCCTCCTCCTTCTGATTATACCAATGGGAAACTGAGGCCCAGAATGAGGAGAGAATTTGGCCAGGTCTCTGGGTGAGTCAGAAGTAGGGTCACAAACACTCCAAACACATCTGCCCCCCTCCCCCTACTGGCCTTCTCCCTTTTGATAGCAGTGGGTCACAGGGAACACACATCTCAGTGGTTGTTCTACAACTGAGATTTTCTTAAAAAATAAAAAAGCCAAGCCGTTCCTTTGCTGCATAAAACATACATGAGGTTTGCAAAGGAAGACTGGGAACGGCCTGAGGCCTTGGCACCGCAAATCCTCCACCTTATCTCCAAATTAATTCTGGACCCTGGGTCCAACTAGCCAGGCGTTGCAGCGTTTTAATGCCGCTGCAGGCGAAGGGAACTGGCACTCGGTGAGTATGTATTTTACATGCGAGGTTGGTGGGCCTCCCGGCTCCTCGCTTTTATTGCGGAGGAAACTGAGGAAGTTATCAGCTAAACAGAGAGCCTAAGTCATTCATCCAAGGGCACGCGGCGCTAAGGGGCGGAGGAGGGCAGGGAACCAGGCCTGCCGGGCCGAGGGCGCTTGGCGGTCCGGAGCTGCCCCCATGCCCGGCCCCACGAAGCAGGTTACCCGGAGGAGGCCAGGCCCTTGCCCGCGGGCTCCCTCGGAAGCCAGACGCGCGATTCTGGCGTTGGAGGCTCTAGGGAACTCCAGAAATCCCAGGGAGAGATTCCGGGCCACCAACTCCCCAGAAAGTTGGCTCGCGGCCACTCCCAGGACGGCCCGGAGCCGCGGGCCAAGATGGCACTGTGCGAGCGTCGAGCCACACGCGCGGCGCCGGGCAGCTGCCTCGGGGAATCCCGCGTGACCCCCGGCCGCCGGGCGGCGGGGCGCGGGGGGATGTCTCCGTGGCCCCGGCCCCGCGCGCGCGCAGGCCTCGGCGCCGCCGCACGCGGGTGGGCACGCGCGCCCCCGCCGGCCCCGCCCCCTGCCGCCCCGCCCCCGCCGCGCGCACCGCCCCGCCGCGCGCCCTCCCGCCCGCCCGCGCGCCGCGGCCCGGAGCCTCCCCATTGGCCGCGCGCCGTCACCTGACGCTCTGTTATTTCCTGTGTGTTGGGAGAATGGAGAGAAAAAACCCGGAGCCGAGCCGCTTTCGGCCCCTGCGAGGCGGCCGCGGCCTCCGCCGGGGGAGCCCGCCCTGAGGCGCGCCTGACCGGGGAGCGAGCGCGCGGGCCGGAGCGAGGCTCGAGGGGCCACGGCCCCGGCCCGCCCCGCCGCCGGCCCGGGCGCCCGAGCTGGAGGCGGCGGAGGCTCCCCCACCCCCACCTCGCGCAGCGCCGCCCGCCGCCGCTGCCGCCGCTCCCTCCCCTCCCGCCCCCGGCCGAGGCCGAGGGACCGGGCGGGGGGCTCCCGCAGGTAACCGCCGCCCGGGCCTGAGGGGGAGGGGCAGGGGGCAGGGCTGAGGGGCTGGGGCCAGGCCGAGGTGTCCGGCCTCGGGGGCTGGGGGCAGAGGTCCTAGCCCGGCCGACCTGGGAGTGCTGAGCCCCCTGGACTCCGAGGCCAGGGCACCGGGTGCTGAGGGGAATGTCCCTGCCTGGCGCGACCCGGGAGCGCAGAGAGGAGCGGCCTGGCCTGGCCTCGGGGTGCGGAGGGGAAGGGGCCCGGCCTGGCATCTGGGCGCTGTGGGGTCTCGGTCTGGCCTGGGAGTCCGGCAGGGCTTGGGCGCCGGTGCTAGCCCGAGGGTGTCGCGGGAAGGTACCTGCTCGTCGCGGCCCCGGGCGCCCAGGCGGCACGGGTGTGAGCGGGCGGCGCCCGGGGGTCCGCGGGGTCAGCGCCGCCCGCCCCGAGACCCCTGGCAGCCCCCGGCGTCCCGCGGCGCTCGCCTCCCGGTGGCGGCTGGGGGCGAGGCCGGCGGGCGAGGGCTGGGCTTGGGGCGGGAGCGGCCCCGGGAGTCGGAGCGCGCCCTGCCGCGGGAGGGACGGGGGCCCGTTTATTGCCATGTGAACACCTGAAGCCATGTGGACGCGGCAGCCTCTCGCCTGTTGGGGGCGGAGGACAGGTACCGGCTGGCGGGGCGCGAGGTCCTGGCGCGGGGGGGCGGGGCGCGGGGCACACTTCCTGCGTGGGGTGTCCTCGCGGGCAGCGGGGCCGGTGTTTGATCCCGTAGTCCCGGGTGCGAGCGGGCGCGGGTTTGGGGGCCGAGGCCGAAGCTCCTCGTCTCTTTTGGGGCAGGGGGGGGAGTGGTGGTTGAAGGAGAGTGGTCCATCCGGCCCGGCTCGCTCCGGCGGCGGCAGGAGGTGGAATGTCCCCCCCCCCCCCGCGCCGGGATGGGAGTGGGGGGTGGGGAGGGGTGCCGAGGAGCGGTCGCTCCCGCGGGCCTGTGGGTGGGGAGTATTGTCTGTGTTTGTGGTCGTGGATGCTAGCGCCGGCTGCCGGGTCTGTAAGCGTCCCTGGAGTTTGCCCTTAGGGGACGGATCAGCGTTAGGACTTTTTGCCCCTTTTCCTCTTTGCTTCCCGCCCCCCCCCCCCCCAAGATTAGATGACTCTGGTAACTGCTGTAAAATGGATGGAATTTTCAAGCTATTATCTAACAGGCAGATCTTTGAATGATAATTGGACCCTTATGTTAACAGCCCCGGTGAAGACTTCCATGAAACCTCGTACATAGGGGGGCCGCGGAACGTCTTACGTGGTGGAATGGGAAGCCGCTCTGAAGTCCGACCTGGGAGACCCCGAATCTCCTTCCAGCTCTGCTCCCAAATAAACTGTAACCCTGGCCGAGTTACCTACCCTCTCAGGCCTCCAATTTCCTCATCTTAACAGATGAGGACTCCCTTCCAGGTCGAACATTGCAGAGGTTTTGAGTAGGGTTTTTTTTGTTGTTGTTCTTGGTTTTTTGCTTTTTTTTTTTTTTTTTTGGTTTGTTTTTGGTTTCCTATCTTGTGCTTTTGTTTAAGTCATAGGCAGCCTTAAGAAATGCAAGATGTTTCTTAACCTGGCCTTTAAGATCCTGTCCCACTTTTTAGTTTCCAGCCTCTTCCTTCTCCAACAGAGCATAAAATTGGTTACAAGGATAATTTTTCCTCAAATCTCAGATACTGTTCTGTAGTTCTCAGAAAGTGTATCGTGTTATAGTCTATGCTGAAGATGCCTTGTGTTTTTTTTTTGTGTGTGTTTTTTGTTTTTTTTGTTTTTGTCTTTGTGCAAAGAGAAGTTATCAGGAGAAAGAATTCAGAGAACGTTTGGCTACTTGGAAGTGTAGAGAATGCGAGTGTGTTTGGGGCTGTGTAAGTTGGTTGGCTCCAAGGAGTTCTAAGATCTTTTTATGCAGGGGACTGTGGAGGGACCGAGGGACCTTACTTAAAATTCTTTGATGAGATGTTTGGCATTTGGCTAATTTTTGAAATTTCCAACCTCAGTATCCTCGGAGTAGGGATAAAGCAGAATTCCATCATATCTCCTGTGAAATGGTATGCTAGTGGAATTAACTGTCACCTCAGGGTGCACTAATTACTTGCATCCCCAATTTATTCCTTAATGGTAGCTGGATGCTTCCTCTCAGATGCTGGAGAACCCCAATTAGTTTCACTGATTTTATGGTGTGCGAGAGCCGTAGGCCATGCTTTTGACTGCTTAGCCCTTCTAGACCATCCTCAGCCATGGTCTTGTTGGTCTTAAATTTCTGGTACCGTGATGTGGAAGGACATGTGCCTCTGTCACTTTTTTCATCAGTCTGTGCATTTTCAAAAAGCGTCTTCTCGGCATTGGGAGGTGTGCTCCTAATGTTGACTTTGGAGATGGACTGGTAGAATTTTTCTTGCATGTTAACATCAGGCCTGTCACAATAGACAGACACTATGGCTACACAGATTATTTGGAGTTTCTCAAAATAAGTAATTTATTTTGTGTTGGTATTTGAATGATGGCCTTGTGTTTGGTGTGGGATTTTAAAAATCCTGCCTACTTAAGTTATAAGTAGTTTTCACACTCACATGTGTTTACTTCTGCGTTGTGACTTACACTTAACAAGGAAAAATTATTATAAAACTCTTATTCTGTAGAGGTAATTTGTGTATGTGAGAGAGAGAGAGAGAGAAAGAGAGAAAGAAGGTTGCCAAGGTAGTAAGATGTTAGGAGACGTGGATTTTAGGTTCCACAACCTTTTAATGGTAATACTTTTTTTTTTTTTACCTTCATAAAATGGAATGGAATGTAGTTGAAATCTTATCTATTTAGACCAAGAAGTTAAAGTTGGACTTCTGGTGAGTGCAGCTCGCTCTTCCTATGGGTAGGAAAGGACGCTAATGTTTGCATGGGCTTTTTTGTTGGTTTTTAAATCCAGTGTGCTAGGTTCTGTCCAAGGTATTTTAACTTGTCTTATAAAAATCTGCCCAGCAGACCTGAGAGGTAAATGAGCTCTTTTTTTCCTGAGAGGTCACGGCTAGTGAGGGTCAGAGAGTGGATGTGACTGTCCTCCCCTTGGCTCTAAAGCCTTTACTAGATCTGTTATAGCTCTGCCTGCTCACGGCTCAAATCTTCTGGTAGTGGTGTGGCCTTGGAATCCATACTTCGTGCTTTGCCCCATTCTTTTTTTTTTTTTTTTTTTTAACGTTTTATTTTTTGAGAGAGTGCCAGAGAGTGCAAGCCGGGGAGGGGAAGAGAGAGTTGGGGACAGAGGATCTGAAGCAGGCTCCAGTGCTGACAGGCTGACAGCAGCACGCCCAACGTGGGGCTCAAACCCACGAACCACGATCATGACCTGAGCCAAAATCAGATGCTCAGTTGACTGAGCCACCCAGGCACCCCTGTTTTTTTATTTTATTCTTTTTAAGTTATCATGAAACGGAAATCTGGGCTTGGGCAAAGCATGAGTTTTGCAACCATGCCACCAAACCAGACTCTGGTTTAGTGACCTCTTGGGAGTTTTGTAAACTTTCCCTATACCTAGTCAGTTTTACCTAGTGTACCTGAGATGTAATGTAAAATGTTTCTCTTTCTGGGCGCCTGGGTGACCCAGTCGGTTGAGCATCCGACATCGGCTCAGGTCATGATCTCATGGTTTGTGAGTTTGAGCCCTGCATCCGGCTGGCTGCTGTCAGCTCAGAGCCCGCTTCAGATGCTCTGTCCCCCTCTTTTTCTGTACCTCCCCCTCTCACGCTCTCTTTCTCAAACGTTAAAAAAATAATAATAAAGGTCTCTCATTCCCAATTCCGCCATTCTATCCTGAGCTGAAAACTTCTTATATCAGCTCAAAGAATGGTATCACCGGTAAGGGGCTGTCTCTCTTCCTGTCTGTGCTACTGCACAGGAATCATAGTATGTGGTGACTGCTCTGTTAGCCCAGATGGGACTCAAAAGATACAGTTACAAAAGACAGTCCCCCATATACCTTACTCGCGTCTCCCATATACCTTACACGCGTGCTGCCTCATGGGTGCTTGTATTCACAGCTCCTTGGTGCTCGTTAGATCTGTCTGGGGTTTCTGACTCTGCTGCCTTCATTTTCTTTTTGTGCAGGTAAAAGTAACAAAATAAAGCAAGACAGTAAACCCCTATTTCTGTTGGAGTATAGCTTTACATCAAAGTTATACGTTTGAAATATGAGAAGTCAAGGCTTTCATAGAGCATCATTTGGTTACATCGTACTTAGACTGGATGGCTTTTTTATTATTAGTTAGGCTGCTTAAAGTCCTCTTAATACCTGTGATGCCTGCAGTATGGGTGAAAAGGTTCTCATGGTGACAAACACAATCAGTACTTTCTGTGTTAGAACTATTTGTTTTGTAGGTAATGCGTGAAACCCAGCAGGAAGATAAGCTAAAGAGTGACTTATTGGTGTATCTGTGGCTTGTTATCTGATGCGTCGTTGTGGGGAAGTTCAGAAAGAGAAAACATTAGCTATAGGGGAAAATACCCTTATTGTAGTATACACATGAAAGCTGTCCTGTGGGAAGGGGTGTTCGTTGGACAACTTGAATGCCAGCCCGATGGGAAGGTGGTTTTCGTGTTTGAACATCACATCCCTGAATGTGGACTGAGGCCCTCTGTGTATGTTCTTGTTTTCATTAACAGGTATTTATAGACACTTTTCTAAGCATGGGAGATGCAGTGGTGGGCAGAATAGAAAAAGGAAGCTGCTCTGGAGATGGGCTGTAAACATTGAGTAAGTAAGACTGTCCGGAGGTGATAGCCGCGAAGAGAATAAAGAGACATTATGGTAGTGACTCAGGGTATGCTAGTGAGGGTGGAAGATGTTCCCCTTCCTGGAGCCTTTTTTGCCAGCAGGGCAGTCAAACTTGATCTGTGGGATGGATGAAAATGGCATTAAACAAAGTAAATAATTTGCTTTAGCCCTCAGCATCTGGAGAAGTTAATCCAAAGAATAAAAGTGGGTTGGTGGAAGTCTTTCCTCTGTTTATATCTTCATGCTTTGTGAATGGGGACCTGGCTCAAAAGAGCTTAAGATGGATCATTACTGGTACCCTGTAAAGAGTAAGAAAGAAAGAAATGATCACCCCTTGTAAAGGGTAGTTGTTCTGATTTAAAAAAAAAAAAGGTAGAGATGTGTTATATTGATGAGGGCTAGGCATTATTAGAAACATCCTTACGTTGTGTTTGTGTTTCCTTGTTGGGATATTGGATTGGGGGTGTTGTAATCATCATACTTCGTTAAAACTTCAAATGAAGCCAGCAAATACTAGGGACATCTGTATGCAGGGCACTTTGCTAGGTATTGCATCAAATGGAGGATCCCAAGTGACTGAGTAGAACTTGGGCTGGGGGCTGTTGAGGGCAACAAGGATAGCTCAGAGCTGGGGAGGGGGGCGGGGCGCTGGCCGGGAAGGAAAGGGTGCAGTTCAGACAGGCTGTTAATTGAATCGTAGCCTGGAGGCTTCATCCTGCCAGCCTTTTCCAGCCAGCCTGCCGCATCCTAGTACCTTCAGTCACCCTTTCTATGCTCTCTAATTCCAGAATTCTATAGAGACCTGAAAGAAACCTAAGACACCAGCTAGTCTAGCTCTTTGGCTTTATAGCTCTGGAGAGATGCTGAGGAAGGTGGTGACTTGTCCAAATGCACGCAGCTTTGCACGGACAGAGTCAAGGCTGCGACCCTGTTCTTTGCCAGCTAATAAGCTAGTGTTCTTTCCACCAGAGCCTATGCTCTCACCAGAGGATTGATAGTTAACAGTTGCTCCTGAGTGGGTAAAAAAAGGAAGCCTCTGTGTAGTCTTGTACCCACTTAGGGAAAAAAGCCTGTGTTGTTCCCAACCTAAGAAGGCAGAGCAAAGACAGTGCGTTAATCTCAAAAGCAGAGTATGGAATATAAAGAATATTGTAACATTGTTACTTTTCACATAGATACATAGTATTGGTTTCAGGGGCTCCACTGAGAGAGACCTAATCACATCCTGATTATGTCTTGGTCTGGAATGGATGCCACATTATGCATCAGTCGTGAAGTTAGATAGAGTAAGGCCGTTTAGATGTAGGGGGAAATTTCTGAAATGCGGCTAAACTGAGTTCTAAAATTAAAGAGAGTTAAAAAGCCCTAGGAGTCCTGTTTTTTTCACCTTGAGACCCCAGTGTCACGGAAGATTTTACTTCTACATTCAGAAGCACCCTCTTTGGGAGCCTGGAGATTATTCCGTGTACCTGACAAGAGCAGGGATCCTTCCCTGGACATCTCCCTGACTTAGCGCTCTGGTGGGCCAGTTACCTGGGGGCAGCGTTTGTATCCCTTTGGCAGGAATGTGAGCGGGCACTCCTGCGGTGAAGAGTCCACATGATGAGCACTTTATGGAGGCAGCAGAGCACGTGATGGAGGATGTATGTCTTCACTCTGGCTCCATCACTTACCAGCAGTGACCGTGGGCATTTTGTCCTAGCCACAGTTTCTTCATCTGTAAAATGGAAATATACTTTTCTTGGAGCTATTGAGAAAAGGAATTAAAATAGACAAAGTATGCAGTAGAGTGTACTATCCGTAGGTGCCACTCAGTGAGCGGTAGCCATCCAGTACACCAACTCTCCACATCGTGCTGCGTCAAGACACTGGACTAGAGGAGGGCTGGTTCCTACTGAGGGTATTCAGTTTAGAGTACACTCACCTATCCCAGACACCTGCCCGGTAGAGAAGGGCACATATACACGGGGGTATCAGAAGTGCTCTGATGAGGGAGTACCAGGTGCTCTACCAAGATGTGTAACCCTAACTTGAAGGGTCAGAAACAGCTTCTCAGAAGAGGACCATTTATTTCCTCATCAACCTGCTTGTCTCTCAGCTGTTCCTTCCCACCTCTGCAGCTCACTCCTTCCCTTCTGCTTGACCGTTGGTGTTTTCCGGACCCTCATATATTAGGGTGCCATCTCCCCGGATGCTCTCAGATATTCCCAGGCTTTCCTGATTCTCTGTGAGCAGATAACTTCAGCCAGATCTCTCCTGGCTCCTCCAGCTCCTGCTTCACACCACTGCTTGTCTGTGTTACCAGTAACTTGAGCGTCATAGTCCAAAACTGAATACATATTCCTTGAAAGCTCTTTGTCCTTCATCTGTCCCCTTCTCAGTAAGTGGCTTTACCAGCCACCCATTTTCCCAGGTTAGCGACCTCCCTTTCTCTCACCACCCTCTACATGTCATCCATTGCCAAGTCAGTGCTATTTCTGTACTGTGACCAGAGTCTGTCCACTCTACTGCCACTGCCCTCTGAGCCGCCATCATCTCCTACCTGGCACACTATGATGGCCTCTGCGTGGCCTCTCCATTTCTGGTCCTATCTGTCTCTCCCCTACTTTGCCCAGAATGACCAAGAGTTGCCTGTCTCTCCTCCACTTCATGGTTTCTCCTAGCGCTTGGAAGAGAGTCCCAGCTCCTTCCCATTCCTCACAAGGCCCTTGGTACCCTGGGCCCTGCCTGCCTCCCTCCCTGACCGCCCCTCCTGCTGCCTTTGCTTGCTGTCCCCCAGCCACATACACTTCTCTCAAGTCTCCTGAAGGCTCCCAGCTCTTTCCCACCTCAGGGACTTCTTTATATGCCGCTTCCTCTGCCTCAAACACTCTGGCCAGGCTAGCCTTTTTCTTCAGGATGTTTGTTGAATGAATAAATAGCATGAGACAGGCAACAAAGAGGATGATGGGATAATGAGGAAGAGTGTCCTTAGAGTGCATCTACAAAGGTCTAGCAAAGAGATACAAATGTGTTTGAAGAGGTGAAAGACTGAGAGTTTGGTTGTGGCCTAGAATTCCCCCTATTCAAGTAGAACACTAGGAGTCAGGCAGCGAGAATGCACTTCTAATGCTGATGAGACTATAAAATGATGCCACCACTTTGGAAAACTCTTCGAAAGTTTCTTCAGAAGCTGAATGTATGTCTACCCGGTGACCCAGCAGTTCCATTTCCAGGTCTGTATCCAAGAGAAATGAAACTCTATGGTCACAAATAAGGCTTATGCAAGAATATTCACGTGAAGCAGCTTTATTCGTGGTAGCCAGAAACTGTAAATAGTCTAGATGTCCATCAGTGGGAGAATGGATAAATAAACTGATACCGTGCAGTGGAAGACTGCTCAGCAATGAAAAGGAAAAGACTATTGAGACAGGTAGTAAGGACGAGTCTCACGGGTTTTAATGTTGAGTGAAAAACCAGACACAAAAAAAGTATATAATGGACGATCCCATTTATAAGACCTTCTTGAATAGGCAAAAGTGGTCTGTGATACTAGAAATCAGATCAGTGGTTGCTACTTGAGTAGAAGGGGACAGGAGAGGACTTTTTAGAGTGATGGAAATATTCTGAGTCTTGATAGGCAGTCATCAAATCTGATTGAATCCATATACTGTATGTAATTTTACTGTCTGTAAATTATACCTACAAACAACCTAGGAATTGTCCTAGATTCCTACCCCCGCCCCCCACACTCAACATTTAATCTCCCAGCAAGTTCTGTTCACTTTATGTCCAAAAAATATCCTGAATTTGTTTCCTCCCATTTCAAGCACTATCTCCTCTTGTCTGGACAGTATTTTAGTCTCCTGACTGCTGTTCCAACCCCCTATTTTTGGCCTCCTCCCAAACCATTTTTTCCACTTATCAGCTAAAGTGACCTTTAAAAATTCAAATTGGGTTATGTCAGTTGTCTTCCTACAATCCTCCAGTAGCTTTCCATTGCTTTCATGGTGGCCAGCTAGGGCCTGTCTGACCCCTGTCTCCCTCTGAGCCCATCTGCTGTGACTACCTCCTTACTCCCTAAATTCCAGACTTGTTGATTTCCTCCGTATTCTTTGAACACCTGAAGTTCACTTCTGCCTTAGGGCCTGTACACGTGGCCCCCCGTCTGCTGGGAGCACACCACCTCCCAGGTCTGTGTGATACTTGTTTGTTTGTCTTTCAGGTTCAGTTTAAATGTTTTCCTTTTCTGGGAAGCTTTCTCTGACTGACCGTCTCTGTCTAAAGTTGTGTCCCATCACATCACCCAGCTTTATTTTATTCATAGCTTTGATCAAGTCTGAAATTATCTTGGCCTTTTATTTGTTTGCCTGTCTCCTCCCACTGGGATTAAGCTTGACTTGTTCACTGCTGCATTCTTTGTGTCTACAGTGGTATTTGGCCCACATGGGCCAGAAGTATTGACTAAGCGAAGGTGTTGGGGTGGTGGTAATGTGAGGAGACTGTTTAGGAGGTCGACCTGTGAGGGAGAAGAGGGGCCAAGGAAAGTGAAGACTTAGGCCTTGGAGACCAGGTGATGGTGACACCATTCATCAAAATAAAAAATGATGGAGAAAAGATTTGGCCAGGGTATAAAGTGATGAATTTCATTTTGGACTTGCATTTGAGGAGGGCATCAAGTGTTTGAGGCATGGATCTGACATTTAGGAGAAGGAACTGGTCAATAGACTAAGACTCTTGAGGTTAGCACCTGTGGTCCAGCCCAGGAATAGATGAGATTGCTCTCGGGTGGAGAAGGATGTGAGTATGTAGAGGTAGAGAAGTGGCTGTTTTTTCCCTGCCTGAGTGGTAAGCATCTCCCACCAGTAATGACTTTATAGGGCTCAGCCCCACGTGGGTGATTTTGTAGTCTTAGGACCCCCCCACCCCGTTATCACTGCTGATAATGACAAGTGCTCAGAGAACAAAACTCTGAGGAATGTGAGTATTTAAGGGAGCAGAGCACTGTTTCAAGAGCAGAGAGGATGCCACCGGACAGGTTTGGAGGAAAACCCAAAGAACATGGCACGAAAACAGAAAGTGTTTTAAGTCAGAGGTGGTAACCACAATCGCCAAGTGTCAGTTGGGAGGGGAGGGGATAAGTGAAGCCAGCTTGTTGTGTGTTCATGAGAAAGTGAGGTGAAGAGGCAGAATAAGTGTGGGGTTAAATCTTCCTAAAATTTGGCTATTAAAGGAAAGTAAAAAATAGCTGCAGGGGGAATCTGAGGCTAAGAGAAGACATTCTTTAACATGTATGAGAACCTTGAGCATGTATGAATGGAGGTGAGAATGAGCATCACAGGACAGTGTTGAAGGTGGAGGAGGGCTTGCTAGACTGGGGACCTTCCCAGAGAACTCAGAGCCCACTGTGATCCTGAGGCCTTGTTTCGATGGTAAGAAGAGCCCCTCCTGGAGGAGAGCAGAGGTGTGTGGGCAGGAAACTGATGGGCATGAAGGCTGGAAGTTAAGGAGCACTTTTTTGTGTGATCTTTGAAGATCCTGCAGAGGGACAGGAGTGAGATAGGGAGTTGGAAGCTTAAAGAACACAGGAAAGATTTGAGGAAACTGCTGTGGCAGGCAGATAGAGCTAACAAAGGAAACTGGAATTACAGGGGGAAGTAGAAAGTTAAGATGAGCTTTCTACCACCTGGGATTTTAGAGAAACTGATCAGACCTCTCCAATTCTTTGTTTAGTTTTACATTCCAGTGACTTGGACTCAGCTTTTCCTGCCTTTTGTCTGGCGATCCCACTCCTTCCCCATATGCCTCTGCCATTCCCATTCATTAGACCAGTAACTTGTAAATTATTCCAGACCCCTCATGTTTTATTTAGCCAGTACTCACGCAGCCTTCACGGTTAGGTAGGTGGCAGTGTTCTAAGCGCTGTGTGGAAGCAGCAGGGTAAGGTGGGGGCACTCTGACTCCCTTGGAGCTGGGCTGCGCCAGGTCTGCTGAGGCGGCTGGGGCCCAGGTGGCCCAGCTGGGGCGGAGGAGTGAGACTCCCCTCTCCCCAACTCAGTCTCAGCACCTCTCCTCCAGCATCTCTCTTAGCTTTGGGGTATCAGTGCAAGATTTTTGCTGGAAAAACTGCAAAATGTTTTCGAACACCACTGTACCAGGAGGTAAGATCCTTGCAGTCAAGGCTGTGTTTTGTTTTATTTTATAGCCCCAGCATCTGGCATTTTGCCTGTCAGTGCACTGAGAGTGAATGTGCCGGCTTTGCCTCTGAGGCTCTGCGCTGGAACCCCGTCTTCCCCCTCTGTCTTTATCCATATGTTCCAGTTATGTGTGTGTACTTACAGTTGATGCAGAGTGTGTCTGTTTCGCCACAAAATTGTGTATTCTTAGGTAACCACCATGCCTTGTTAATCTTAATTTCTTTATATCTCTTTTGCAGAGTAGGTATTAAAGTAATGTTAAATTTTGATTCCTTGTAGAAAACTTGCAAAGCATTCCTTAGAATAACTCAAATGGTTTAAGAATGGGGAAGGGGGGCCTGGGTGGCTCAGTATGTTGAGTGACCGACTCTTGATTTCGTCCCAGGTCATGATCTGAGGGTCGTGGGATCAAGCCCCTGTATCAGGCTGTGTGCTGAGTGAGGAGCCTGCTTAGGATTCTTTCCTCTCCTTTTGCCCCTCTTCCCCCTGCACACTTGCACGCTCTCTCCAATTAAAAAATTAAAAAATAATGGGGAAAAATCAGAGAAAATCTCATCCAAGAATGGAGTTAATGTAGCCTGATCAAGTATCTAAACAATGAGTTAATGAAAGTCTTATGATGTGTTAAAGAGTGATGGTCAACTGTTTCTCAACTCTGAGAAGGAAAACAAACAATAGCGAGTGAGGTCAGATGGACTATGAGTGGCGGAAAGCTCCCTGCCTTGTGAGGAACCCTGGAAATTCCTCCTGGAGAGTTTTAGAACAGTGGAATAGACTGACTTGTGTCCAGTAATCCCTACTTGATGGCAGAGGTGTAGAGAACATGCCCTCAAGATTCCTGCCAAATGATTCCTATAAACTCCACGTGCTCCGCGTCGATGAACCTAGACAGATGCACAGGCACGTGCGTGTTAGTGAATAGACATAAGCACAAATGTACACCTTGCATTGACTTCAGTGCTTCTTGTTTTGTTTTTTTCCTGGTGGATATATAAGTTTAAACATAATGGGAGTCGAATTTTCATCTTTTAGTTGAAGAAGTCTTTGTGGGAGCGGATTTAAGTTCTCACGTATTGAAAAGGAGAAATTTGAGTTGGAATGAAGGACATTGCAGCCTGTAGCATTTATTAAATGTTTCTTTCTAAAAAAATTAACTTTTTTTTTACATTGGCTAGCAAAGTGCTGAAAGTTGACTATGCCTAAAGATAAGGGACACAGACACAGGCCAAATGAAGCCTATAGGAATGAACCATCAGAGAAAATACAAGGAAAAGAAAATTTCTATTTCACTTCAGCCAAGATTGCTAAATATATACCATGCTAGGAACCAGAAATACAAAACAAATAAGACCTCTTCCTTTCCCCTGGAATGCTGCATCTGTAGAAGAGTCGGACATGGAAGATTCCCATTCATGAAAAGCTGTGTGGGATCTATCTATAAAGCTAAAATAGTGGTGTAGCCAAAGTTCTGGGAGAGAACTAGTGGGAGTCTTTACTTCTGCTTAAATATGGGAAGAATATCAGAGAAGGCTACAGAGGAAGGGACAGACATATGAGCAGGACCTAGAAGGATGGAGAGGAGCATTCCAAGGGAAAGGTCCTTTGAGAACCAAGGCTTGCAAGTATGTGGCATATTACATGGAAAAGCTCAGGATCTTAGGGACCCCGGAGATTACAGAGAAGGGATGTCAGAAGGGGCTGTGGGCTGAGAGTGAGGCCGTTGGTGATGGGACTTGAATCTGTCCCAGGGCACTGGATTCTCATAAATGGGACAAGGTTTTGTGAAGAGAGGTGTGATATTGAGAGACTAGTGGGAAGGAGATGGGAGGGCTAATGAATTGATTATCTGTGTGTCTTCCTGTTCAGGTTTTCCCAAGGCTCTAGTCTGCATGAGAAAGATCTGTAAAATTTAGCAACTGGTTGGAATAAATGGATTTACAGGAAATTTTGGCTTCAGTCCACTTTGATTCTAGAACAGATGGGCAAAGATATTCTATTTATCAAAAACTGGAACAAATAATACTAAAAAATAACTGATATGAGTACTTTATATAAATAATAAATTCTAAGTACCAGATGTTCTAAACACTTGAAAAATAGTAACTTGCTTAATTCTTACGAAAATCCTTTGAGGTAGTATTATTATCTCCATTGTTGAGATGAGGAAACTGTAACAGAGAGGTTGAGCGATTTCTTCCAAGATCTCATCTAAAAAGTAGCAGAGCCACGGGCACCTGGGTGGCTCAGTCTGTTGGGTGTCCGATTTTGGCTAGGTCATGATCTCAGGGGTCGTGGGTTGGAGCCTCGCATTGGGCTCTGTGCTGACAGCTCAGAGCCTGGAGCCTGCTTTGGATTCTGTGTCTCCCTTTCTCACTGCCCCCCTCCCTTCTCTGTCCCCCCTCTCAAAAATAAATAAACATTAAAAATTTTTTTAAATAAATAAAAAGTAGCAGAGCCAGGATTTGGAATTGGGCATCCTGACTCCAGACTCTGTGCCCTTAACCCGTCCACAGTGCAATTCTGCGTTTAAATGAACTGGAAGATAACTCTTGCAGAATAAGTTTATGGCCCCTTTGAAGAGGAGTTTGGGTTTGGATTGTAGAAAAAGAGCAGCATGGAGCCCAGGAATTGCCATTTGGGGACCTGCTTGTTAGAGCATCATTTGTGTGAAGGCAGGGACTTTCTGCTCTGCATCATATCCCCAGTGCCCAGAACAGTGCCTGGTATGTAGTTAGTGCTCAGCAAATAGTCTTTGTGTAGATTAATAAATAAATTTGGCTGCCAGCTCTCAAGGGAATATGCCGTGGAGACTTCAGTTTCTTTTTTCCCTTTGGCTCACTTTCTGAATTAATGAGTTCCGTGAGTTTATTGCTTGCTTGTTCTTATTGAACTTACCTTGGTCAGCTTTCAAAGGATGCCAGCTCAGTCTACTGTTTTGGGGATTTAAAAAAAAATCAGCAACTTATTTTCAAAATCAAAATAGTAGGTTTTAAGATTTTAGCAATCTATTTATGTAAATGTGATTTCTTTTGTTGATGCGTTTGGCTTTTCATATGCCTGTGTTGAAGATGTAAATGTTGAAGATATTTTTAAAGAGAATTGGAAGTGCTGAATCACTATATTGCATACCTGAAACTAGTGTGTGCATTAACTAACTGGATTTAAAATAAAAACTTAAAAAAATAAACTAACAAAAAATAAAACACAAATATCTAAAAAAAAAAGAGAGAGAATTGGAAATGACTTGTAACTATGGTAGTTGAGATTATATACTTATGGAATCCTCAGCAGACCAAGCATCATCTCTACTACTGGTCTACCTATATCTGCCACAGAAGTTTCCTCGGTGAGTGAATGGTTAGGAGATCTCTTCCAGGAGCCCAGTGGCGACACAACTCTTAGAGATGTCTCTGCTAATGTAAAGCTGCAGCATCAACCCTGTAGAAGTCATATATCTGATTCCATTAGCAAATTAGTAGGTGATAATAGGTTCCTAAGGAGGAGGAGACTAATGTTTTCTCTGTTTTAGTTCATTCTAGTTTCATTCAGACTTAGTTCTATAAGCCAAAATATTGTTTTCTTGCTGACCTGATTAAGCTTATTAACATTTTATTTATATGCCTCATAATATGTTATTTTCTTTTAAGAATAAGATTTGACTCGGGGTGCCTGGGTGGCTCCGTCGGTTAAGCACCCAACTTTGGCTCAGGTCATGAACTCACCACTCGTGGGCTCGAGCCTAAGCCCTGCTTCGGGCTCTGGGCTCTGTGCTGACAGCTCGGAGCCTGGAGCCTGCTTTGGATTCTGTGTCTCCCTCGCTCTCTGCCCCTGCCCCGCTCACACTCTATCTCTCTCAAAAATGAATAAATGTTAAAAAAATTTTAAGAAAAGAATAAGATTTGACTCTACTAAATTACAGATTTGAAAAAAAAAATCCCACTCTCCTAGAGACGAAATGGTCATATGAAAATCGTTACTTTTGTTGAAATAGTTATACATGGAAATAATTATATCTGTTAGAGAAAAAAATGTCAAGAATGTTAGCATCGTATTTTTAACTTTTAGAACTTTTATTGGGGCGCATGGGTGGCTCAGTTGGTTGAGCGTTGGCCCTTGATTACAGCTCAGGTCATGATCTTACGATTTGTGGGGTTGAGTCTGGAGTGGGGCTTTGTGCTGTCAGCGAAGCCTGTTTGGCATTCTTTCTCTTAGCCCTTCCCCTGCTCATTGTCTGTTTTTGTCAATATAAATAAACTTCCAAAAAAAAAACCCTGTCTTTTATTGAAATGTATCTTTTTATTATGTATTTATGGTATAAAATTCAAACAGTACAGAGGTATATAGTCTTATTCTCCAGAGATAACTGTTTTTACAGTTTAGCATGTATTTTTCTCCATTTGTTTTTATTTTATTTAAAAAAATGTTTTAAACATTCATTTTTGAGAGAGAGAGATAGAGTGTGAGTGGGGGAGGGTCAGAGAGAGAGGGAGACACAGAATCTGAAGCAGCTCCAGGCTCTGAGCTGTCAGCACAGAGCCCGACGCAGGGCCCGGACCCACAAGCGGTGAGATCATGACCTGAGCCAAAGTCGGATGCTTAACTGACTGAACCACCCAGGCGCCCCTACTTTTTAAATTAAATTTTTTCTAATTTTTTATGGGTTTTTTTTTGTTTTTTTTTTTTGAGAGACAGAGAAAGACAGCGTGAGCAGGGGAGGGTCAGAGAGAGAGGGAGACACAGAATCCAAAGACAGGCTCCAGGCTCTGAGCTGTCAGCACAGAGCTTGACGTGGGCCTCGAACCCATGAACCATGAGATCATGACCTGAGCCAAAGTCGGATGCTTAACCGACTTGAGCCACCCAGCCGCCCCAACTTTTTTCTAATGTTTATTTTTGACAGAGAGTGCAGGGGGGCAGGGTGGTGCAGAGAGAGGCGGGGAGGGGGGAGAATCCCAAGCAGGCTCTGCACTGTTAGTACAGAGCTGGACGTGGGGCTTCCTCTCTCTTGAACCGTGAAATCATGATCTGAGCCAGAGTCAAGAGTCAGATGCTCAACCAGCTGAGCCACCCAGACACCCTTCTACACTTGTTTTTAAAAATTGCATGTATTTTTTTAGAATGGTTTTAGGTTCACAGCAAAATTGAGAGCAAGGTTCAGAGATTTCCCATACATCTCCTGCCTACCTCTCCCACAGTCTCCCCCATTATCAACATCACCCACCAGAGTGGTGCATTTGTTAAAACTGATGAACCTAAATGACACATCATTGTCCCCCAAAGCCCATAGTTTACATTACAGTTTACTCCTGGTGTTATGCTGCTCTGTGGTTTTGGACAAGTGTATAATGATCTGTGTCTACCGTTATAATATCATACAGAGTAGTGTCATTGCTCTAAGGATCTCCTATGCTGCACCTACTCATCCCTCCTGCTCCCCAACCCCTGGCAGCCACTAGTCTTTTTACGGTCTCATGGTTTTGCCTTTTCTAGATGTCATATGGTTGGAATCATACAGTCTGTGGTCTTGTCAGATTGTTTTTTTTTTCACTTAGTTATATGCATTTAAGGTTCCTCCATGTTTTATCATGGCTTGATAGATCATTTCTTTTTATCACAGAATAATAGAACTGTCTTCTTATGTGTAGATGAAGGTAGTTCTTAAGACTGCTTAATGAACTATTCCCAGGTTTCTGTTATAGTTGGTTCATCCCCCAAAGACTTCTTGTTTTAGACCATTTATGCCAATTATCTAGTTTTTAGATACGGCAGCAAAATAGTTTGTGTCTATTAAGCGACTGATCTAATGGCTAGCATATATCCTTTACCAACTGCACAGTATTTATATTCATTATTTTATTTAATTATCTGTGAAAGTTATTTATGTAATTTATTATATAAATTATTTAAAATTTGTTATATAAATTATTTTGTTTATTTTATCTGTGAAATGGGGATAAAGAAACAGATTCGGGAGAGATTAAGTCATTTGCAAGAGGTCACTCAGTCATTAAGTGATAGAATCCGGGCTTGAACCCAGTTCTTTGTGGCTCCAAAATCTGTTTCTCCCTTTGAATGTAAAACGTGTACCTTGTGAAAATGCATAACTGCCTGGCTGCTTCCTTCCCTGCCCACCTGAGCTCGGGCTGCCCCAGGCACGCACGTGCTCTCTGCCTCCCCCTTTCTCTTCACAGCGTTTGTCTGACATGTTTGTCTTTTATCTCTTTCTTCTGCTAAAATGTAAACTCCGTGGGATAGAGACCGTCTCCCTCACCTTTGCATCTCTGCTGCCTAGAGCTGTACTTGGTACACAGTAGGAGCTCACATATTGGTCCTAAAGAGTCTGTACCATAGGTTAAATCAGTCCATAAGATTTGCTTTTAATCACTTTTGTAGGACAGACTATTATTTTCCTTTTTAGTTAGTGATTTAGGTAAAGGGGTTCAGAGGGGGTCTCTTGAGAAGATTCAGAGGAACCAGCTGAGGAGAAGACGGACTGCCGTGGAAATAGAGATTGGAGGTAGTTTGAACAAGGGAGGTAGGAGACCTGCCTGTGCGGCTGTCGGAGCCTCCTGAGGGTGACTCTTCCCCAGCTCCCAGTCCAGTCTGTAAGCACTGCCAGGGGAGCTTCTAAAATACGGCTCTTACCCTGTCCTCCTCAGTTGTGTCCTGAATTAAATGTGGGTGCCTTGCGTTCTTGTTCAGGGTTCACAGTAGGACTCTGTCCTGCCTCTCCAGCCCTGTCTCCTGGTTTCTGAAATCGTGTGTATCCTCTCCTGCGGCTTCCGTCCCGATTCGATGCATGTGCCCAGGCCCTCTTTGCCCCTTCCGCCTCTATTGAGATCTCTGTCTTTCAAGGCCTTTCTTACATGCTCCTTCTTCCGGGAAACCTAACCTCCTCTTAACTGGGTGTTTCTCTCATGGAATTTTGTAATTTTCTTGTGTACATTTAATCTTCGCTTTTTATTATATTCTTCAACGTGTTCTCGCCCTCCTTCCCCAGTCCTCTTTGAAGGCACGGATTATAGTGTCAACACTCCTTATGTTCTCTGTGGTGCATTGAATATGTGAGCCGACTGAGAATAGTTTTTGAAGTAGAGAAGAACAAAGGTAGACAAAAGACAGAATTAATGGCATTTAGTTTTGGCACAGCTAAGAATTGTTCTTAATCAAGGATTGTTTTGGTGGTCAGGAACCTTTTTGAAGAGAAGCTGAGTGTGGGGTGGGGCCGGGTGGGTAAAGAATGAAGTATAGTGAGTGGGTCCGAGCTTCAGGAGGAGAAGCCAGGAATCCAGGAGGAGAAATGACTAGACAGGAGCAGCACTTGTTTTTCAGAGTTCCGAGGTGAGTCCCAGGACTTGTTCTCAGGGTGTTCCGCAGTACAGTGAGGGAACAGACATGTTAGATCAAAATTAGTACATTATGAAGATGTAGCCATAGAGAAGGCAAGGTGCTAGAAAACAGTGGTTGATTGTAGAAAATTGGCGCAAGAGCCAGTGACCTTAAGCAAGATCGAGGTCCTGAGAAGGTGGGCAGAAAGGTTGGCATCATGCAGTAGGAAGCAGTCTTAGGGTCAAGACAGTGGTTCTGTCCCTCTTAAATGAGCATTGCAGAAGATGTCACAAAGATATTTCAGGATGCTGGTGGTAAAAGGTTAGCTTTTAGTGTGTGGGCTTAGATTTATGGAGGGGAGAAGTAGGTCATGGTTGAAAGAAACAATAGTGAATTTAGTGTTTGAAATGGTGGGAGCCAGTATTAATGCAGATGAGGAGTGGGGGAGACCAAGTCATAAATTGCTCACTCTTGGGTGTCCTGAGTTCTTTTAGACTGAGATGCCTCCTTTGGGTTTTAAGATTTTATTTTTGAGTAATCTCTGTGCTCACATGGGGCTCAAACTCACAACCCCAAGATAAAGAGTTCCATGTTCCATCAGTTGAACCAGCCAGGCGCCCCTTGTTTTCTTTTTTTAATTGATGTGAAGTTCACACAAAAGTAACCTTTTTTAATACAATATATTACTAACCATAGCAACCATGCCGTATTCTCTAGAATTTATTCATCGTACCACTGTTAAGTTTGTACCCTTTGACCAAAATTAACCATTTTAAAGTGAACAGTTCAACAGTTCATTGGCATTTAGTACATTCACAGTGTTGTGCATCTGCAACCTGTGTCTAGTTCCAAAACATTTTCATCCCTCTCCAAAGAGACGCTATACCCCATAAGCAGTTAATCCCCTCCCCCACCTCCCCCAGGCCCTGGCAGCTACCGATCTGCTTTCTGTCTGTGGATTGACCTGTTGTGATGATTTCGTGTAAATGGAATCATGCAATATGTGGCCCTTTTTGCCTGGCTTCTCTCACTGAGCATGTTTTTGAGGTTCATCCACATTGTAGCATTTGTCAGTACTTTGTTTGAATACCTGTTTTCAGTTTTTTGTAAGTTAATAATAAAGCATCAGTATCAGTTCAGTTAGAACAAATAGAGAACACTAATGTGAGGTGTTTCCTCTGTTACGTTTCAAGTTAGTGTGATACAGTTGCTACAGCTGATGAACCAATATTGATACTGTCTTGTTAACTAAAATCCATGGTTCATATTTGAGCTTACTCTCTGTTGTGCATTGTTACATTTGTTGTAGACTTTGACAAAGACATAATGTCATGTATCCAGAATAATTTTACTGTCTTGAAAGTTCCATCTGCCCCAACTATTCATCCCTTCTTCCATTCCCTTGCATCCCTGGCAACTGCTAATATTTTTACTGTCTCTATAGTTTTGCCTTTTACAGGATGAATCATAGAGTTATGTACCTTTTCAGACTCTGATCTTTTCACACAGCAGTGTGCATTTACGTTTATTCTGTGTCTTTTTGGGGTTTGATAGCTCGTATTTTTATCACTGAATAATATTTCATTGTATGGATGTACCACAGTTTATATCCATTTTACCTGTTGAAGGACGTTTCTGTTGCTTACAGTTTTCGGCAAGTATAAACAAAGCTGCTGTCAACATTAATGTGCAAGTGTTTATGTTTACAGAAGTTTCAACTCATTTGGGTAAACATCTAGGAGCACAGCTGCCGGATTGTTTGGTAAGAGTATTTTAGCTTTGTAAGAAGTTGCCAAAAGATCTTCCAAAATGGTTGTATATTAACTTCTTTTCTTAAAGTATAGTACAAATTTCCATTTTAACCATCTTAAGTGTATATTCACTAACATTGATTACTCACAGTGTTGTGAAACCACCACCACTGTTTCCAAAACCTTCTCATCACCGCCAGACAGAAACTGTGTACAAGCAGTAACTACCTGTTCCTTCCTCATCCCACCCCCAGTCTGTAGTACCCCAGACCATTTTCTGTGTCTGTGATTTTGCCTCTTCTAGGTATCTCTTATAAGTAAAATGATAGAATATTTGTCCTTTTGGCCCTGCCATATTTCGCTTAACGTTTTCAGGGTTCATCCATGTTGTAGCAGATGTCAGAATTTCATTCCTTTTTGTGATTGAATAATACTTCACTGTGTATATCACATTTGATTCATCCATTCATCAAATGCACACTTGGGTTGTTTTTACCTTTTGGCTATTTTGAATAGTGCTGCAGTGAACGTAGTACACACGTATCTGTTTACGTCTCTGTTTTCAATTCTTTGGAGTATACGCGAGTATACGCCTGGAGTGGAATTGCTGGGTCCTATAGTAACTCTGTATAAACTTTTGAGGAAGTGCTAAATTGGATTTCAAAGCTTCTGCACCGTTTTACATTCACCATAGCAATGTATGAAGGTTCTGATTTCTCCACATCCTGGCAACGCATGTAATTTCCTGTTTCTTGATTATAGCCATCCAAGTGCGTGTGAGGTGGGATCTCACTGTGGTTTGATTTGCATTTCCCTAATAATGTTGAGCATCTTTTCATGTGCTTATTGGCCATTTCAGTATCATTTTTTGAGAAATATTCATTGAAGTCCCTTATTTATTTTTTAATTGCGTTGTCTCTTTAGTGTTGAGTTGTAGGAGTTCTTTATATACTCTAGATAGTAGACCCTTATCAGATATCAGATAGGTGCTTTTCATTGTCTGGGAGTTTGGAGTTCTTTTCTGCTAGTATCAATTGAACAAGTTAGTTTAGACACATTAGCTTAGATACGAATAAGCCTGTGCACACAAAAGGTTTGAACAATAGTGGAATCCCAGAAATAGAAGCGGTTTTGAATAATTTTGAAATTTGATGCCTATATTTTTATTTAGTCATTGTATTTTTTTCCCTGGTATCTTTGAAGCTCACAAGACCCATGAGATCTGGAAAAACCCAAATATTGTAAACCACTTTGTTCCTAAGACAGAGACATTTAGAGTTATGTGTTGAATCATGTCATGTTAATTGACGGTCATATTCCAAACACCGAATCATAGGAGCACTCCTAGTAATTGACAGCCTGTCCAGAAACTTCATTAGAACTTTGCTTCAGAAAGGATTTATTTCAGGGGCGCCTGGGTGGCTCAGTCAGTTAGGCATCCGACTTTGGCTCAGGTCATGATCTCACGGTTTGTGAGTTCAAGCCCTGCATCGGGCTCTGTGCTGACAGCTCGGAGCCTGGAGCCTGCTTCCGATTCTGTGTCTCCCTGTCTCTGCTCCTCCCCCACTCGCACTCTGTCTCTCTCTCTCTCTCTCTCTCTCAAAAATAAATAAACATTAAAAAATTTTAAGAAAAAGGATTTATTTCATTTCATCAACACAGTGGTATATGTACCACCTGCTTCTTTGCAGGTCGACTTTCTGACTTGGGCACAGGGTTTGATACTTCCTTTCAGCCAGTTCCACTCCTACCTGATTCCCTGTATGGGAATGTACTGTGTCACAGAAGCTGTGTCCTTGTATTTTACCTTCTTGGAAGAGAGGGTTCATTTAGCAGTTTGAGCTTAATAGAAAGCTTTCACACAATTGATTTTCATGTAAGTTAAGGATTCCATGAATTATATATACTTGTTTCCCGATTATCTGCTAAGTGATCATAGGTATTCCCTGCTCCCCAGTGACCGGTCTTTGCTCAGCCAGCCCCTGGTGTAACTCTTCCTTTGCCTAACCTTTCAAGAGTCAGCTCCTCCATGTTGTCTTAGAAGAAGCACTTGTTAGGGGAATTTATGGCACCGTGAATAGAGTGAAGAGCTGTCTGTTCAGACTTACCATTTTTTTAAATCCTTTATTAGGTAGGGTTGAGGGGAGTGGAATATGAGGAAAAGATTCTTTGAGTTTCTCATGCCAAGGATTCTCAGTTCAGACAGTGAGGTGTGATTAACACTGTGAAAGAAATGGAAATCGCTTCTAGGTCTGGACCATTGGAGAACTTTGGATACTCCTCCAGCGCCTTTTAGTTTTATTGCTTTTTAGTTTAATCCATTTACCTTTTGAATACTTCTCTTAGCATTTTCTTCTTGGCCTTTTCCCTTTTTCCCCCTTTTTGGTAGCCCACTAGGTGAAGTGTATTAGATTATTATGATTTGACATCTCTCTTCTAAGTGCCTGACTTTGAACTTCTCACTTGCCAGGAGTGCCGTGCCTTTGTATTCCTAGCCCCTAGTAGGACCCTAGAAGGTACTTGTTTAATTAGCTGCGGCACTATGCTTAGAGAGCAGGTCATGTCGTTTTTAGAAGACCTTCCAGGTTTCTTGAGTCTATGTCTTGGTGTCTCTTTCCTGTTATGGAGAATGCCCAGCCATTCTCGTCCATATTGCTTTGTACACACTCTTCTCTCATTCTGAGACTCCAGTTACACCAATGTGTTAGACCTTCTCTTTTGTCCTTTTTGTCACTTACCCTTTCTCCTGTATTTTTTGTCCTTTCCAGTTTTTCATTCTGGATAATTTTGACCTGTCGTCCATTGTAACCAATTCTCTCTTTGACTGTCTGCGTTTAATTGAAGTTAAGAACTCAGTGGATGGGTTTATTGTATTTTTCAGTTTTGGTTCTTTTCAAATCTCCTATGTTGCTTTTTATGGATTCCTGTTCCCTGCTAAACTTTTCAAGCTTGGCTTTTATTTTCTAAAACAGTAAATATAGTTGTTTTATAATCTTCTTCTCAGTTCCATTATCTGGAGTCCCTTTGGGTCTGTGACTGTTTTTGATGGTTCTTACTCATGGTGTTTTGTCTATTCCTATGTTTGTGTGCTGGACATGGTATTTGAAACATTATTTATAGAGATAATTAGAGGCCTTAGATGTCTTTTTCCAAGGAAGATTTTTATTTCCTTTTTTCCAGGTGCCTGAGGGTACCAGCAAACCAGGATCACTTTAATCCAAGTTGAGAGTTTGAGATTTTCTGGACTAACCAGGTGATTTGAAGCTGAGTCCATGGGAAGGCTGACTTCCATTTCACCTGTACTCATAGGATGCTGTCCCTTAGGTCCCCAGTTCACTGATTTGGTAGGGGGCAGCTTACTGTGTATCTCCCTACGCAGGGCCCTTGGAAGGGCCAGACATGCCATTGGACCTCTTGGCCACCTCTGGTAGATCAGCAAGTACCCCAGGTCTCACTTCTTTGGATGTATGTTCTTTCTAGCATAGTAACATGGTAATTCCTCACTATCCTGTTAATTTCTTTGTTACTTTTAAAATGAGGTACAGAGGGGCGCCTGGGTGGTTCAGTGGGTTAAGCGGCCGACTTCAGCTCAGGTCATGATCTCATGGTTTGTGACTTTGAGCCCTGCGTTGGGCTCTGTGCTGACAGCTCGGAGCCTGGAGCCTGCTTCGGATCTGTGTCCCATTCTCTCTCTGCCCCTCCCCCACTTGTCCTCTGTCTCTCAAAAATAAATAAATGTAAAAAAAAAAATAAAAAAGAGGTATGTATATATCATCCAGTTTTTGTGTTAGGTTGTTTAGTCCATCATTATTGGATGCAGAAAATGAGACCTTATTTTCATGGGCTCATGTTATCCTGATACTCACCTGGAAACAAGTGACCGTAAGATGAGGAGAGTTGCTACTCTGTGGTCTTGTTTACATCTCTGGTGCTGAGTGAGAAGGCGATGACAGAACTGGTTGGGTAAACCAAGGAGTATTTGATGGAGGGCTCTTCAAGAAGCCGTATCTAGAGCAAGCCAACTACCTGACTTGTAAATCCCAGCTCTACGACTTGTTAGCAGTGTGATCTTAATCCAGTAACTACTGTGTCTCTGTTTTCTTGTCTAAAAATGGAAATATTGTACTTACCATTGTTTTGCTGATTAAATTAGTCACTGGCTCAAACTTCGGATATTGCCTGACTCATAGTAATCACTAGATAAATTTTACCTAGTATTCATCTAGAAAATTTGATAGTATCTGATTTTTCAGAAAATGTCCATGCCGTTTTGGCTTTTATTGTCAAAATTTGGGATTGCAAGCAGTGATACCTTCTAATCAGCCACCTGTTCTCTGCAGGCTTATTTTGGAATGACAAGTGAGTGACTGCTGATTTCATGGCAGTGGTCAGGGGCACTCTCTCTTGCCCTTCAGAGACCAACTGCTCCCCCCCCCCCCCCCGCCACCCGCAGTGGGTCTCCAACAGTCAGGCCACTGTCGCTCTGTGGGGAGGGGTGGGGATTGATCCTAGGGCTGTGGCTCTTGCCTATTTAGTAAGAATGTGCTCTGTTGGCATTTTGATTGTGAATTAGGAGGACTGGCGAGGATTTAACCCTGCTGTGATTTTTATGAATGGACTGCAGATCCCAGGGTGTGTGAGCTTTCTTAATTAGAGAATGACATAGGAATTAGCTGTCACAGAGTGGTTTTCTATCAGTCATAGCAGTGACTTGGTTTGTTTTTAGGATTTTGTCGTATTTCATGTTTGACTGATAGTGCCCCAGCTTTTTTCTTTGTTGCTGGTCTTTTGCCTGATTTTTCATTGGTTCAGACATTTACCTGGGAAAGTCAGAGAGGATGGTAATACTAATAATGATCATTTTAATTTATGTGGTACTTAGCAGCTTACACATTTATCGTGGAACATTTGTGTGAGGCAGCAGGTTAAGTAACTTGCCCAAGTCACAGAATAAGTGACAAAACTAGTGAGTATTTAAATATAGGTTTCCTGATTCTAAATGTAGTATTTTTCCAGTGCATCACCCAGGAGAATTATTGAAAACAAGTTTAATAGGGGAAGCAATTGTACCTTGCTAAAATAAAGTTGTATTTTTGCTCATTTTGCCTGCTGAAATAAAATTCTATTTTCAGATGATTTTTTAAAACATGTTTTTCCTGGTGTCTTTCTTCAAGACACGTGGTGTGACTGTAGATAAGAAAGCAGTGCTCGATGCCCTGGCGGTCCCGTAAGTGGAGAGATGAGGCGGTTGGATGGTTGTGTGCTGACTGAGCCCAGTCTCTCGCTCGTCTCTCCAATACCGTACATCCACGGAAGGAGGCCCCATTGAGGAGGGTTTTATTGCTACGGCTTCCCCAACTTCTCGGGAAAGAGCAAACAGTTGCCAGTAGTTTCTTTAGTCTCTCATTGCCTGTTACCTGTGTATTTGGCATCCTCCTTGTTACATTTGGGCTCCTCCCCCATCCCCTCTTTTTGAAATGAAATGAAAACCTGAAATACTTTCTAGAGCTAAAGCCATTCACAAAGATCTTAGGCTACTGAAAGGATCTTTTTATTTCTTTAAAGTCTTCCAGCCCCAGATTAATTTGCTAATTTCTTGAAGCACTTCTTGGAGATTTAGAGGTGACTCTTTTAGTTTAGAGTTGAAGTTTGTAATGTTTGAAACAATCTGTTGAGCTATTTATAGGTGTGGAATTTTTGTGGGGGTTTTTTGTTTTTCTGTTTTTAAGTGGGCAGTTCAGTAATCCTTAGAAGGACATTTAGTTTATAGATGCATTTAACAAGAACTAACACTGTTTCTCAGGATTTTGGAGTTGTGGTAAACTTGAGGCAACAGTGCAAATTGTGGAGTGTGTCAGCTCATCTCCCCTTGTGCGCTTCCGCAGGAATCCATCATCCAGACAGTATCCCTCCCCTGCCCGCATCCCCAGCCATACGGAGAGGACCCCATAAACTGTAAAAAGGTCCATTGGCTTTTATCTGGAGTGGACTGTACCCATAGAACTCAATCCGGCCTCTTGCTTCATTTGACAGGTTGACCTATGGGGTTGGTACCCAATAAAATCAAGTCTTAATGCTTTGGTTGAGTGCATTTCTCATTGCTCTGCCGGAGAAGGCCAGGGATGCATTAAAATCTGTTTGTCCCATCCTGCATTTCCTTTCTTGGATTGTTGGGGCAGTACTTGTGTTTGATAATGTGTCATTTGTTTGGATTCACCTTCTCTTCATAAATTCAGGATGTGGTCAGTTGGTGTTAAAAGATCATTTTGCATTTTAAACATGTCTGCTTCACTAGCTCGTGTGTCTCCATGTATATGTGAGTTATCTTTTCATATTTTTGCATTTCTTTGTGTTGAACTTAAAAAGTGCTTTCTTTCCAAGGTCAGAGCCTTTGGAAAGAGGTACCAAATTTTGAAAACCTTTTGAAACATTTTTAAAAACCTTTTAATTTATGTTATTTGATAGTAAGTTAAGTTGTTTTTATTTATCAGAAATGGTAACTGTTCTGTTCAGTCACACGAAAAGGTGTAGATCAACCCGCTTCTCCTTAGGCTTCAGTGAGAGGTGAGGCTCAAAGCAGGGAGTGAGGGGAGGGATTATAGAAACCTGTTCTCAGGATTAACTTCCCTCACAGATGAAAACTTTTGGTCTCCATCGGTTATCTTTGCTTCTGTCAGAAGGAGAATTTATATTGTCACTTTCATTCACCCAGTATTTGAATGCTTGCTGTGTGCGTGGAGGAGGGGAGCCGAAGTCCCAAGCTGTGGGGGAAATAGAGGGTAAATAAGGTCTCAGATAATGCTGACCCCACGTGGTATGTGCCCTGGGGAGGAGTGAGGGGGAAAGCAGAACTTGCACTAGACTTTAAAGGTGAGGGGTATGTCAGCAAAACTAATATTACTCAGGCAGAAGAACTACCTAGAACAAAGGAAAGGCTGCCAAAGGTACACGCCAGGGGCGCTGGGGAATACACAGAACATGCATAAGAACAGGAGAGGGAAAGGGCACACTCATTATTAGACCTGGGCTTCAATCCCAGCATTTCTTCTTCACTAAGTACCTGTGTATCGTTGTGAGAGTTCAGCTTTCTGAACCCCCATTTCCTCATCTGCAGAATGGCTAATAACTCCATCACAGACTTGTTAAGATTAAACGAGACTATAATATGTTCTCTGGCACATAATATAAGCACTCAGTAAAAATAGCTGCGATTGTTAAATTTCTTTGCTTTTTAAATGGTATTTCTTACTCCACTTCTTAAAGTTTATCTGTTTGCTTGTTTGTTCTGAGAGGTAGCGTGAGTTGGCGGGAGAGGAAAAGAGAATCCCAAGCAGGCTCCGCACTGTCAGCGCAGAGCCTGATGGCGGGGCTCGTTCCCACAAACCATGAGATCATGACCTGAGCCTAAATCAAGAGTTGGACACTTAACTGACAGAGCCACCCAGGCGCCCCAAATGGCATTTCTCATTTTTAAGTTAACATGTTCATTAAAACAGTTCCTAGAAGGTGACTATCCCCCCACAATCCCACCCTAAGGACAGCTATTGTCAACAGTTTGGTGAATGTCTCCTTTTTACTTTCATCTCTGCACATCTTTGTTTTTTTTGTACACATACCTTTGAGCTATTGCACTTTTGCTTCCGGACCATCGCAGTGAAGTGTCATAAGAAAGTGAGTCAGACAAATTTTTTGGTTTCTCAGTGCCTATAAGTTCCATTCACACTACACTGTAGTCTATTAAGTGTACAATAACGTTATGTCTAAAAGGCACAATGTACACACCTTAATTTTTTAAAAATACTAACCATCTGAGCTCTCAGTCAGTTGTAATCTTTTTGCTGGTGGAGGGTCTTGCCTCCATGTTGATGGCTGCTGACTGATCAGGGTTCTGGTTGCTGAAGGCTGGGGTGGCTGTGGCGATTTCTTTGAATGAGGCAGTCGTAAAGTTTGCCGCATTGATGGACGCTTCTTCCACAAATGATTTCTCTGTAGCACGTGATGCTGTTTGACAGCATTTTACTCACAGTAGAACTTTTTCAGAATTGGAGTCTGTCCTCTCAAACTCTGCCCCTGCTTTATCAACTAAGTGTGTGTCCTGTTCCACATCCTTTGTTGTCGTTTCAGCAGTCTTCACTGCATCTTCACCAGTACACTCCATCTCAAGAAACCGCTTTCTTTGCTCATCTTTGAGAAGCAGCTCCTCATCCATTAGAGTTTTATTATGAGATTGCAGCCATTCAGTCCCATCTCCGAGCCCCACTTCTAATTCTGGTTCTCTTGCTGTTTGCACCCCATCTGCAGTTACCTTCTCCACGGAAGTCTTGGACAGCTCTCAGTCATCCATGATCATGGGTTGGAATCAACTTCTTCCAAACTCCTGTTCATGTTCATAGTTTGACCTCTTGCCATGAAGCATGAATGTTCTTAATGGCATCTAGAATAGTGATTTCTTTCCAGAAGGTTTTCCATTTACTTTGCCCAGATCCATCAGAGGAATCCCTGTCTATCGCAGCTATAGCCTCATGGTACATATTTGTTAAATAATGAGACTTGAAAGACACAGTTACTCCTTGATCCATGGGCTGCAGAATGGATGCTGTGTTAGCAGGCATGAAAACAGCATTAATCTCACTGTACACCTCCATCAGAGTTCTTGGATGACCAGAAGTACACTGTCAATAAGCAGTAATATTTTGAATGGAATCCTTTTTTCTTTTTCTTTCTTTCTTTCTTTCTTTCTTTCTTTCTTTCTTTCTTTCTTTCTTTCTTTTTCTTTCTTTCTTTCTTTCTTTCTTTTTCTTTCTTTCTTTCTTTCTTTCTTTCTTTCTTTCTTTCTTTCTTTCTTTTTCTTTCTTTCTTTCTTTTGGTAGCCTCCATGCCCAACGTGAGGCTTGAACTCACAACCCTGAGATCAGGAGTCACATTCCCTACTGACAGAGCCAGCCAGGCACCCCAGAATCCTTTTTTTTCTGAGCAGTAGTTCTCAACAGTGAGCTTAAAATATTCAGCAGACCATGTGAACACATGTGCTGTCATCCAGGCTTTGGTGTTTCATTTATAGAGCACAGGCAGAGCAGATTTAGCATAATTCTTAAGAGTTCTAGGATTTTCAGAAAGGTAAATGAGCACTGGCTTCAACGGAAGTCACCAGCTGCATTATCCCCTAACGAGAGTCAGCCTGTCCTTTGAAACTTTGAAGCCAGGCACTGACTTCTCCTCTCTAGCTATGAAAGTCCTAGATGGCATCTTCTTCCAACATAAGGCTGTTTCGTCTATATTGAAAACCTATCGTTTAGTGTAGCCGCCTGCATTATCTTAGCTGAGTCTTCTGGATTACTTGCTACAGCTTCTGCATCAGCTGTTGCTGCCTTACCTTGCACTTTGATGTTATGAAGCCGGCTTCTTTTCTTAAACCTCTGCTAGCTTCAAACTTTTCTTCTGTGGCTTCTCTCAGCCTTCACAGAAATTGAGAGAGTTAGAGTTTTGCTCTTGGTTAGGCTTTGTCTTAAGGGAATGTTGTGGCTGGTTTGATCTTCTGTCCAGACACTAAAACTTTCCCCATATCATCAGTAAGGCTGTTTCACTTTCTTATCATTCCTGTGTTCACTGGAGTAGGACTTTTCATTTCCTTCAAGAACATTTCCTTTGCATTCATAACTTGACTGTTTGGCCAGGCTTTCAGCCTGTCTTGGCTTTTGACATGCCTTCCTCATTGATCTTAATCATTTCTAGCTTTTGATTTAAAGTGAGAGACGAGTGACTCTTCCTTTCACTTGGCCACTTGCAGGCCACTGTTGGATGATTAATTGGCTGATTTCAATATTGTGTTTCAGGTAATAGGGAGACCCAAAGAGAGGAAGAGAGAAAGAGGAGGAATGGTTGGTGGAGTGGTCAGAATACATATATGCCATCATACACGGGCGTGGTTTGTGGTACACCGAAGCATTTGCAATGGTAACATCAAAGATCACATCACAAATCACCATAACAAATATAATAATGATGAAAAACTTTGAAATATTGCGAGAATTGCTGAAACGTACACAGAGACATGAGCTGTCAAATGTTGTTGAAAAAATGGCGCTGATCTAGCTTGACACAGAGTTGCCACCAACCTTCAGCTGGTTAAGAAAAATAAAATAAAACTCAGTATCTGTGATGTGTAATGAAATGAGGTATAGCTATATTTGTTTTGATTGCCATTGTTCCAGCTTTTGGGTGTTTGGGGTTTGGGAGGTGGGGAAAGGGAAGGCTGTGTGGCATGCCTGGAAGACATGACTGGGGTATACATGTATTTACTCATAATTAGGAGCCAGTGAAGGTTTTAGAGGTTGAAGTGACTTGATTCGACCTGTTTCAGGGACAGTGCTGAAATGTAAGTTGGATTGAAGTCTTGTAGTGGGGAAGCAAGCGTTTTCTTAGCTGTTCGAGTGCCTTGTAGATGTCAGACATGTTTCAGACATGTTTGTTACAGGCCTTCAACATGGATGTCCTAGTTGGAGAAATGAGGGAAGGAAGTAAGGACAAGGCTGGGACCAGGCACCAGAGAGTGATGGGTGGACAAGAAATGCTGTAGCTCTTCAGGAAAGGCCAGATCACTGATCTGAGCATTTTTTGAAGGCCTCCATGAAGAGGTCAGATGCGAGCTAGGCCTTGAAGAATTGACACAGATGTGAGAAACGTTTTGGGGAGGGGCAAAGTACAAGTGAAGAGAGTGCAGGTATTGACTGAGTGCATGGTCTGGACAGGGTGGTGGATGTGGGTTGGCCAGTCCTGAGCAGTATGGTGGGAGGAGAAAATGGCAATGCCCTCACCAAGCCGGTTACTCCCTCTGCCTGTCGGCCCTGATCTCACTGCATCATACTTGTCTTCCTTCTCTGCCACAGTGTCCTAGTCATGCCTGTATTCCCAGGCCTGGCAGAGGGCCCAGCACATAGTATACACCAAAGAAAACTTGAACAGCTACGTATTTGCTCTTTATGGAAATTATAGACTGGATATCCTGCTGACCCCTCAAACTCAGGGTCTAAAATAAAATCCTAATCTTCCCTCTCTCCGTTTCCCCTTTCATTCTGTTCTCAGCCAGCAGGCCTTAGACAAGTCTCCCTCCCCTGTGCTCCCCCAGCACTGTGTGTTCACCTCTCCAGCCCATAATCACTTCTGTGCACCTGTTGGGGATCATCCCGCGTGATCTCACCAGCACATCCCTGTCCAGCATGTCACACTCAGCTCTGGGGACCCCATGTTCCCTTTCCTTTGCCTTCTCTAGTTGTTTTTTCCCTTTAAATTATCGTTCTCTAGCCACTTTTCCTCTTTCCCATCCTCTAAATGCTGGAGTGCTTCAGAGATCGATCCTGTATGGAATCCCTGGACCTGTATGTGGCTTTAAACCTTGTTTTGACCAAATCAGCGCCAGCCTGGTGCACACACTGTGCTCGCTTGTGCATAGACACAACTGGAACAAGAGTTTCACAAAACAGTTCTTCATCTTACTTTGAGCCATGAACTCTGTTATTTTCCATTCTGTTCTATTTCTTTGCTTTCTTTCTTTCTTTCTTTTTTTTTTTTTTAAGTGCTGTTCATGACCCACTAAATTGATTTCACAACCTTCAGTTTGAAAAACTGCTCTGGATGAGCTCATCTACTCCTTTGGCTTTAAATACTATCTTTCTGCTGGTGAACTTACTGTTTATATCTCCATCCCCATCTTTCCGAGATGCAGACATGCCCGCTGTCTACCTGACATCTCCACTTGGATGTCCACTAGGAATCTCAGAGTTAACCTGTCCGGCAAAGCACTCTTGATCCCCTTCCGCCTGTTACACTCCCCACCTCTTCCCTGTCCTACACAGTGCTGGGTTCGAGGACAGTGCTGGAGTACAGGCTGCAGAGCCCACTGCTTGGGCTCAGACCCAGGCTGCTGTCTGATAAGCTTGGAGGCCTAGGGCAGTTACTGAGCCTCTCTCTGCCTCATTGTCTTCGTTTTAAAAAACTGGAGCAATTGGCTGTACCTTCCTTGTGGGACTCCTGTGAAGACTGACTGAATTTTTACCTGCAAGGGACGTAGAGCAGTGACTGGCGTGTGGCTGGTGTGCGGCTAGTGTTGGCTGCTGCTGTTTGTCACCGTTGTTGTGTCCCTCACATCCGCTTCTGATCCATTAGCAATTTCCTTTGGCTCCAACTTCAAAATATGTCCTTTATTCGACCACATATCACCACCTTCATCAACACCACATTCATCTATGCAGCCAACATCCCTTACCCAGATGACTAAAATAGCTTCTTAACTAACTCCCTGCTTTTGCCCTCGCCCCTCCCAGAGTCTGTTTTTCACAGAACAGAATGGCCATTTGAGAATTGTAACCAGAGTATGTCGCTCTCTAGCTCAGACTCCTCCAAAGCCTACTCATAAAATCCAAACTTCTTACATAGCTTACGGGGCCCTTCATCAGGACTTCTCAAACTGTAGCGTGCATGAGCCCCTCTGGGGAGCTTGTTACACACGGATTCTGGTTGTCTAGGCCCTCAGCCTGTGACTCCTTGCCTCCAGCCCGCACCCAGATGGCCATGCTTCTGCTCTGTGGCCCCCATGGCAGCCCGGCCCCCGGGGGGTGGGGGGCCCTTCTCTGGCTGCATTTGAATATTTGTATATGTAAATTTGAATTTGGTTTGGGTCATGATCTCACAGTTCACAAGTTCCAGCTCCACATCGGGCTCCAAGCTTGTGGTGCAGAGTCTGCTTAAGATTCATATTCTCCCTCTCCCTCTCTCTCTCTGCCTCTCTCTCTCCCTCTCTCTCTGCCTCTTCCCCTGTGCGCTCACTATCTCCCTCTCAAAAATAAACTTTAAAAATAAATAAATAGATAAGTAAATGGGTCTCTTGAGAGGAGGGACCTTCCTTATGGTTTTGTTTGTTTTGAATTTTAGGTGTTTACCCTGAGTCCTCACTCTGGTCCACTCCTACCCTTCTTCACCCTCAGAGCTTCAGTCTTCATTGTTAAAAATAAATAAATAAATAAATAATAAATAAATAAATAAATACAGCCTTCATTGTTAAAAATAAATAGATAAAAGCTTTCTTAGTTAATATTTTGCTATGTGGCCTTTCCAGCTGTTTTCAGCATTTATTGTTTTGAAATTTATCAGTAACAAAAGAAGAGGTGGAGCTTGCTTCTGGTATTGGGAGAACACTTGGCAGAATAGTAGTGCAGTGTATTGCTCATTTTATCTGGGGCAAACTCCAAGGCTACTTCTTTTCTACAGTTGAGGAAACTGAGGCTTAAAGAAGTGAGTAATTTGCTCAAGATCTCACCAGCAGTGAGCTACAAAACCCAGTTCAGAATCTGATGTGTCTGGGTTCAGAGTCCTTGCGTGCCCTTTCCATTCTCCACGCTGCCAGGAGAAGGGAGCTCCTGGCAAATGGACTTTTGAGCTGATCTTCACAGAAGAGTCTGGGTTAATCAGGTAGTAAAAGTGGGCAGGGTGCTAGCATTCTAGCATGGGTAACAGCTTAGGCAAGGACCTAGAGGTCTAAAGCACACACGGGGAAATGGAGAGAAGCCCAGTGTCATTGGGAGTAAGAAGTGTGAAGGGAAGTCATGAGAGGTGAAGATGGAAATTCTCTTGGTGTCAGAAACACCGAAGGATATTGAATTCCATTCTGTGAACTCTGTCATACATTTTCAAGCTGGTCGGAGAGGGGACCACGATTTTGTTTATTTGCAAGATATGTCAAACATACAGAAAAGCACCCAGACTAATGGCGCCTATGTACCCATCACCCAGAGTTAACATCCTCCTGAGTACCTCCCTCCCTCCCTCCACTTAGACCCAAACACCCAAATGCCATGCCTTTTTCGTGTATATTGTTTCTAAAATTTATCCATATTGGCACACACAGACCTAGGAGCTAATTTGGAAAAATTCCATTGTTAACTCAACTAATATAGTAAGAGGAAAAAGAGCTTGGTCCTACAGAATCCTAAGTTACCCCTCAGGCTTGTTTGACGTGTCTTCTTTAGGCTGAAAGCACGTCCCACCTTTCTAGTAGAGCAAAGTATTATAGGCGTGCACCTCATACTTTCCCTGCCCCTTGGAAAACCAGCCATTTTTTCAAGAAGCCCTGATTCCATTTAGTGAAGAATAACATTTGGAAATCCAAAACTGAATGTCAGTTTGGTTCCCTAAGATTATTAGTGTTTCCTTCCAAAAAACAACTGTGTGTTTGTGTGTGTGTGTGTGTGTGTGCGCACACACACACACACACACACGCACACCATACATGTCTGTGATATTTGGCTTTTTCATTCACCTGGAGGCTGTTTTTATGAATATTATGAGATGAGAGGTCTCACAATTATTTTTCTCCCAGAAAGGTAGCATGTTATCCCAACACCCTTTAATTGATTTTAATTATCATTTAGAAAAAGTTACGGTGCACGGTAGGGCAAATGTCTCCTGATTTTTCATAGTTTTCCACATTTCCTTGACTAGCTTTGTATAGTTTCTTTATATGAACTTTAGAAGTTATCAAAACCTGTTGGGGGGGTGCATTGCAGAGGCAGGGGCACCTCCCCTTGCTGAGGAGGTGATGGGGAAGGGATGTGAAGGATGAGGCTGCAGAGCTTGAAAGATTGGTTATGTTGAGCAAAAAATGTAAATTGATAAAGCAGATATGTAAATGAATATTGAGGACAAGGGAGCCAAGTTTCTTACAATCTGAGAGAGTTATAAACATGGAAAGATGGAAGGTTAGAACGAACCCTGAGAGTGTTGGATTGGGATTGCAGGTATCAAGATGAACATCTGGTTCTTTAACATATTAACTGCACATACAGAAGTAGTTACAGATATGGGTGTTCATGTATGTACCTAATATTTTCTAGCTAGAAGCAGTGACATCCCAGTAACAGTGAACAATGCTAACACTCAGATCTTTGTTTCTAAATATTACTCTCCTCTAAAAGGAATCAGGTGTCCTTGGAGAAATGGCTAGTTCCAGGGTTTAAAGAAGGGGACACACAAGATGAGCCTGAAACATCTTGTGCCAGGAAGTAAGGGAGTGCTCAAAAAATGGAATGTGACAAAAAGAAGTAAGGACCAGTTTGAGGAGGTTTCCACTGGTCATATCTGGGATACTTTGAGCATCAAATAAATGGGTGAGAAGGAAAAGGTCTGCCTACTAATGATGAATAGAGAACCACCATTTGGCAACCATCATAGAGGTGGTTGACTCAGGGGAGTCATCAAAGGTGAACATTTGACAAAGAACAAGATACTGGCTTAATCTCAGGATTTCTCCCACAATATACTTGCGGGTTACAAAGAGTAAGGTGGTAGCTTACAGTGGAGAAACCTGGCAGAGATGGACTTGACCAGGTGACTGTGGTTAGCTCATCTTGCATCTCGCGTGCCCTGATGCACTGGAAAGAGCATAGCACCGTATCTGTGCTGCTGAGAACATGAGAGCTGGGTCTAGACCTACAGGTTGAGGTGCATCCTACGGAACGGAAGGGCTGCACTCTGTCAGGGACATGGAAGTCAGGAAAACACTTGTGGAACCCATTCTAGGTCAACAAGACAGTGAGAAAGGATAACTTGTGTTCCTGGATGGGATCCTGGACCAGAAAGGAAAAAAATATTGTTTGGGCAGCTTATCAAATTTGAATGGAGTCTGTAGATTGGATTGGTGGTGTAGTGTGAATGTTGATTTTCTGATATGGAGCGTTGTGTGCTGGTTACATGGAAGAGTATCCTTGTTTTTGGAAATATGCATACTAGAGTATTCAGAGTTGATAGGGCTTCATGTCTTCAACCTGTTGTCAGGTCAGGAAAAAACCTGTGTGTGTGTGTGTGTGTGTGTGTGTGTGTAGGCTATATATAGGTAATGAGTATGCATAGATAATAGAGCAAATGATATAAACTATTGTCAGTTGGGGAATCTTGTTGAAGGGAGTATGCGAGCACTGTACTATTCTTATACTTTCCTGTACATTTGAAATTATTTCAAATTTGTTTTGTAATACACTATTGAGATTTTGACTGGAACTCTTAGTTCTATAAACTGGAGACTTGATCTCTTAATGATACTGGATCTTTTTGTTTAGATACATTGTGTGTTCTTCTGGTTTGTCTATTTTGTTTAGTTTTGAGCTCTCCTTTTGGGTCCTTTGCGTAAAGTTCGTAATTTTCATCGCATAGCTTTTGCCCACTCCTTTGGATTAGCCCACTGGTAACTTTTTAATTTTGTTGCTATTGTAGAATGAAACACTTTTTGCCTATAAGTAGCAACACTAATTGCTTTATGTGATCCTTTTGTCTGGGAAGGTTTAGAAGTTATGTACTCATGTAACCTTTACAGGGGAAAATAAATTCAGTAACAACTTTAAAAGTCCTCAGGCTTAGGAAAAACAGGAAAAACCTGCAAGGAACCCCAGCTAGCCCCTCACCCTGCCCCTGTTCCTGCTCCTTTTCCAAGAACTGTTGGCATCCTGCCCACAGATGTGGTCCTCTAAATTGATCTTGGGATGCCCCTGTGAATATGACAGGTAGCCATCAAGTGGGGATGGGACCCAGCCTCTTTGGGCTGAGCCAGGAACAAATTTATGGCATTTCTGTGCAGTTCTAGAAGCATGCAGTTGATAGGATGCTACAACCTCGTGGCTGTTTGAGATTATGTCTAAAAATAGGCCTGCCCACTGTGGAGTGGAAATCAGCTGTTTTTAGGCCTGGTTCTGAAAAGAAAAATAGCTCAGAGCTGGTTATTTTCGCATGTACACCGCCTGGGCTCCACAATGTCCCAGGTGCATGCGGGGTGTTGGTGCCGGGTATCCCGGAGCAGAGATCCTGCCTGGCAGGTGCCTCTCTCTCCAACCTGCTCTGGGCTTGTGGGGTCTTCTGCCCCTTCCTTCCTTCCCCATGGGCAGGGAAGTGCTTTGCTGTCAGTAGGAGCAGATAGAGCAAAGATTTTTTTTGAGATAGTATGAGGGGTATATTTTTTCAATGAGGTTAGTTAAATTTTAAAGTGATTATTTTCTGCACATGCATTAATGTAAATAGAAATTAAAAGGAAGAAAATGCAAACCATAGTTATGCCACCATCAACAGTCATAAGGTTTTAATTTTGTCATACTATTCTCTTTGGCTGTGGACCAGATGAATGTCTAATTTCTAGACCACTGTAACCGTAGCGCAGGTATGAATTTACAGGCGTACCTTGTTTTATTGCACTTCATTTTATTGTACTTTGCAGACACATGTAGTTTTTTTTTGGGGGGGGGTTGTTTGATTTTTTACCAATTGAAGGTTTGTGGTACCCTGCTTCAAGCAAGCTAATCAGTGCCATTTTTCCAACAGTGTTTGCTTCACAATGTATTTCTGTGTTACAGTTTGGCAATTATGCAATATTTCATATGTTTTCATTATTATTATGATGATGTTTGTTATGGTGATCTGTGATCAAGATTGTGACTCTCTGAGGGGCGCCTGCGTGGCTCAGTCAGTTAAGCATCTTCCTTTGGCTCAGGTCATGATCTTGTGGTTTGTGAGTTTGAGCCCTGTGTTTCTCAGCATGGACCTGCTTCGGATCCTCTGTCACCCTTTCTCTCTGCTCCTCACTTTCTCTTTCTCTGTCTCTCTCAAAATAAATAAACTTTTAAAAAAAGATTATGACTTGCTGAAAGTTCAGAGGATGGTTAGCATTTTTTAACAAAGTATTTTTTTTAAATGTTTGTTTATTTTTGAGAGAGAGAGGGAACCACAGAATCTGAAGCAGGCTCCAGGCTTTGAGCTGTCAGCACAGAGCCCGACACGGGGCTCAAACCCACAAACTGTGAGATCATGACCTGAGCCGAAGTTAGACACTTAACCAACTGAGCCACCCAGGCGCCCCCCTACAATAGGGTATTTTTAAATTAAGGTATGCACACTTTTTTTTTTTAGACATAATGCTATTGCATATTTAATAGACTTTGGTATAAACACAACTTTTTTTTTTACATTTATTTATTTTGAGTGAGAGAAAGTGCAAGAGGGGGAGGCAGAGAGAATCCCAAGCAGGCTCTGTGTTCTCAGTGCAGAGCCCCACATAGGGCTTGGTCTCACAAACCATGAGATCTTGATCTGAGCCAAAATCAAGAGTTGGTTGCTTAACCAACTAAGCCACCCAGGTGCCCCTAAATGTAACTTTTATAAAATGCACTGAGTAAAACACTCATTTGACATGCTTAATTGGAACCGAACCCTCAGAATCTCTGAGGCACATGCCTGTGTTCTGCTGCTCTTCATCGGACTATACACATAACACGCATTTCCCATGGTGCTGACATCTTTGCGATTATTTTTAGTTAGTATGTATTTTATGTATGTATTTTTAGTTAGTAGGTATGTAGTAGTATTTTGCCAAGTGGATTTACCATAATTTGCATACTAATTTTCAGATGGTAAAGAATTAGATTCTTACTGGTAGGCCAGCTCAGCCCGCCTCGGCGACTGCAGGCTGGGAGCCCAGAGCGAGGTTTTCCTCTTCACTCTCCCCTGCCTCTTTTCTTCTTATAGATAGCACTAGAGTGAATATGTTGGTACTTTGATTTTTTGTTTGATTGTTTTGAGATTTCCCTAGGATAAAAATCTAGTAAATAGAATTATTAGGTAAAAAATATTAATATTTTAAATTCCAAATTGCTTTTTTAAAGAGTTGTGGTACTTATGCTGCTTTTGTTAATTGTTTGTACCAGGTTCACCCTAACCTCACCAGATGGGGTATCATCTCTCAGATTTTTGGGGAGGGAATTAATAGCTATAAATTTGTGCCCCTGGTTTTTATCAGCATTAATTTGATCATGGTTGGAGGTGGATATTTTTTTATAGCTTACATGACTAATATAATATAGGTTTTGACCCTCAGAGAGCAAACTTTTTAGACATTCTGGTGGGTTTCTGTTCCTCTAGATGACAGACATTCAAATTCTGACTGGTTTCTTAAGCTGCTTTCTGGGCTTCTCAGCAAGGGGAGCCAGTCAGCAAGCACTGTCAACACCTCGTCTTACTCTAAAAGCCTAATTGTATGGAGATCTATCAGTCACTGGAAAAATCTAGACTCTGCACCTCTGCAAATAGGACATAGAATTTGAAATATCAAGTCACTGGACAAGTCTTTGTGCCTGATTGATCTACTTCAGAAGATCCCACGTTTGCACATATGTAAAGCAAATAGCATGGATATATCCGGGTACAAGCAGTGAACTCAGTTCTAGCAAATTTCAAGATTTCTTTTTAAAATGCTTCCCTGGGGCGCCTGGGGTGGCTCAGCTGGTTAAGCATCCGACTTCTTGATTTCGACTCAGGTCATGGTCTCACGGTTTGTGGGTTCGAGCCCCATGTCAGGCTCTGTGTTGACAGTGAGGAGCCTGCTTGGGATTCTGTTTCCCCCTCTCTCTCTCTCTCTGCCCCTTTCCTGCTTGTGTACATGTGCTTTCTCTCCCTCTCTCCCTCTCCCTTTCTCTCTCTCTCTCTCTCTCAATAAAAATAAACAAACATTTTAAAATGCTTCCTGGTTTGTGAGTGTTTTGCTGCTGGTTCAAGGCAGACTTCTGCCAGGACAGTGGGGTTTGGGGAGTGGCCATTCCATATCTCACCTCGGTTTACAATGAGTGTTTTGCTGCTTTAACTTTTCTGAGCCTCAATTTACAAAAAGGAGCGCTAATACTTCTTAGTATGGTGAGGATGATATAGCGCCTGGCACATTGCAGGGCTTGTATTAGACATGCAGTAAATAGGTAGCTGCAGGTATTATAAATCTGACACAGGTGTTTGTCAGGATTTTTTAAAACCTGGATTTGGGTGCTCCTTGCCAGACTTGTGGTGCAGTGACAGAAACAACATGAGCTTTGGAATTTTGTTTTCGAATATCAGCTCCAATTTATCCTGGAAGAGTGACTTTTGGCGAGTTACATATTTGTTTTTTGTTTCCTCATTGGCAAATCGAAATCTATGTAAAGCCATACAGTGTATGACACATAGAATAAATGGTAGTTATTGTTACATCAATAGCACACACCTTAGATAGTGGTTAAAGTGGATAAAGGATAAAGGTTAAACGTACTCTACTGTGTTTGTTGTTACTAAACAGAAAAGCCAGCAAATTCTCTGTTTTAAGAAAGAGTTGTAGAGAAGATCACATTTCAGGAGCCCTTAAGGTTCTGAGAGCCATGTGACTGACAAAGTACAAAGGAAATTTTGGACGTACAGACACTTCAGAGAAGGCTTCATAGTGAAGAGCAGGCGGTGCCCTGAGGGGACTGAGTGGGTTTGTTTGAGTGGGTGGAAAGGAGCAAAAATCCAGTTGGGAAGAAGCCAGGGGGCTTCAGGGAATGTGGGGAGGGGAACACTGTCAAGGTGTTGGTGAAGAAAAGCTGTTCCGGGTACTGGGACAGAGAACTTCTAGAAAGGTGAAAGCAGCAGTGAGGCTAGGGAGGTAAAAGACTGATAGAAGAAACGGAGAAGTGGCGGGGTTAGGTGACAAATACAAAGGGTTAAAGGAGGCAATGAGTTTGGGGTTATTCTAAGGCTTCTTGCTTAGGATAGCTGAGAGGTGGTTGTGGTTTTCCTGGAGGATGGGAAGTTGGGTCCCTTGAGGAAAGAACATTTTTGTCATTGAAAATATGAATTGGTGATGGTCTAAGAATAAATCTATTCTGTCATCTTTATAGAAATTATTCTAGCCACAAGTGATGCTGCCCAGAGTCTTTACACGCAGAAGTGACGGTTCTCCCCCCGCCCCCCCCACTGGAGGCTTTGTCTTCTACCCCCACATGGTCATTAGAACCATGGCCGTGTGGTTGATAACCACCCCATCCCTGGCAGTCAGAGCCCAGCACCTGCTTGCCACTCTGTTTTTGGTGTTCCATGCAATTTTGAACCCTGGACATTGCATATTTGCAGCTTGGCTGTGCATTTTCTCTGACATTTCTAGGTGTTTTGTTGAGAGGAGATTTCTTAGTTCTCTGGTATGCCATATTGCATGAAATAGAAGTCTCTCACTCCCCAAGTGATAATATTCTACTCTGAAATCCTAGGAATAGGAGAAGAACTATATTAGTCAGGGTCCTGTAGGAAACAGATGGCACACTCAAACTGGGTAATTTGAGGAGCATTTAATTGTATCATTCAGGAGAAGAGAAGCTTTCTGTTCCAGGTATGAAGAGTGTGTGTGTGTGTGTGTGTGTGTGTGTGTGTTTAATTTTTATTATTTTTTAAAGAGACGAGTGCGAACGGGGGAGGGGCAGAGAGAGAGGGAGACACAGAATTCGAAGCTGGCTCCAGGCTCTGAGCTGTCAGCACAGAGCCTGACACAGGGCTTGAATTCACAAACGGTGAGATGGTGACCTGGGCCAAAGGCAGATGCTTAACCGCCTGAGCCACCCAGGCGCCTCTGAAGAGTTTTGATAGAGGAATTAAGGGTTTATCCTACTGCCAGAAGAACTGGGGTTGAGGTCGGAGAAGCTGCTCCTGCCCGTCTAGGGCCGCCGTACCGCAGGGAGTGGCTCTCAGGAGCTCATAGGGAAGCCGCTGTGCACCCGTGTCTGCTGCCACCGCTGCCTGTGGGCCTGTGTGGTCTCTGCTTTCCTTCTGTCTTCCACATCTCTCTTGTGCTTCTCTTTGCGACCATGCTGGACAAGGGGTTATGGAAAGTAGCTCCCAGCTTCTTATCTACAGAGGAGGACTTAGAAGGAGGGTCATCATGACGCTGAATTGACCGCAGCGCAGAATTGGGACTGTTCAGAGAGTGAGCAGGGTCTGGGGACACCAGTGGAGACGGTGGAGTCTCTGGACCAGCAATAGCAGGTGGTGTTACTCTCCCAGGTCTGAAAGGCAAGAAGAGGAAGCAGTTCCTGAGGCCTGGAGAAAGTGGCTGTTTAGGTTGCCCAGATGGAGCGTGGCCATTGGCGGGCCGTCTCAGCCTCAGTGACTGCAGGGTGAGAGCCCAGAGAACACTCCCCCTCCTCACTCTCTTCCTGCTTCGTCCCAGCTGGACTGGGCCAGAAGCCACAGGGGCACTGGAGCCTCTTTGGTACAGCCTTCTCTCCGGGCCTGGAGTAGGGGGGAGATGGGTGAGGAGGGAGGCTGCTGGGCAAACAGAATAGTCCACCAGGCAGGGGCCGTAACTAGAAGCATAGGTGATGATTCTGTCCTGAGAACTGAAGGAGTTTTTCTTTTCTTTTTCTTTTTTTTAAGTTTATTTATTTTTGAGAGACAGAGCACGAGTGGAGAGAAGGTCAGAGAGAGAGGGAGACACAGAATCCGAAGCAGGCCCCAGGCTCCGAGCTGTCAGCACAGAGCCCGATGCGGGGCTTGAACTCACAAACTGCGAGATCATGACCTGAGCCGAAGTCGGACGCTTAACCTACTGAGCCACCAAGGCGCCCCTGAAGCAGTTTATCGAGGCAAGGGAGGAGAAGGGGCAGAAACAAAGTGGTTAAAACAGAACTGAAAAAGGAAGCAGGTGCCTGGAGAGGCCTCCGAGGAGACGGTGTTGAGGCAGTTTGGAGACTTGTGGGGAAGAGTGGATTGGGGAGTGAGGTGATGTGCGTGGGAGGGAATGAGGACAAAGCAAGCCACGGCCCTTTTCTGTGAGGCGGCACTTCGTGGGCCCTGCAACGGGCTGGAGGGCGGGCCACAGGCAGAAGCGGTGCTGGCTCTGGGCTGTGACCCTGAGGGCACTGAGTTCAGGACCTCGCTAGTGCCACTCCACGGCCTGCTGAAACCATTCAGAAAGCTGGGAAATAGGAGAAAATCAGAAAAGGGGAAGTCATGGAAAGAGAGAGTGGGGGAGAGAGGTGCGTTGGCAAATATCCCCGTCTACAAATTCCTCATGGGTGACTGGCTTCCTTTGGAGTGTCAGAGTTTCTTTAATCACATCTGTATTCATTCAAACAAGGAAATTCAGGCATTTGTCAGTATTAATCATGATGTTCAAAACTGTATTTGCTTTTTTAAAATGATAGGATGGTACTGGAATGATCCCTATTAGAAGCTTATTTTATAATGCTAATACTAAGATTACAAATACTCTGGCTGACATTTTTTTTTAAGTTTATTTATTTTGAGAGAGAGAGAGAGAAAGAATGAGTGGGGGAGGAGCAGAGAGAGAGAGAGAGGGAGACAGACAGAATCCCAAGCAGGCTCTACACTGTCAGTTCAGAGCCCGATGTGGGGCTTGAACTCACAAACCCGTGGGATCCTGACCTGAGCCGAAATAAAGAGTCAGCCATTTAGCTGACTGAGCCACCCAGGCGCCCCCTCTGGCTGACATTTTTAATTGCTGGTGTACTTGGTTCTCCTGTTGCTTCACTTGGAGCTCCTAAAACAGATGAACTTGCGTTCTCTTTCTCGTGGCTGGGATACTTCGTGTATATTAAGAATGTTTAGCTTGACGGGAACCCTGCAGGAGGTATTTGCCTGGGGATGTTTTTTTTTTTCATCTGGTTCATAAACCAGCACTACAACAATAGGGAGGAGAAGGGCATCCCACAGGAGGGGGAAGCTCCAGGGAAAGGCTGAGAAAGAACGACCTCTGAGGAATTGTACCCAAATCTCTTTTCCTCTGGAGATAGGGTTTTCTCAGGGACCAGCCGGCCTGTGGCGAGACTGGCGGGTGTTAGGCTGGTCTTCAGCTCTTAGGAGCTCCTCCTAAGGAAAACTTCGGAGCAGGTGACATTGTTTATACATGTAGAGTTTCAGAAGCCTGATTTTATTTGCAGAAGGATTAATTAAACAACATGTAAAAATATTTATTTGTGAAGAGAGTGTCTCTTGAGAGAACTTTCCATTAACCTACCAGATTTAGTCTTTTTATTCAATGGAGCCCATCTCAGCCACCTTTGATTGTGTAGAGAAGGCCCCTGGCATCGAGAGCCAGGGTAGAGGCACAGTCACAAACAAGACAGATACCTGTGTGGACAGAATGTCTTCGGCAGTGCTGGAAACAATGGGGGAAGTCCTTGTAGAGAAGGGGGAGAAGGGACACACTGGAACGTGTGACCTCTGACGGGACAGGGGGCACCTGTCACTGGCTGCATCACGGATCCTCCGGGTAGTGTAATATTAGGGACGTGGCCTGAGGGGCCCTGCTGCTCAGGAGCCTTATGAGCTCTGTGCTTTGGTGTCCTCATCTGTAAAATGAGGGTGTCCGTGCTGTGAGGGTTAGTGACAGTGCGTGTGAGGGACTGGTCGTGTACCGGGCACTCAGTAAGCCATTGTCTGTTGCCCAGCAGCAGATTCACAGGAACACAGAAAAGAGCAGTCTGTTGCAGAAGCATTTTGAAGATGATGAGAAGCGGTTTCCTTTAGATTCTGAGATTATTTGTACTTGAATGTTTAAAGATGACTCTGGGTCGTGTGATTATATAATCAAACTTAATATCAAAGTAGTAGACTCTTGTCTAGCTATTTTAGACTTAAGATATTTCGGGAAGAAGTGGGCCAGCTTTCTGAGTTTGGAGTTACTGACCATCTTCAGCTCTGACCCACGTTTACTCTCCAAAGCCTCCTCACGGCTCTCTTGTGGACTCAAGTTGGGTTTTTCCCTTTGGGACTGGGCCTGGAGGACTTTACAGGATTGCAAGGTGTCCGGCACCCCCCAGCTCTGCTTTTAGATCGATCATGTTCTGTTTTCTCGTCCTGCCACTCTCTCATCTCCCTGCCACACTACCACCTCTGAGTAGGTACATTCTAGCCTAGTTCTCTAAAGTCTAGTTCTTACTGGTTCACAGAATGCCTGCCATGTGCTCTTTAATGACATGAAGATTACAGCAAGGCGCAAACTGTTGGCCCTTTAGAGAGTTTACATCGTAGTTGGGAGAGAGATGACTAGTGCACGAGGAGCGTATCTGTGTCTGTTGGGAATAAGTGCTGGGGAGGGAGATCGGGAAAGCCCAGCCTCGGCTGTGGAGTTAGCTGTTCTTAATAGGATGGCCAGGGAAGGCCTTACCAGTCAGTTGACATTTGCCCAGGGACTGGAAGGAAGTAAGAGGGGCAAGCCAAGAGCAAAATCCCTCTGTAGAGGTGCCTTTGATGGTCCCCAAAGCAGGATACCATAGGACCAGAGCAGACAGTTGGCAAGGGGGGAAGTCAGAGAGTTAATGGGGTGGAGACAGGGTCCCCAGAGCAGCTTCACTTGAATGAGATGTCGAGCGCCTGTAGGGCATGGAGGCATGGACTCCAGTTTACCTTTTAAAAGGATTGCTGACTTACCTGCTAGCAACGGTTATTATTGTCAGCTCCCCGAGCAGGAACTAAGAAGAAACTAGCTTCATAAGCCATTGTAAGAAAACTTTGCCCTCACTTACCCTAACCTAGATGTGTTTCACAACCTTTTTTTTAATTAAAAAAAACGTTTATTTCTGAGAGAGAGAGAGAATGCGAGCAGGGGAGGGGCAGAGAGAGGGAGACACTGAATCTGAAGCAGGCTCTGGGCTCTGAGCTGTCAGAACAGAGCCTGTTGAGGGGCTCGAACTCCAGAACCAGAGATCATGACCTGAGCCGAAGTCAGATGCTTAACTGGCTGAGCCACCCAGGAGCCCCTCGCAATTCTTTTTTAAGTAATTGATTTTAAAGAGTTTTGGAGCTGTTTGGCCTTGTCTTACTCAGCTGACCCCGAGAAGGAGACAGGCCCAGGCGAACAGCAAAAAATAAGATTGTCTCTTGACTGTCTAAGAAGAGTAGTACATTACATGCTAATTACATCAGCAAAGGTAATGCAAGCTGTTGACTCAATCAGATGACTTTGAGAAGAGTCTAGGTCCTAGCTGATAAATTTTTATTTTCCTCTATATCTTGCACTATCTTGACTGTTTGAATTCCCTATTTCACAGTAATGGCCAGTTATAGCTCTGTGAATACTAGATTGGCAAATAGAAAACTATGTGGGTGTTAGAGGTGCTGGAACTTCTTATAGACCTCCAAAAAGAATCTGGAAGAAAAGTCACTGTTGCTTTGGCTTACGCTGCCTAGTTATTTGTCCCGGGGAGTTAAGGCTACATGGTTGAAGAGGGGAGTGCCTTGCACACAATTGCTTGTCAAGAAAGAGATTAGGCCCTAAGTTTGTGAGGATGACGGCAGCAGTCAAGGATCCATACAGTGATCAGAGTTGAGTGTCCTGGGGTCACCAGTCCGTAATTACAGGAAACCTGCAATAGCATGCATTTGGTCATGAGACTGAGTTCTATTTCTCAAAGTTGGGGAGGGCGGATCAGCCAGTGGAGTGACTGCCTCATCGTTATTTGAGACTCAGTTCAGCCTTCAGACAAGTAATAATGAAAGCAAATAAATGAAAGTGTTTTTTCTCACCCTCCCCCACCAAAGACTTAAAAATTGCTGGTTTTTTTTTCTTTTAATTAATAGCAATAGCACAGCCCCATATTTTAGCCCAGTTGAACGTTGGGGCCTTATTTATTTAATTCTGAAGAGGTTTTTTTTCTGTATTAAATTTACCCAGAATGTTTCTTTTCATACTATCACAGACTTGGGCTCGCTCTTGAGGCCATTTCCCTGCTTATTTGCATTTTCAGAAACAGGATAAGAAATCAAAGGAGATGAAATTCAAACGAGTGCCCTTCATCTGGGCATCTGAATGATTGTTTCCCCTCCATCATCTAGACTTGATTTTCTTTGTACAGAGGAGATGCGTGTCTGATATTTTCCTGTCTCCTCTTCCATTTCCAGGAGGGCTGTTGGCCTGCTGCCGTGCTGCTGAACACTATGCAGTCCTTCCGGGAGCAAAGCAGTTACCACGGAGACCAACAGAGCTACCCGCAGGAGGTACACGGCTCATCCCGGATAGAAGAGTTCAGCCCTCGTCAGGCCCAGATGTTCCAGAATTTTGGGGGTGCAGGTGGCGGCAGCAGTGGCAGCGGCGGCGGCGGTGGCGGTGGGCGTCGAGGAACGGCGGCTGCAGCAGCGATGGCTAGCGAAACCTCTGGCCATCAGGGCTACCAGAGTTTTAGGAAGGAGGCTGGAGACTTTTACTACATGTCAGGCAGCAAAGACCCCGTGACGACAGGAACCCCGCAGCCGCCTCAGCGAAGGCCTTCGGGGCCTGTGCAGAGCTACGGACCCCCCCAGGGGAGCAGCTTTGGCAATCAGTATGGGAGCGAGGGTCACGTGGGCCAATTTCAAGCACAGCACTCTGCCCTTGGTGGTGTGTCTCATTATCAGCAGGATTACACGGGGCCCTTCTCTCCAGGGAGTGCTCAGTACCAGCAGCAGGCCTCCAGCCAGCAGCAGCAGCAGCAGCAGCAGCAGGTACAGCAGTTGAGACAACAGCTTTACCAGTCCCATCAGCCTCTGCCGCAAGCCACCGGCCAGCCCGCGTCTGGTTCGTCCCACCTGCAGCCGATGCAGCGGCCCTCAACGCTGCCATCCTCTGCCGCCGGGTACCAGCTGCGAGTGGGTCAGTTCGGCCAACACTACCAGTCATCTGCCGCCTCCTCCTCCTCTTCCTTCCCTTCGCCACAGCGTTTCAGCCAGTCTGGACAGAGCTATGACGGCAGTTACAGCGTGAACGCTGGATCCCAGTACGAAGGCCACAGCGTGGGCTCTAACGCACAGGCTTATGGAACACAATCAAATTACAGCTATCAGCCTCAATCTATGAAGAATTTTGAACAGGCAAAGATTCCACAAGGGACGCAGCAGGCACAGCAGCAGCCGCAGCAGCAGGCGCAGCAGGCGCAGCAGCACCCCCCTCAGCATGTGATGCAGTACACCAACGCTGCCACCAAACTGCCCCTGCAGGGCCAGGTGGGCCAGTACAGCCAGCCCGAGGTTCCTGTGAGGTCCCCCATGCAGTTCCACCAGAACTTCAGCCCCATCTCGAACCCTTCCCCCGCGGCCTCCGTGGTTCAGTCCCCGAGCTGTAGCTCCACGCCATCGCCTCTGATGCAGAGTGGGGAGAGTCTCCAGTGTGGCCAAGGCAGTGTGCCCATGGGTTCCAGAAACAGAATTTTACAGTTAATGCCCCAGCTCAGCCCGACCCCCTCAATGATGCCCAGCCCTAATTCTCATGCTGCAGGCTTCAAAGGGTTTGGACTAGAAGGAGTGCCAGAAAAGCGACTGACAGATCCTGGGCTGAGTAGCTTGAGCGCCCTGAGTACTCAAGTGGCCAATCTTCCTAACACTGTTCAGCACATGCTACTTTCCGATGCCCTGACACCTCAGAAGAAGACCTCCAAGAGGCCCTCCTCGTCTTCTAAGAAAGCAGACAGCTGCACAAACTCCGAAGGCTCCTCGCAGCCCGAAGAACAGCTGAAGTCCCCCATGGCAGAGTCGCTGGACGGAGGCTGCTCCAGCAGCTCTGAGGATCAAGGCGAGCGCGTGAGGCAGTTAAGTGGCCAGAGCACCAGCTCTGACACCACCTACAAGGGCGGAGCCTCCGAGAAGGCCGGTTCCTCCCCAGCACAAGGCACTCAGAACGAAGCCCCTAGACTCAATGCCAGTCCTGCGGCCGGAGAAGAGGCTGCCTCGCCAGGCGCTAAGGACACACCGTTGTCATCCGAGGGCAACCCAAAAGTCAATGAGAAGACAGTTGGGGTGATTGTCTCCCGGGAAGCCATGACAAGTCGGGTAGAAAAGCCTGGTGGGCAAGATAAAAGCTCCCAAGAGGATGATCCTGCAGTCACTCAAAGGCCACCCAGCACTGGCGGGGCAAAGGAGACCAGTCACCCATCAGTTCCACAGCCCGAGCCCCCGGGGGGAGGGAGCAAAGGAAACAAGAATGGAGATAATAACTCCAATCACAACGGAGAGGGAAATGGCCAGAGCGGGCACTCGGCGGTGGGCCCTGCTTTTATAGGCAGAAGTGAGCCCAGCAAGTCTCCTGGAAGCCTGCGCTACAGTTACAAAGATGGTTTCGGGTCAGCCGTGCCAAGGAACGTCAGTAGCTTTCCTCAGTACCCTACTGGCCAGGATAAGGGGGATTTCGCCGGCCACGGGGAGCGAAAGGGGAGGAATGAGAAGTTCCCTAGCCTCCTGCAAGAAGTGCTTCAGGGCTACCACCACCACCCTGACAGGAGATATTCTAGGAGCACTCAGGAGCACCAGGGCATGGCTGGTGGCCTGGAAGGAGCCACGAGGCCTAATGTCTTAGTCAGTCAAACCAATGAATTAGCTAGCAGGGGCCTTTTGAACAAAAGCATTGGGTCCCTATTAGAAAACCCGCACTGGGGCCCCTGGGAAAGGAAGTCAAGCGGCACGGCTCCTGAGATGAAACAGATCAATTTGGCCGACTATCCGATTCCCAGAAAGTTTGAAATAGAGCCTCAGTCATCGGCTCATGAGCCCGGGGGTTCCCTCTCCGAAAGAAGATCAGTGATCTGTGATATTTCTCCACTCAGACAGATTGTCAGGGACCCGGGGGCTCACTCGCTGGGACACATGGGTGCTGACACCAGACTTGCGAGGAGTGAACGGCTCAATCCAAGTTTAAGTCAGTCGGTCATTCTTCCAGGTGGGTTGGTATCCATGGAAACAAAGCTGAAATCCCAGAGCGGGCAGATAAAAGAAGAAGACTTTGAACAATCCAAATCTCAAGCTAGTTTCAACAACAAGAAGTCCGGGGACCACTGCCATCCTGCTAGCATCAAGCATGAGTCTTACCGCGGCAATGCCAGCCCTGGAGCAGCCCACGATTCCATCTCTGACTACGGCCCACAGGACAGCAGACCCACGCCGATGCGGCGGGTCCCTGGCAGAGTTGGTGGCCGGGAGGGCATGAGGGGTCGGTCCCCTTCACAGTATCATGACTTCTCAGAAAAACTGAAGATGTCTCCTGGGAGGAGCAGAGGCCCAGGGGGAGACCCTCATCACATGAACCCACACATGACCTTTTCAGAGAGGGCCAACCGGAGTTTACACGCTCCCTTCTCTCCCAACTCAGAAAGCCTGGCCTCCGCTTACCACACAAACACGCGGGCTCATGCTTATGGGGACCCCAATGCGGGGTTGAATTCTCAGCTCCATTATAAGAGGCAGATGTACCAACAGCAACAAGAGGAATACAAAGACTGGAGCAGCAGCTCCGCTCAGGGAGTAATCTCTGCAGCACAGCACAGGCAGGAGGGCCCACGGAAGAGCCCACGGCAGCAGCAGTTTCTTGACAGAGTGCGGAGCCCCCTGAAAAACGACAAAGATGGTATGATGTATGGCCCCCCGATGGGGACTTACCACGACCCCAGTGGTCAGGAAGGTGGGCGCTGCCTCATGTCTAGTGATGGTCTGTCTAACAAAGGCATTGAATTGAAGCATGGCTCTCAGAAGTTACAGCAAGAATCTTGTTGGGATCTTTCCCGGCAAACTTCTCCAGCCAAAAGCAGCGGCCCTCCGGGAATGTCCAATCAGAAAAGGTATGGACCGCCCCATGAGGCCGATGGACACGGGCTTGCCGAGACCGCACAGTCATCCAAGCCCGGCAATGTTATGCTCAGGCTTCCAGGCCAAGAGGATCATTCTTCTCAAAACCCTTTAATCATGCGGAGGCGGGTGCGTTCCTTTATCTCTCCCATTCCCAGCAAGAGGCAGTCACAAGATGTGAAGAACAGTAACACCGAAGATAAAGGGCGCCTCCTTCACCCACCAAAAGAAGGCGCAGATCGAGCATTCAATTCCTATGCGCATCTTTCTCACAGTCAGGATGTCAAATCTGTCCCTAAGAGAGAATCCTCCAAGGACCTTCCAAGTCCAGATAGTAGGAACTGCCCTGCTGTTACCCTCACGAGCCCTGCTAAGACCAAAATACTGCCCCCACGGAAGGGACGGGGGTTGAAGTTGGAGGCTATAGTTCAGAAGATCACATCCCCAAATATTAGGAGGAGTGCATCCTCCAACAGCGCGGAGGCTGGCGGAGACACAGTTACTCTCGATGACATACTGTCTTTGAAGAGTGGCCCCCCCGAAGGTGGGAGTGTGGCTGTTCAGGATGCCGAGATGGAGAAGAGAAAAGGTGAGCTGGCATCTGACCTCATCTGTCCAACGAGCCAGGAGTTGAACGTAGAAAAGCCCCTGGCTAGGTCTTCAGAGGAGTGGCGTGGCAGCGGGGACGACAAAGTGAAGACCGAGACACACCCAGACGGGGTCACTGCTGGAAAGGAACCCCCTGGCACCATGGCATCCACGACCTCACAGAAGCCTGGGAGTAACCAAGGGAGACCAGACGGTTCCCTTGGTGGGACTGCACCTTTAATCTTTTCTGACTCAAAGAATGTACCTCCAGCGGGCGTGTCGGCCCCTGAGGCAAACCCCAAGGCTGAAGAGAAAGAGAGCGATACAGTGACGATTTCCCCCAAACAGGAGGGTTTCCCCCCGAAGGGGTACTTCCCATCAGGAAAGAAGAAGGGGAGACCCATTGGTAGTGTGAACAAGCAGAAGAAACAGCAGCCACCGCCTCCACCCCCTCAGCCCCCACAGATACCGGAAGCTTCTGCAGATGGAGAGCCAAAGCCAAAAAAGCAGCGGCAAAGGCGGGAGAGAAGGAAGCCTGGGGCTCAGCCACGGAAGCGGAAAACCAAACAGGCGGTTCCCATCGTGGAACCCCAAGAACCCGAGATCAAACTAAAGTACGCCACCCAGCCACTGGATAAAACCGATGCCAAGAACAAGTCTTTTTTCCCTTACATCCATGTAGTAAATAAGTGTGAACTCGGAGCCGTTTGTACAATCATCAACGCTGAAGAGGAAGAACAGACCAAATTGGTGAGGGGTCGGAAGGGTCAGAGGTCTCTGACGCCGCCGCCCAGCAGCACTGAAAGCAAGGTGCTCCCAGCTTCGTCCTTCATGCTGCAGGGCCCTGTCGTGACAGAGTCTTCTGTTATGGGGCACCTGGTTTGCTGTCTGTGTGGCAAGTGGGCCAGTTACCGGAACATGGGCGACCTCTTTGGACCCTTTTATCCCCAAGATTATGCAGCCACTCTCCCGAAGAACCCGCCCCCCAAGAGGGCCACGGAAATGCAGAGCAAAGTTAAGGTACGGCACAAAAGCGCGTCCAACGGCTCCAAGACGGACACTGAGGAGGAAGAAGAGCAGCAGCAGCAGCAGAAGGAGCAGAGGAGCCTGGCCGCCCACCCCAGGTTTAAGCGGCGACACCGCTCGGAAGACTGTGGCGGAGGCCCTCGGTCCCTGTCCAGGGGGCTCCCATGTAAGAAAGCAACCACCGAGGGCAGCAGCGAAAAGACTGTTTTGGACTCAAAGCCCTCCGTGCCCACCACTTCCGAAGGTGGCCCCGAGCTGGAGTTACAAATCCCTGAACTACCTCTTGACAGCAATGAATTTTGGGTCCACGAGGGTTGTATTCTCTGGGCCAATGGAATCTACCTGGTGTGCGGCAGGCTGTACGGCCTGCAGGAGGCGCTGGAAATAGCCAGAGAGATGGTGAGTACCAAGTCCCTCCCCGGCTTGCTCCTTCGGTCCCTTCTTCGCAGTTTCTTCCACCTTCGCTTGCTCCAGCCCTTTTATTCTGGGTCACGTGGCACTTCCTCCAGATGAAAGCCCTTAGGCCCAAATGATGGACAGAAAATGAAGGAATTTGGAAGATTTGTTTAACTTCTGTTTTTATCAGTAAGACGCGTCCCAGGGTTACAGTTACAGTCCCGTGAGTGCGGCACCGCGTACCAGAACAAGCATCCCTGCCCAGCCCCCGTCCAACCTGACTGCCTGCTCCTCTGCCAGTTTCCTGCTTCTCAACAATAAGCTTTTACCACTGTCTGTGTTATTTATTGGTCCTTTTCCCCGTTTTTCAACATCTGACTCTAATGCTTATGAAGTATACCACGGTTATATTTCCTTTCTTCTAAAACTCTTCATTTCTCTGGAATTATTAATTCGTGTTGTCATGGCTTTTCTTGGACCACATCTCTCTGATCCAAACCTGACAATCAGGATATTTACTCTTTAGGACTGTTGGGTAAGTGTTGTCCTGGGGCGTCCGTCATCATCATCACCCCCGTCTTTCCTCCGGTGAACGCCGTGTCTTGGCTTTGCTCGGCCTGCGCCCTCAGCTCGCACGGGGTGTCATCCTCCCTCAGGAGTTTGCAGAGCAGGGCGGTGGGAGCTGAATACTCTGAGATCTTGTCCCGTACGAGAACATGTCTTCATCCCATCCTCATGCTTAATTGAGGTTTGGCTGGGTGTAGAATTCTAGATTTGGAATAATTTTCTCTCACTGTCTTCGAGTCCTGGCTCCTGACCTGTCCTCGAGCTTCCAGTGCTGCAGTTGAGGGGCCGGGGGCCGCTATGATTTCAGTCCCTTAGTATGTGTGCTGCCTTTCTCCTCTGAAAGGTTTGAGGATCCTCTCAGTTGCCCTTGGGGTGGGTGTCTTCCCTCACTGTGCCCCACCTTGCCATCTGTAAACTCCTGTCTTCCAGCTGAGGAAGTTTGTCATGTGTCGTTTCTTGGATAATTTCCTTCCTTCTCTTTTCTCTGTTCTTTCTGGAATCCTGTCAGTTAGGCAGTGTACCTCCTGAATTGATCCTCTGGCTTTGCCTTTTCTCTCCTGGGCTCGCTCTCTCTGCCTTCTTGTTCTAATTTCTCCACGCTCTCTTCAGCTCTTCCATCTAACTTTTTATTCGTTTATCTTCACTTCTGATATTCTCAAGAGGCTTCTCCGAATATCTTTCTGGGAGGGGGACCGTTGACTACTTGAATTGGGTTGGGTTAGGGACCTAACTCCTCTTAAAATTTTGAGCTGATGATCTGGTTGCCAGCCCCACTTTTGAGACACCTGTGCCTTCCAGGCTGTGTGCCGCATGGTGGCTGGCCTTCTAGTGGCCCCTTCGCTGCACTCGTTCCTCTCTGTGCCTTTCAGACTGCTGGGTCGCACCCTCTTTGTTCGATTTCCAGCGTCCGGAAATTGGGACATCTCTGGTGTGTTTGTTTCCTCTCCTGTTCTTCATGTCCTTGTGAAGTTATCGTAGAAGTTTAGCCCTTTATCTTTCTGGGAGGAGAAAGATGTGGAAATGTATGCTCCATCTATAATATTGAATCACATGAGAGTTTTTGTATTTGTATATATTTAAAGTTTACCACACTTGACAAATATACTGATGACTTATAATCATTATGAAGAAGGATTGTGTCAGCCAGGATCATAGTGTTCTTGGACATTATTTTCCTCTCCCCCTACATTTCTCCCCAAAGCAGTATATTTTATCATTGCATTGTCTCCAGAATTTATCAGTGTCTGATAAAAAGGAAGTCAAAACTATAAACTATAGTAAAAAGTGTAATTAATATGAAGTTTATATTTTTTTTAATTAAACACAGTTTTTAATGTTTATTTTTGAGGGAGGGAGAGAGGCAGAGCACGAGCAGGGGAGGGGCAGAGAGAGAGAGGCAGACACAGAATCTGTAGCAGGCTCTAGGCTCTGAGCTGTCAACGCAGAGCCTGACACGGGGCTCCAAGCCACAGAACCACGAGATCATGACCTGAGCTGAAGTCAGACGCTGATTAACTGAGCCACCCAGGTGCCCTGTGAAGTTGATGTATATTTTACATTGGAATACTTTAACTCAGTCACACAAGGGGCTTGCCTTTCCCTCTCAGACCCTTTCCGCCCATGTGAGTTTTTTTCTCCCCGCCCCTTCCCTCTCCATCACCACAGTTGCTTCCAATCCCCAGGCTTGAAACACATTTACTTTTTACACAGGTGACATTTTACAATGCGGAAGTCCTAAAGGGACATAACATTTAAGACCCTAAAGTACAAAATTCTTTAAATAGTCAATCCGGAGTACTCAGTACTCTATCAGTCATTATCTTGCCCCTGTTGGTGGCCTGCCTGCCATATTTGGTGGTTTGTTTTGTTGTGTTTGTTATTTTAGGCGGGTGTCCCTGCCCATCTGTCAGTGTTTTCTTTTTTTTTTTTAATGTTTGTTTATTTTGAGATTTTGAGAGAGAACACATGTGCACTTGCACTGGCAAGCAGGGAGGGGCAGAAAGAGAGGGAGAGAATCCTAAGCAGGCTCTGCACTGTCGACGCATAGCCCAACATGGGTCTTGATCTCAAGAACCATGAGATCATGACCTGAGCTGAAACCAAGAGTCAGAAGCTTAACTGACTGAGCCACCCACGTGCCCCTGCCAGTGTTTTCTTTATTTCAACATAGAATATTATTAATTTCTCTCAGAGTAACTTTTTTAAATGTTTATTTTTGAAAAAGAGAGCACCAGTGGAGTAGGGGCAGAGAGAGAGGGGGACAAAGGAACCAAAGCGGGCTCCAGGCTAACATCAGCCATGCCCCATGCGGGGCTCGAACTCATGAACCATGAGATCATGACCTGATCCAAAGTCAGACACTTAACCAACTGAGCCACCCAGGTGCCCCTTTCAGAGTAACTTTTATGTGTAAACTTTTGAACCTTCTGGGGCAGTCATTGGTAACCAGTAATCAGCAGGTGGACTCCTGTCCAGCAGATCCCTAAATCCTGTGTCTCAATCCACATCTAGTTTATAGAAAGTAGAAGGCATCCAAGAATAATGTGACCACCCTAAATCACAGGTCCCTCCATCCCAGAAAGGTTGGCGACCAGCAGACTTGCCTCTTAAAATTCCTAATTGGGAATCTGTGTCTTCAGAAAGTGACAACTGAGCTTATTTACTACTTGTCAGCTTTGATCCCAGAGTAAAATCTGGCACGTTATAATTGGAACACATAGACTGAATATGATAAATCATTATCTCTGGCCCATCCCCATCCCACCGCTGTCATGGACTAGGTCGTTAGGAGGACACGAAGCACTTTAGATGGAGAACATTGAAAGTGGTTTCTGTTTTTTAAAATTAAATTAAGGGGCGCCTGAGTGGCTCAGTCAGTTGAGCATGTGACTTGGGCTCAGGTCATGATCTCGTGGTTCGTGGGTTCAGGCCCTGCGTCGGTCTTTGCACCGACAGCCAGAGCCTGCTTGGGATTCTCTGTCTCCCTCTCTGTCTGCCCCTCCCCTGCTTGTGCTCTCTCTCTCAAAAATAAATAAATATTAAAAAATAAAATATTATTTCAGCCTCAGCTGTTTCGAAAGTACTTCAAATTAATCCCGTGTCCTAGGATAAAAAGCTAGAATGCTCCATTTAAAGGTAAAAGGCATAAAAGCAGGTGATTTTGTCCCTAGGCTTCTTCTATATAGTAGAGGCTCTACATTAGATTTTGGGTTCAGTGGTGGCCCCATCTCCTTTAGTAACAGGTTCAGAACACAAATAGTTGACCAGTCTTACTTTTTTAGTTGAGGTATAATTAACAAACAACAACATAGTAGTTTCATGACAGATCTTAAATATATCTCATAGCTATATGTTTATCTTCTTACATTGTACTCACAATGCCGTCACCCTTTAAGAATTACTGAACTTTCTCTTCCCTCAATTCCATTCTGTTTAGTTAACATCCATTTTAGACTAGAATGCTAGCTTTGTATATTGAATTTCTCTGTACACTTGCATATCTGTTTTATTCCCACAGCCAGCCAATGAGATAGGAAGGGAGACAGTACCGTTCCATTACCCTCAGCATAAAGGATGATTTGGCTTTTGTGTTTCACGCTCAGATGGATGTGTTGATTTTAAAAATGGTTTAAAAAATTATGCTTCTTTGGCTTTTTGAGCTGACCAGTGTTCCACTATGACTATAGGCTCTTTTTCTGTTTCATTTTCCCAGTTTTTACTCTTCTTTTCCTTATGTACTTGAGAACAAATTAAAATTACACTAACTTGCCTTCTCTTATTTAATTTGATAGATGCTGTTTCAATTTGTCAAGGCCACTTTGAGTCTAGTTTTATCTTAGGTTTTAGCAGATGCATTCAATTTCAGTGCGCTTAACAAGCATGCTCTCAATCCTATCATGTTGAGATAAGGCCACATATATTTCATTAGAGATCCATTTTGGCCTCTGTATTTATCAGGTGTTTTGACAAGCATGATATTATAACAAAATCATATGAAGTCCTCGAGAGACAGCAGTTCCCTCCCTGTAATTGTCACACTGTGAAAATTGCTGAAAACTAGAACATTCCTGTTCAAGCAGATGGCCTTCGCTTTCCTTCCTTTTCTGAGGCTGGGACTTACTCCGTTAACTTCTGCACAATCATCTGGTTCTGTCTGACTCTGACCTTTGTTTATTTACCTTGGTCTCATTGTATACGTGAACCCGCAGTGGCCTCTGATCTGACGCGATGGTGTGACAGAGGCAGTTGCCTCGAAACAGACATGCACATAACTCAGTATACAGAAACCATGTTCGATGCATTCGGGACGTGAAGGCCTTCAGGGTTCAGCTTGTGGCAGTAGACAGGGATCCCTGGTGTGCCCTGCGCTGGGGAGAGCCGGCCTGTCGGTTCGCTCCTGTCCCCTCTGCCACCCCCAGGGCTGACCACTCCCCTTCCAAACGGATTCTTAACAGCCTTCGTGGGAATTTAAAAAATTTTTACCCCACAGCGTATGTTAACTGGATTTGCGTTGATTTATCAGTGTGTTAAAGATTCCATTTAAAATTTTTTTTTTTTTTTTAAGTTTTATCTAAGTAATCTCTACACACCCAATGCGCAGCTCGAAGTCACGACCTCAAGATGCTTTTCTGACTGGGCCAGCCAGGCGCCCCTAAAATTTATTTTTAATACAAGTTTAAATAGATCCTTCCAACATCTCTAGCAGGCTAACATGCTCCTTGATTTACTTTAAATTGTGACATAAAAACAAAATTTGACAAGTGTAAAAATATTAATATATCTGTTACGTTATGAAAACATAACTGCATGTTAAAACATCAGAAACACGTCAGTTAGCCTCTCAGGTTATGTGTGAAATAAAGGCATTGTCCTCCGCTTCCCGAATTTCCGTTTGTGCCAGTAGCGGACTGGCACCCACCCGAGGAGGCTGCCCGGGTCCCGCTGAAACTTTCCCACTAGGCTCCTGGGCTCTGCTCTTGACTCACTGTATACACATGCCCCACAGTGGTTGTCCCTCCCTTGTGCCCCTCCCCACCTCCCTCCCCCAGCTTCCTCTCCAGTTCCCTCTCTCTGGCTGTCACTTCATTGTTGTTGCCACAGCTCACCCTTCTGTCCCAGCCCCGTGTATCAGCCACTCAGGCACCGGGGTTCATTCATCCCTCTGTTCCTGTGACTTGCCGCAGATAACACTTGTATGATTATCTCATTACCTGTTTTTCTTAACACAACCCATGGTGACCTTGACACTAAACCCCCAGAGAAAGGTTAATTTTCTCTCAGGATTTGGTTTTTCTAATTTCTAAGGAGTATCATGAAATTTGCAGTATTGAATTTTATTGCTTATATTGGGTTACAGAATAAATTGTGACAAATTGAAAGAATTTTCCTAAAATCTACTTCTTTTAGAGGTGGAGGGATGATGAGAGGAGCGTTACACCTGATCATAAAATAAAACCTAGAAGGAATGGACTAAATGCTAAAGGTAAAGGACCATAGACAAGAATATTGACAGGTTACTCTGCATCAGGCCAAGTAAGTCATCCCGGAGATGTCGAACTAGTTCCTGCGGATGTGTTGGAAGAGCTAACGTGATGAGCTAGCACGCAAGAGTAGGCATTCATTTCACGTCAGCAGATGTCTGAGTCCCTCTCGAAAACCAGTGCGGATCTGAAGGTCAAATGCTGTAAGGGCCCCTCGCTCCCCTCGCAGCAGCGGGGAGCCTCGGCCCCAGGTCGCACGCTGGCGTGTGGGGGACAGTGCTTGGCAGCAGGGCTCCTGGACTCTGTCATGAAGGGTTTTGTGAGTCACACGCTGAGCCACACAGTTCCCACATGAGAGCTTGGATTTCCCAGGACCTATGGCTTCCTTTATTCCAGAGTGTCCCCCACGCCTTGCCCCAAGTGCAAGGCCAGTTTTGTAGGACCGGAAGGCCTCCAGCTGCAGGCCGGTTTCTTCCCATCTTGCCATTTATGGAGAAGGAGTCTGATAAAGGAAAATCCCGCCAGCCTAACGGTGCCCTCAGACATGCTCCTCGCCGTTCTGGCTTCGCCGCTCTGCTCGGCCGGGGAGGGAAGGGTTCCGTGAGGGCCCTGGGGCCCTGCTGCTTCGTGTGGGTTCCAGCACTTGGCGTTTCCCAGCTCGTCACCTGCTCAAGGCACGTGGCTCCTGTGCTTCACCTTCTTCATCTATAAAATATGGAAACAGTGCCCGCTGCCAAGACGGTTGTCAGGAGCACGAGTGACGCTTGGGAAGGCGCGTGGAGAGACGTTTGGCGAGTGCCGTGGGCCAGCGTCTACCCTACAGGGGTGTTCTCGCATTTTCGTGCGGGTGCGTTCCTGTGAGCTCCCTCGAGGAGCTGTAGTCCGGGTGCCGAGTACCGTTAGTGCTTCCTCCCAGAAAGGGAGGCGGCTCTGCAAATGGAACAACCGTTTTCGTTTCATTCTTACTCTTGCGGGAAACTCAAGTCTGGGGAGAGCAGGGTGTGTGGTATTTACGGCGCAGTATTAATTCGTGTCTTCTGATACGGCTATGGCGGCAGCCCACACGGACTTCTCGGGAATTAGATTGTTCAGAGGAGAGGAGGCAGAAGGAAGGGCATAAAATCTGCCTTGTACGCTAAGTAAAAGCATTCATGTTGTTTCTTGTGAGTTGGTAATTTTTTGATAGTGGGTACCTGAGGCCAAAGTAGAGTCTACCCAGTAATGTTTATTTTTTAAATAAACATTTTTGATGGCTCAGCACTATACGGGAGATCCAGAATAAGTCAGAACTCACAGAATGACTCAGAACCATCACACCCCCACCCGGTCACCGATACGCACAGTATATGAAGACTGCAGAGGGTCCTGCCGTAGTCTGAGGATTGAGCCTGTGATTCACGAGTGGTGCGAAACCACTAGCAGTTTCTGAGTGTGTGATCTCACACGATCGGGTTTGTGTCTTGGAAAAGGCAACCCGAGAGAGACGCAGGGAGAGATGAAGCAGCAGGCCCACACTGGTTGAGGGGCTGTGACCTTAACCTACGTAGAGATGGTAAGGGCTGAAGAAGTGGCAGAGAAGGGAGTCGGAAGGAGCGGACACATATGAGGTTCATTTTGGAATTTAAAGTTGATAGAATCCAGAAACCAGTTAGGTGTGGCAGGTAAAGGAAAGTGAGGAACGAAGCTGAGGCTTCCCGTTCAAAGCAGGCGGGTCGGCAGAAGGGGTGGGCTGGGTAAGACCCCAGTGGCAGCAAAAAGGGGATTGAGGAAGAGAAGGGAGACCTTCGTTTGGTGGCTAACGTGTCGTGGGCAGGAGGAAACACGAGGTGCGAAGGCTCAGCCGAATCTGCGCGTTCGGCTTGACCGTGCCCCGTGTCTCCGTGTCTCCGGAACAGTACTTTCTCATAAGGACTGACTGGTTTTTATTTAGCTTTTTGGATAGGTGTAAAACCAGTAAACTGAATCCACGTTGCAGGGAAGCAGGAAGAAATCAGAAATAGTGACATCTGTGTCATTTAAAAACAAAAACAAAAAATCCTTCATAGAGAATTCTGAAAAGCCATCAAAGAAATTAAGCTATCGTTATAATTATTGCCCGCAATGATTGGGGACGGGAGGGGGCACAGAAGAGGTAATTTGCTATTTTGGGCTTTCTAATAATTTTTCAAGACATTAACATTATTGACTACACAGTGGAATACCAAATTGTATTTAATTATAGTGAGAAAAAGCTGATAGGAAACATTACTTTTTTGGGGGCCTGGAGAAAACTCTCTTGTGCACAGTGTAACACCCCATCTTCTCAGAGTTCCAGGGTGTAGCCGAAGGCCTGTGTGTGCTGAACTGAGACTAGACAGAGTGTATGCACTTTACTTTGAGGTCAGGTGGGTTCTGAGTTCAGATTGTCACTACGCACGGACACTTATTTTTGGAGGGTCTGAGACCGTTCCACTCACAGGAAGCAACAGGAGACCCGAGAAAGGACTAAAGAAGAGCCGGCTTAGCAGACTGGCCACGGGGTCTAGACGGGGCACTGGGCGTGTCCACAGGCTGGAAACTCTTGAACTCCTGAGTTATCAAAGGAGTTGATACCTTTTATGACGGAATTACATGTTCTCTACGTAAGAGTAAATAGTAACGACGTTACTCATATCATAAAACTAAGAGAACAGTAGGTAAAAGAAAGCCACAGTCCTGACAGCCCAATAGATTTGCCTCTTTTCTAGATTTTGTCCATGGGCTTGTTTTACTAGATATAATAATAGTGTAGGAACAATTGTTAACATGGATTGAGTGCTCTCCAAGCGCTGTGCGTGAGTTATCACATTTAAGCCTCCCAGCAGCCCTCCGAGGTGGGCCTCCTTTGTGCTCCTGGACGAAACGGAGTCCAGGATCCAGACCCAGAGAGGCCCCGCTGTTAACTATAGACACAAAACCGTGTTGCTTTCACGTAATTTTGTAATTTTAGCTTGCATAGTAACTTAGGGTATTTTGTTTTAATATGTGTATAAGGTAATTTAGCCAAGTATCCCTGCACTGTTAGACACGGAAACTTCCAATTTATTTACTGTTTCTTATGTGGCGGTAAACATTTCTATTCATGGAGTTTTATGTGAGGGAAAACCTCCAGATGTTAAGCTGCTAAGTCAAAAAGTGTGAATATTTTAAGGGTTTTGCTAGGCATTATCTTGTGGTTTAACCAGAAAGGATCGTGTCGAGCTATATGATCCTCCACAGATACATGAGAGCCCACATTTTACTATGAGGCAAACAACATTGGGTATATTAAAATTTTTAATTTTTTCCTTTAAATTTTATTTCTTGGGTTAGTAATATTGCAGTTCTCCCCTGTTAACTTTAATGGTTCTCCTCAGTTTGTCATTTTTCTGTGCATCATTTCCCCAGTCTGAATGACTTAAGTTACCTGGAAAATGGGGATGTATAGAAACCTTTTCTTCAGGAGTGCCACCCAAAGGAGGCATTAGGAGAGCACTTAGATAAACTTTTCTCATCTATAAATAGGACTGTGACCGAGGACTGTTAGGGGTAAAATTAACTTGGCCGGAGATAGGTGGCTTCCTTGGTGGACACTAAACTATTCCTAGAAGCTTGGGAATTGAGGTGGTTTTAAAGGAAGTAAGTACTGTGAGCTGGTGTCCGGCCTGGAAGGTGTCCTCACGTGTCCTTTTAGGGGAGGTGTGTCCCTGTCATGAAGCTTACTGGGTAGAAATGAAGCTGAAGAGGAAATTCAGCCCTGGATGACCCTGTCCCAGTAAGCCAGGTACAGTGTGGGGTGATTTTGGCAGCTGTGCTTACAAGCGGACACTTAATTTGAATATGTCGGCAGCAGGCTGCTGTCAGATAGTGTGTGCCTTATGAGAATAGAACCGCGGAACCGCCACGTAAGCAGATGCATGGGACCAAGGTCGACACAATGGCGTGTTTCCGTCTGAAAGAACAAACTGCAGGATGGGAGTGGGACCCAGACTGCAGTGACCTCGGCTTTGGAGGCATTTCATCTCTTAAGTGTTGCACCGCGTGGCTCGTGGAGGAGCTCCGAGCAAAACGTCTTTGTTCGTTTAACTCGCAGGCATACTCGTGGTGACTGGCGCCGTAGAGAGGCCAGGTGGCTCCAGACTTGGAAAACTGTGTCTGTGAACAGTTTAGATCTTGCTTGAGCCGGATGTCAGGTGTAGGCCTTTGTGTGCTTGTAAGTTGTATTTGCTGCTCTTGTTGAAAAAGCTGAGTTGGTGGGATGACAGTTCATTAAGCAGTAGGATAGTTGCCAGTTGGTTCTCTTTACTTATTTCTAGGTAGAGCTCCCTCTGGAAGAAGTCAAAGTATAGTAGTGCTTGGAAAAGGCAGGCCCTCAAGAACACTGTATTTGTTTGCAGACACGAGACTTTGTACCTCCCAACAGGTCTGGGCATTTTAATCCACTGTTGTTCATGAGAAGCACATTCAAAAAACCAGCTTACCTGTCACCCCGTCCCCCAGGCAGCAAGTCCCCAGCACTCCCATCATACCTGTTGTGCCCCTCAGCACCATGTACCCTGACTTTCCCTGACTGAGCGCCCCATAGTGCCTGACTGGCCGGCCAGGGCAGGGTGAACCTGTGTCTAGCTGGCTGTCCTGAGAGACCTGTCATGAGCAACAGATGTTTGGTGGTGGGCGGTGGGCCTTTGGATGCCATTTAAAGTACTTTATTTTATTTTTTTTTTATGTGTGTTTATTTTTGAGGGGGGGGAGGGGCAGAGAGGGAGAGAGAGAATCCTAAGCAGGCTCTGCACTGTCAGTGCAGCGGAGAGCCCGACCCAGGGCTTGAACTCACAAACTGAGAGAATATGACCTGAGCCAAAATCAGGAGTCCGATGCTTAACCGACTGAGCCACCTCTGCGCCCCTGCAGTGATGTTTCTAAAACCCAGGTGTAGCCCATGCCAGTGCAGGCTTCCAGGCCCAGTTTACTAGAGCCTTATGCTTGTCCATTCAGCCAGTATTAGTTGGCGTCTGTTCTGTGCCAGGAACAAATCCCGTGCACATAGTTAAAGTGAGATTGTGTTATAGACAGTGACTGGGTAGCTGCTTTAGATTAGGGGACCAGGTAAGTTTTCCCTGACGGGCTGAGGTGGGAGTGGTGTAATGAGCCGGGCTTTGAGATCAGAGGGCACTGTAGACAGAGCGTCCAGGGGCTGTAGCGGGAAGCCGCGCGTGGTGGATTTGAGGAACAGAAAAGGCAGGGTGGAGAGGCAGTACTGGATATGGAGACAGGGTAATGAGGTTGGAGAGGTGGGCAGGAGCTAATTCCCGTGGCCTGTGTGAGCAGGCCTGGCACAGAACAACGGGGCAGACGCGGTGCCGCTTCTTGAAACTGGAAAGCCTGGAGGAGGAACAGGTTTGGTGGGGAAATCAGAAGGTGTACTATGTTCATGTTAAGTCTGGGATGCCTCTTAGCCATCCAAGTGAAGTAGGACCATTTCAGAACTAAGGAATTCTGATGGAGCGTTCTTGCGGCTAAGAGCAGCTCTAGCTTCGCCTAGATCAGCACTTAGGTAAAGTGCAGTGCGAGCGTGGGGTCTGTGCAGGCACCAAGAAGCCGCGCCGAAATTGAGTCAGGAAGCCTCGTGCCAATAGGTCAGAGTGACTTGAGGGATTTGAAGAGTGAGTGGAGGGAGGAATGGGCACATGTTAAGAGCCACACCTCCCTGCTTCCTCAAGCCCCTCTCTCACGCCCTCCGACACCTACAGCCCGCCAGGAGCACACTCTTTGTTCTCTACTTTGAGCAGCCCCTTCACCTGGCTCTCTCCGCGGGCCCCTGTCCCTCATCCCTCACAGGTGGCCATAAACAGCCTTTAGTAGTTAGCACACTCACTGCGGGCCAGGTCCTGTCCAAGAGACTCTCTGTACTGTGACGTGCAGGCCCAGGTTGTGTGCTGAGCGTCCACGGTAGGGGTGGAGGAGCATTGTGCGAGGCCGCCACAGCGCTGTGGGCAGGTATCTTCATAAACTGCTGTGCTGCAGCTTCGCCTCCCGGCAGGGCTCGGCTCTACAGTGCTTCAGACACCCTTTCTTTAGGAAAGTGAATCACTTCCGGGGGTGTTATCTCTCCAGCAGGGGAATTCCATTCTCCCAGACCCATCCCTCCCCCTCCTTTGGAAAAAAGAGAGTTCCATTAACGGCTCAAATGCCAACATTTTGTTGGTGAGTTTTAGAAGACCACACTCAGAATTAGCTTCCAGATTAACTCTAGGGAACCCCAGCAAATGATACACACGCACACACACACACACACACACACACCCACCCCTAGGGCCCTCAAAGGCTCTGAGACCACCGGCAAGTACCAGTTGTTGCCTTTAGCTCTTTAATTTGACTTGGGAATTCTGAAGCTCCATAGTCAAACAGGTTCAGTCATTTTGCAAACGCCATCATGTATTTGTTGCCTTTGTAATCTTACTCATGAAAGAGAACCCATGTGATGGAGCCACCTTTTATCCCAGAACCACTGTGCACTGACCAGGCTGCCCAGAGAAAAAGGATCTCAAGAAGAGCAGAAGGGACTCTTGCATTTACCCAACAGAAGGTCTTTGAAGACAGTAGAAGAGATTGTTGGCAAGGGGTAATGATTACAGACTCTTATAGGTCTCATTTTATTCTTGAATTATTCATAGGGATTGGCTGCTTGCAAAATCGTAATGGTAGACAAGTCATTTAGCCTCTCCCCACCCAATTTTTTACCCTGCAAAATGTAGATAATAACTGGACTACGATATCAGGTTGTTTTAAGTGATAAAATGAGATTGGTCATAACAGTCTATTGTCATTTAAAAATTGGAGGTGGGGGCACCTGGGTGGCTCAGTCAGTTCTAAGTGTCTCGCTCTTGGTTTTGGCTCCGTCATGATCTTGCGGTTCATAAGATCGAACCCTGTATCCGGCTCTGTGCTGACAACATGGAGCCTGCTTGGGATTCTATCTCTCCTCCTCCCTCTGCCCCTCCCCTGTGTGCTCTCTCTGTCTCTCTCAAAATAAATAAACATTAAAAACATAATAAAAAAATAAAAATTGGAGGTGGAAGAGGTAATTGTTGAATTTAGTCAATATTTCTTTTTTTTTTTACACTTTTTTTTAATTTTTATTTTTGAGAGAGAGAGAGAGAGACAGCACGAGCAGGGGAGGGTCAGAGAGAGAGGGAGACACAGAATCCGAAGACAGGCTCCAGGCTCTGAGCTAGCTGTCAGCACAGAGCCCAGCACAGGGCTCGAACCCACGAACCTCGAGATCATGACCTGAGCCGAAGTCAGACGCTTAACCAACTGAGCCACCCAGGCACCCCATGATTTCTAATCTTAGTCCTGTTACTTCTGAGTTTCCATTTTTTTCCTCTGTTGAAGTTAAGATTGGCCTTTTGCTGCGTATCTTCTATTCTGGGATTAAGCTTCTAAAATAGAAAATAAGGAAGAAAATATTCACATCCACGAAGATGGATTGAGCCAGTGGTTCTTAAACTTTCTTGGGGATAAGAAACATCTGGGATGCTGCACCTTCAGTCCTTCTGGGTCATGGCCGTAATCTGCATTGTTTTTTTATTTTATTTTTTATTTTTTATTTTTTTTAATAGTTTATTTTTGAGACAGAGACAGAACATGAGCTGGGGAGGGGCAGAGAGAGGGGGAGACACAGAATCGGAAACAGGGTCCAGCTCAGAGCCCATGTGGCTCGAACCCATGAATCATGACCTGAGCCGAAGTCGGATGCTTCACCGACTGAGCCACCCAGGCGCCCCCATAACCTGCATTGTTAACACATGCTTCAGGTGATGGGTAAAATCAACTCTGAACACTCCGTGTGTTTAAGCTAGTTCACGAAAGCTAGATCGTGAGCTAGTCCACCAGTTTTGATTACAGTTTCCATGCTAGGTTGGAACCAATTTTTCCCTCCAGTGCAAGGTTTCTGGGAAGAGGGGCCTGAGGGTTCGGACCTGAAGTGAGGTGTCTCACACATGACCGCCTCATTAAGTGGCCCCATAAAGCCCTGCGAGAGGGTTGTTGGGATCTGGCACCGGCTGTAGGGGGTGGGGCCAGCGGCCCCGTGGAGGGTTGCACTGGTAGTAGTTTACGGCAAGACATCCTAGTTTTCTCAGGTTCCTTTCTGCCTTTTCTCTGTATGAAAGTGCCTCCTCTGTCCCTTTTCAGGCTGGCCCTGCCCTGGAAGAACTTGCCACTTCAGGAGTGGGGTGGCTTTGCAGACAAGACCTTGACTTGGGTTGAGCAGATGAGCGGGTGAGAGGATGGTCAGGTGGAGGTAGATCTGGGCAGGAAAGGATAAAACAAACCAAGTGGGAAGAGAGGCGGTAAAAACATGGAAGAAGGGCCTTCAAGGGTTTGGAACTTGGCAGACTGACGTTCCGGTGTAGGCTGCGCAGGTTCGAGGTCCTGTTAAAGGAGGCCTGTGGTGGCAGCACGTTTGTCGTTCCTGTTCCCGAAATCGTCAACAGTTAAATGCGAGCATCTTGTGAATGAGCGGCTCTCTGTAATTGGCTTTCTGGAAGCATAGACCCAGCTCCTGGGATGAGCCGTGGAGACGAGGAGGATTATGCAGAGAGTCACTTTCCTGGCAGGCAATTTCTTGAAAAAGATGCCTTTCTAAACACAAAAGGTAATTATTCCTCTTTAAATCCAATCCACTGTTTGAGCAAAGGGGAAAATAAAATTACGCTAATACGTAGTCTTGTGCAACTTTAATTTCAGTGTTTTCAACTCTGTCCATAAGCATTTATCTCTATACTGCAAGAAAAGGCTATATTCTCTTTCTTCTCCCCGGGCTGCCGGGGCTCCTGCCCATGCTGGGGGCAGCCTTTTCCCGACTTCTCAGCTGCCATAAGGAGCAAACTGCTTTAAAATTTAATTACTGCTTTAAAAAACCTCCCTGACCCAAGCCCCTCCTTTCTAACCTCTTAAAGGGCACAGATCTCTTTTATTTTTAATATGTAAAACTTCCCCTCAACAAAATATATAATGTTTTATCAAAGCCACAGCTTTCTTCCCCAGGTGTAAAAGATGCCATCTGATTAGAATTATTTTAATGGAGTATATGTACTTGTAGGTAAGATAAACTATGTGTAGGACGAAATTGCAAACTGGAGAAAACCAAGGTCTGGTTAGCCTAAAGAAACATCCTTAGTGAACCCTGTGTGGACTTTCTGATAGGTGGAGTGATGAAGAATGTGTATTAACATAACTACACATTTTGTGCAGAAGAAAAACTAAGCCTTTTGTAACGGTTTAATATTCTGGAAAGTGGGGGGATAAAGATTGGTTTTAACTTACATTTGACAAGCAGATGCATTTTATTAGGGAAATTGCTTTATATTGCTTTGTCTTGCCTGTGTATCTTTATTATTGCTGAACCTGCAGACTGTAAGGCCAGGAGAGGGAAGTAGAGAACATTTAAAACCCACCACAGGTGGTCAGTGTCTGCACCCACCACATCCATCGATGAAGTTCATTCCACATGTGATCATCATAAACTGTTTCAGCTTTGCAGGCACCAAATGATTACTAGTACCTGTACTAGTATTAGTACGTGTGCAGAGAATGTTACCAGTAAAGTGTTTATATTAAGACATATAATCGAGAGGGGGTAAATACTGTGCCTGATCTGTTAAAAATGTTCCAGTGAAGAGAGAAATGTTCAAAACAAGTTGCACCTGAGTGGCAGTAGCTGTGTTTGAGTATAATTGCTAGTGGTGGACTATAAAAGCCAGCTCTTCCTGGATGTCTGTGCTGCTGCCCATCTCCAGCTTCCCGTGGCCTTGCGGATAAGCTCGGCGGGCTCTGGTTGTTCAGGGGGCCACCCATTCCATGTGGGACCACTGCTGGAACTCTTTCCTTCTGTTTTTATACAGGGTGTCTTAGGAGTACCCTACATGTCATTTAAAAAATACTGTTCCTTCATTGTCAAACACAGGGTTTTATATGGTTTGGGGTTTTTTTCCCCCCTTCATCAGTTTTCTTATCTTTTTTAAGTTATTTATTTTGGGGCGGGGAGGGAGAGAGAGCGCACACAAGCACAAGTGGGAGAGGGGCATAGAGAGAGAATCCTTAGCGGTCTCTGTGCTGTCAGCTTGGAGCCAGTGTGGGGCTCGATCCCACAAACTGCAAGATCATGAGCTGAAACCAAGAGTCGGACACTTAACCGACTGAGCCACCCAGGCGCCCCCTCACCTCCACCCACCAGTTTTCTTAAAAGATTCTCCACCCCCTTCCTTTTTTCCCAGTGGGAGTTTATCCCCAATTTACTGTTGAGAGAATCGAGGTTTAAATAGATTAACTGGGCCATGCTCATCTGGCTGGTGAGAGACAGGGCCAGGGGTTGGTTTCCTTTCTCGAGGAAGATCTTTTCTGCACCCAGGCTTTCTCTTTTCATTTCATGTCTTCGTCTCTTTTTAGACTGCCAGTATTTGAGGCAGGAGCCATTTTTGAGAGAGCGCACAAGCCAGGGAGGGACAGAGAGAGAGAGGGAGACACAGAATCCGAAGCAGGCTCCAGGCTCTGAGCTGTTGATGCAGAGCCTGATGCAGGGTTCGAACCCATGAGCTGTGAGATCATGACCTGAGCCCAAGTCACATGTTTAACTCACTGAGCCACCCAGATGCCCCAAGATTTATTTTTAGAAGCAAGTTTTTAAGTTCTATCTTGGGGTCACTTTGATAAAGTCTAGTCTTTACCTAGTATCTTACAGGAATATTCCTAATAATGGACTTATCACTCTGAGGCAATAGAGAATAATCAATTTAATTCAAAACAGTGTAACGTGTTCCAGAAACTTTCTAGATTTATCTTCAGTAACCCCAGAATGTCATTTGAAATTAAACCCATTCCTGGTTATTCCAGTCGAGATTTTGTTCTAGGTCCAAGACATTCTCTTCTGTAAATGGAATGTTTTGCAGAGTAGGCCGCTTGTAGAGCTGGGGCTGTGTGAGTCCTCTGCTCATATAATCTTGCCGCACTGATGCCCAGAGGGCTCCACTGGCGAGGCCACCGCCACACACCAGGGCCCCCAGGACACGACTCACAGACTCCCTGGCTGTAGCTCCTCACCAGGTCCTCCCGGTTTTATGTCCGAAGTGTCTCTACGCGGCCTCTTGTATGCATTTCCGCACCCTGCCACACGAACTTCCATTCATGATGTCCCTGACCTGGCAGTGACGTTGGGCCTGCATTCCTGCTCATCTGGCCGCACCCCCCAGAATCCTGTTCCACCGCATGCGCCCTCCACACCCTGACTGCTTGTTCCTGTTTGTTCCCTCTGTGGTGGGCGTCTCCCCTGCCTTCTTTGCCTGAGGAGCTCCCACTCCTCCTTCACAACTACACCGCTCCAGCCGCACCCCCTCAGGGGTGCTTTCCTGACCTTCATGAGGCGGGCACACTGCCTCTAAGCTGGAGAGTCCTGTTTACATCCTAACACATCACAGTTCTTCTGGAAGTTCCCTGAGGGCAGACACTACCTGACTTTGGGTCCTCAGTTTGGGGGCCCCTTTGTCTTGCCCATAGGCATGCAATAAAAAATGCATTGAGTGAATAATAAAAAAGGAACGATTTTTACATTTCTGAAGCTGATACCATTTAAGCAAACGTAAGTATCAAAGCAAAGTCCACTGAGGGTCCAAGGCCCCTTGAGCACCCCCGTGAGGCGCCTCCTAGGAAAGGTAAGGAGTGAGCAGCCCAGTTCCCAGTTTCTGGACTTTGCAGGGTTTTTTTAAATGTTTTTTTTTATGTTTTTTTTTTTATTTTTTTTATTTTAGAGAGACAGAGAGAGCGCGCGAGCAGGGGAGGGTCAGAGAGAGGGGGGATACAGAATCCGAAGACAGGCTCCAGGCTCTGAGCTAGCTGTCAGCACCCACGAAAAGTCCCAGGAACAGCTCATCAGGAAGTCAAATCCTTTCATCATATTCAGTAGAATAACTTGCATTTCGTGATTCTGTAAAGAAGCACCGGCCTGACTTCTACCCGTTAGCCAATACCTCCCGTCCCATCTGACAGAGGGCAGCAGGTGTACCTTGCTTCCAGCACACTGACTGTGAAAGTCTAGATTTATAAAACAGCAACAACAAAAAAGGTATATGTGATAGAGTCTTCTAGAGAAAAGACACCCTTGCCCAGCTGCACCTTAAACCTAATTTTTCCTTATTTGTTTGCCGAATGGTAAAATGAACATACCCATTGTATAAAGGTGTGTGTACTCTAAATATATTCTTTGTGTGCTCAAGGTTGTAGCTAAATCCTAGCTTCCTCTGTTTGGCAGATGAAGTACAGAAAGACAAGGAAGGACACTGTTAATGAAGAGAAAAGAGTCCTTTAATCCCAAGCCCTCTGGCCTCATTCAAAGCAGCGTAACTTTACTGTAAATCCATCTGTGAGTACAAAGACAGTAGAAAGGGGATTCAGGGAACAGACGCTCCTCGTGGATCAGGGATGTAACTAGGAGACTGCTAGCACAGCTGCATGTTGACTTTGACCTTGATCATGCTGTCCCGCATTTTGTTCCACCTCCAGGACCAGCCGCCCCTCAACCCCTACTCGGCCCCGGAGACCCTTACTAATAGGTTTATAGTGTCGTTTGAGAAGCTTTCCCAAGGAAACTAATAATTTCGGGGCCAGCAGTAGAACCACTTTTTGATTGGGGTATGGGACGGGAGTGGGGGTCTAAAAGGACAATTTCAATTCTAGATTATTTTTATATCTGAAAGATAGTGATCAGATTAAGGAAGATTGTACGCGTGTGTGTTTTCTCCTGGTTTTGGTGGGAAGCAGATGACTGTCCCAGGGGACAAAGATGAGCTGTTAGGCTCTAGAAGTATTGGGAGGAACAGGGCCCTTGGCCCTTTGTGGCAGGGGATCCAGAAGCAGCAGGAGAAATTAATCTAGATCATTCTAACGCGACCGAGTGGGGTTACATAAGAAGGGTGGGGGTGGACTGGCAGAACCGTGGCTAGGAGCGTGTGGCCATGTGGCGGGTGACACTGGTGCAGGCAGCCTGGGCCTGCTGTCCCCATAACAGGCAGGGGGAGTGTCTGCAGATGCAGGGGACCAGCCTGCAGGGCGCTCTTCCTCGGTCTGCTTGTGCTCAGTATGTCTGCATTGGGTACTTTAAGATGCTTTTGACCTCCCGCAAGTGTTTAATTTGCACTTGATTGCGTGTAGTTTTATTCCTCCTTGTTGTTTAGTACCTTCCAATGCAAAAGTGCTTCACAGAACACTACAACTAATCGCCATTATTTACAGCAAAAAGCTGACCATCCACACCCCCGGGAGCCAGGGTCCCGTGTGGCAGGTGCTCAGGACCTCCTAGGGTCTCCTTGTTTCAGGCAGGATTCACAAGGGAAATGTTTCGTTTAACTTAGTTTGTCTTAATTGAATAGGCTCTACTTGGTTTGTGGTGGGTCTAATTTTGACATCAGTAACTGCCAAAAATATGACACATTATAGATGGTGTGTTTTCCATATTTTTATAAGTCCTCATTACATAACTCTAAGGTATAAGACATTTCAGTTACTTCACATAAGAACTTTATGAGGAAGGTAAAGCAACTCTTGTTATCCCCATTTTACAGATGATAAAATTGATGTGCTGACTTTGGCTTTCATACAAGAGCTGACACCCTCAGGTTCTTTACCCACCGGCCCTTGTGCTGCTCCAGAGCTGGATAACAGCGGCGTCAGGCCGTCCACAGTTTCTGTGGAAAGCCAATCAGGCCTGACGCTTTGTTTTCAGGTACACACAGCCTTTAGCCAGTGTGAGTGCTGCTAACGTGACCAACTGGCATTTACACTGGTGTCATCCCAGTTTACTAAAAGGTGTATTTAATGGATTCAGTTACTAAAACTGGTGCATTTGCTAGAGCAGCTCTGGGACACAAGCACACCTTTCAAGCCCGTGCGCTGCGCGCCTCGTAGAGCTGGAGGAGACCTGGGCATCTCCCTGGCCCTCCAGGGTTGGCTTTGAAGCCTTGGTGGCTCCAGAGGCTGTTGCCAAGCCCATCTCTGCAGTCTGAGAATGGCAAGCAGCAGCAAAATGCTCTAGCTGGTCTCCTGAGCTTTCGTGAGGGAACATAAGGAGATTATCTAGCTCTAAGGAAGCAAGGACCCAAAACATATAGGGTTTTATATGGATTGCTTTGGCCGACACCTTCAAGTGCTCTTGAAAGAAAATTGATAGGATGCAGAGTTGCGTCAAAAAGAAAGAAGCTTCGAGGACCTTAAAGGGTAGCTCCTTATGTATTAGCCATGTGGCTGCCACGTAGCTAGAGGAGAATGCTCCGGCAGCAGAGGCTTCCGTCCTAGATCTAGGAGGCATAATTAAGGGGGGGGGGGGGAAGCTCTTGCCGGTAGCCAGAAGTGAGCACATACCTTGCTCCACATTCTCCAAGCTCTACCAGCATCAGCTATTTAACTCCTGTTGAAGAGTAACCTCGTTCGTTTTCTCAAGCTCTCGAATTCGTCAGACCTTGCGTTCACTCCACCAGCTCACGGTCACAGTTCTGACTGCGTGCTGTCCTGGGGACACACGAGTGACTTTCACAGTTAAGGGGAGGTGGACAAACATGAGTAAGTAAATAGCGTGAGCACGCACAGAGGTGCGTGCACATGAAAGCCATCTCGGGGGGCGCCTGGGGGACTCAGTCAGTGAAGCGTCTGACTTCGGCTCAGGTCGTGATCTCATGATTCGTGGGTTCGAGCCCCACGTCGGGTTCTGTGCTGACAGCTCAGAGCCTGGAGCCTGCTTCATATTCTGTGTCTCCCTCTCTCTCTCTGCCCCTCCCCTGTTCGTGCTCTGTCTCTGTCTCAAAAATAAATAAACTATAAAAAAAAAATTAAAAAAAAAGAAAGCCATCTCGGGCACAGCAGAGGCAGCACGTGGGATCTTCAAACCTTGGACGGAACCAGTCATCATCAACACTAATAATACTCTGACCCAAATGTTTCGCGATGCTCGTTGAGCAGAGTGATTATTCAGGTTGCTATTCTTTCTCCTAGGAAAGAGTCTTTCTGTGAATGAAGAGGCGTGCAAAATTCTCCCTCAGAGTTCCTGTCAGATACGGATTCAACCGCTCTTAGGTGATTGAGCTCCTGTAGTTTGCCACCTCCAGTCAGTGAGCCTGGCCTCTGGGACAGTGAGAAGGGCTGGTGAAAGGGTCAGGGTGGGTGTATGGCCACTTTCTGTTGTTTAAATTATGGCCAAAAACTAAGAATAATCTATTTGGCAAGATAACAGTATCAGAAATGACAAGCATTGCTTAAAGATAATCTTTATTCCCTTCAATAATGAAAATTTTGCTGTTGGGAAGATTGGGCTGTTGCTTGTTTGAAAAACCTTCCTTGAGGGGCGCCTGGTGTCTGACTTTGGCTCAGGTCAGGATCTCACGGTTCGTGGGTTCGAGCCCCGTGTTGGGCTCTGCGCTGATAGCTCAGAGCCTGGAGCCTGCTTTGGATTCTGTGTCTTCCTCTCTCTCTGTCTCTCACTCTCTCTCAAAAATAAATAAACATTAAAAGAAAAAGAAAAACATACTTTGACTTAGGGTGCGTGGGTGGCTGTCGGTCCTCTGACTCTTGATTTCAGCTTAGGTCATGATCTCACAATTGGTGGGATTGAGCCCCAGATCAGGCTCTGCACTGTCAGTGCAGAGCCTGCTTAGGATTTTCTCTCTCCCTCTATCTCTGCCTCACTCTCTTTCTCTTTCTTTCTCTCTCTCTCAAAACAGATTTTTAAAAAATGAAAAGCATACCTTGACTTAGAAACCATGATGAAGCCCCACTGTGTGTCTCACTTGTGTGGAAAGCAGTATTGTATGGATGTAACCTCCCCTAGGAATGCATATCTCCAGACTTATAACAGCAGTGTCGTCAAAAACAAAGGACATTCAGCTGTGCAGTGACTTTATTATATTATTTGCATAGTAGGAAAATGATAGTGTAAACAGTTTCTTCAAGTAAAAAATAAGCAAATAAAAATCCAGTTGGAAATGGTATTAGCCTGGATATTGATTTGGGGTGTAGGATAGAAACCGAAGACGCAATAGAGAGATGTCTTTCTGTTCTGTCTTTGGCACCTGGCATGTAGGAAGTACTTTTCAAATGTTGGATGGTTGAGTGAATGAAGGGGACTAGAAGGCCACGTGCTACGGTATAAAGAATATTGAGCCTGGGGTTCAAAAGAAACAGGGGCTACAGTTCGAAGTGCTGGTGCTTTAGGTACATGATCTCCAGCAGGCCATTTTGCCTCTGTTTCTTGAACCAAAAACAAGGGCACTGATGACAGAGCCAGTGTCCCTTCCAGGTCCAGTGTCACTGATGATGCCAGAATTAGCCTAATAAAAAGTGAGTAAAATTGTGGGTGTTTCCATGAGGGAGAAATTTGTTACATTGAAGAATGTAAAAGGAAAATGAAGAGTCACTTCCTTCTCGTGAGATTTTCTCAGGAAATCCCCACTTTCTCGTCTCCTGTCACTGCTGTAGCACATTACCGCAGACTCAGCGGCTTGAAGCACAGGCTTGTCGGTCTCGGGTCCGGCACGGGTCTCACTCAGCTCACACAAGGTGACACTAGGTGCCAGCAGGGCTGTGTTCCTTCCTCAAGCCTCTAAGGAAGCACTTGTTTGCTTGTTTCACCCAACTTCTGAGGTCGCTCCCATTCTTGCTTCATGGCCCTTTCCGTCTTCGTAACCAGCCCTCAACTCTCACTACCTCTGGGAGGGCTCCTTTGCTTGCGTGGGCCCATGTGACTAGGTTGGGGCCACCTCTCCCTACCCCAGGGTCCTTGACTGAGTCATGCCTACAAAAAAACCTTTGCCATGTCCAGTGGCAGGTTCTGGGGATGAGGTTGGACATCTTTGACAGTTGCAAGCACGGTTCTGCCTATCAACCCCCATAATCTCCATTGGCATTGGTCAGTAGGGGATAGGATAGTGAGGAAAGCACTCGATGGCTCCCAGGACACCTGAAATCCTAGCCCAGCCAGTTCTTGCATCTCTCTGGGTCTTTGTTTTCCTCATCTAAAAAGTTGGAGAGTTGAAACCGAACTAGGGGTTCTCAAATTGTACTGTGCGTCAGAATTGCCTGGATGCTTGTCATGGCACAGACTGAGATGGGCCTTGAGAATTTACCTTTCCTTTTTTTTTTTTTTTTTTTTTATTGTGACAAAATACACTTAACATAAAATTTACCATCTTAACCATCTGTTAAGTACAAAGCTCAGTAAGTCACCATCCTTGTTCAGAACTCTTCCTCTTGCAACACTGAAACTCTGTGCCCATTAAACCCTAACTCCCATTCTCTCCTCCCTACTCCCACCCGGGTCATGGCAGCTCCCAGTACGCTTTCCACGTCTGATGTTAACTATTCTCCGTGTCTCTAGTGGAATCCTACGGTATATGTCTTTTTCTGACTAGCATAATTCACTGAGGATAATGTCCTCAAGGTTCCTCTCTTGTAACAGGGTGTCAGAATTTCCTTCCTTTTTAAGGCTGGATGATGCTCTGCTGTGTGTATACAGCACACTTTGCCTATCCATTCATCTGTCAGTGGACACTCGAGTTGCCTCCACATTTTAGCTATTGTGAGTAGTGCTACTGTGAACAAGGGTGTACAAATATCTTTGAGACCCTGCTTTCATTTCTGAGTCCGTTTGCCCAAAAGTGGAATTGTAGGATCATATGGTAATTGTATTTTTTATTTTTTATTTATTTTTTTAAGTCTATTTTGAGAGAGAGAGAGAGCGAGCACACGCACACAAGCACAAGCAGGGGAGGGGCAGAGAGAAGGAAACACAGAATGCCAAGCCGGCTCCACACCGTCAGCCATGAGCCCAGTGCGGGGCTCAGACTCACAAATTGTGAGATCATGACCTGAGTCGAGATCTAGAGTCGGACACTTAACCAAGTGCGCCACCCAGGTGCCCCAATAATTCTACTTTGAGCGTTTTGAGGAATTGCCATACTGTTTTCCGCAGCGGCTGTTCATTTTACATTCACACTGACAGTGCTCACGGGTTCTACTTTTCTCTACATCCTTCATATCCTTGCCACGCTTGTTGGTGTTTGGGTTTTTTGTTTTGTTTTTTTGTGGCGGGTTTTTTTTTGTTGTTGTTGTTGTTGTTTCTTTATTTGAGAGAGAGGTGGAGGGAGAGAAAGAGAATCCCAAGTAGGCTCCATGTCCTACACGGAGCCCCACATGGGACTCAATCCCATGACCCTGGGATCATGACCTGAGTTGATTGAAACCAAGAGACACTCAACCAACTGAGCCACCCAGGTGACCCTGGGTTTTTTTTTGTTTGTTTGTTTTTTTGTTTTTAATATAGTAGCTATTCTAATGGGTATGAGGCGGTATCTTATTGTAGTTTTGATTTGCATTTCCCTAATGGTGAGTGATGTTAAACATCTTTTCATGTGCTCATTGGCCATGTGTTTATGTCTTCCTGAGAAATGTCCATTCAGGGCCTCTGCCCATTTTTGAAACAGGCAGTTTTGTTGTCATTGATTTTTAGGAGTTCTCTGTATATTCTGAATTTTAATCCTTTATTCTATATATGATTCGTAAATATTTTCTCCCATTCTGTAAATCACCATTCTTACTCTGGTGGTGTCTTTTAATGCACAAATTTTTTTAATTTTCATGAAGTCCAATTTGTCTTTTTTCTTTTGTTATGTGGGACTTGGGTGTCATAAACCACAGATCACTGCCAAACCGGATGTCATGAAGCATTTGCGCTATGTTTTCTTCTAAGAGTTCTATTGTTTTGGTTCATCATTTAGGTTCTTAATCCATTTTAAGTTAATGTTTTAATATGGTGTACGGTAAGGGTCCAACTTCATTCTGCTGCATGTGGATATCTACTTTTCCTGGCACATTTGTTGAAAAGACGGTCCTTTCCCTCATTGAATTGGCACCCTTGTCAAAAATCATTTGACTCTATATGCCAGTGTTTACTTTTGGGCTTTCTGCTCTGTTCCCTTGGTCTATATCCCTGACTTTATGCCTTGGACCACACTGTTGATTACAGTAGGTTTGTAGTAAGTTTTGAAATCGGGAAATAGGAGTCTTCCAGTTTTCATCTTTTCCAAGATTATTTTAGCTATTTGTGGTCTCTTGATATTCCAAATGAATTTCAGGATAGGTATTTCTGTTTAACAAAAATCATTGGGATTTTTGATAGCAACTGCATTGAATACGTATATTACTTGGAGTGGTACTGACACTTTAATTAAATATTAAGTCAGGACGCCTGGGTGGCTCAGTCAGTTGAGCGTCCAACTTTGGCTCAGGTCACGATCTCATGGTTCGTGGATTCGGGCCCCGCGTCAGGCTCTGTGCTAACAGCTCGGAGCCTGGAGCTGCTTCGGACTCTGTGTCTCCCTCTCTCTCTCTGCCCCTCTCATACTTCTACTCTGTCTGTCTCTCTCTGTCTCTCAAAAATAAATAAATGTAAAAAAAATTAAATATTAAGTCTTCTAATCCATGAAAATGGGGTGGGTTTCCATTTATTCATGTCTTCTTTAATTTCTTTCAATAATGTTTTATCGTTTTCATTGTACAAGTCTTTCACTTCTTTAGTTAATTCCTGAATATTCTTTTGATGCTGTTGAAAATCAAAAGTATATATGTAATTTCCTTTTCAGATTATTCAGTTTTTGTATCGAAATGCAACTGATACTTTTGTGTATTGATTTTGTATCTTGCTACTTTGCTGAATCCATTTATTCTAACAGGTTTTTTGTGAACTCTTTAGTATTTGTTTTCTACATATTAGGTCATAACATATACCAACAGATCAGTTTACTTCTCCTTTCTGGTTTGGACACCTCTTATTTCTTTTTCTTTCCTAATTGCTCTGACTCGAACCTGCAGTACTGTGTTGCATAGAAGTGGTGAACGCCAGCCTCCTCACCTTGTTCCTCATCTTAGAAGAAATGCATTTATTTTTTTACCTTTAGGTGTGATATTCCCTGTGGATTTTTCATATATGTCTTTTGTTTATATTGAGGTAATTTTCTTCTATTCTTAGTCCGTTGAGTGTTTTTATCATAAAAAGGTGTTGAATTTTGTTAGATGCTTTTTCTGCATCAATTGAGTTGATCTGTGGTTATTTCCTTCATACTGTTGATGTGATGTATTACAATGAGCAATTTTCTTGTGTTGAACCACCCTTACATTCCAGGAATAAATCCCACTTGGTCATGCATATAATCCTTTTAATATGCGCCTAAATTCAGTTTACTAGTATTTATGTTGAGGATTCTTGTATCATATTCATAAAGGATATTCGGAGTTTTTTGTGTTGTTGTTTATATATATAATGTCTTTGACTTTGGTATCAGGTAATGCTAGCCTAGAATAATTTTGAAAATGTTCCCTCCTCTAGTTTGGGGGGAAAGTTTCACAAGAATTGGTATTAGTTCAAATAGTTCAGTGTTCAGATAGTTCAAATGTTTGGTGGAATTCACCAGTGAAGACATCAGATCTAGGGCTTTTCTTTTGGGGGGAAATTTTTTACTGCTGATTCAGTCTCCTTACTAGTTATATGTGTATTCAGATATTTTATTTCTTTATGATTTAATCTCAGTAGGTTTTGTGTTTCTGCAACTTGGTCCATTTTGTCTAGGTTATTCAATTTGTTGGTGTACAGTTCGTAGTATTGTTTTATAATCCTTTTCATTTCTGTAGAATCAGTAGTAATGCCCCCATTTTCATTTCTGATTCTAGTAATTTGAGTCTCCTATCTTTTTCTTAGTCCATTTAGCTAAAGGTTTGTTGATTTTGTTGAATGTTGCAAAGAACCAACTTTTAGATTCACTGATTTTTCTCTGCTGTTGATCTATTCTCTGTTTCATTTATCTCCATTCTAATCCTTTTTATTTCCTTCCTTCTGCTAGCTTTGGGTTTAGTTTGTTCTTCTTTCTGTAGTTCCTTAAGTTGTAAAAGTAGGTAGTTGCTTTGAGATCTTTCTTATTTTTAATGTAAGCATTTATAGCTATAAATTTCCATCTTAGCACCACTTCTGCTGCATCCCAAAAGTTTTGATATGTTGTGGTTTTATTTTTATTCATCTCTAAATATTTTTAAGTTCCCTTGTGATTTCTTCTTTGATCCATGTTTTGTTTGAAAGTATGTTAATTTCCACAGCTTTGTAAATTTTCCAGTTTTCCTTTGGCTACTCATTTCTAACTTCATCTCTTTGTGGTCAGAGAAGATACTTTGTATGATGTCTTTTTAAATTTGTTGAGACTTACTTTGTGGCCTAATCTGTCCTGGAAGATATCCCAGGTTCACTTGAAAGAATGTGTATTCTGTTGTTGGGTGGTATGTTCTGTGTATGTCTGTTAGACTGGTGGCTTTATAATGTTAAGTAGTCTATTTCCTTACTTCTATCTGGTTTTTCTATCCATGAAGTCTGTTTTGTCTGATAATAGGATACCACTCTGCTCATTTGGTTACTACTTTCATGGAATATCTCCATCCTTTTACTTTGTCAATTTTGTCTTTGTATCTAAAGTAAGACTCTTGTGCATAGCATATAGTTGAATCATAAGTTTGTATCCATTCTGCAAGTGTCTGTTTTTTGATTGGAAAATTTAATCCATTTACATTTAAAGTAATTATGATAATGAGCATCTTCTGTTATTTTGCTATTTTGTTTCAAGATGTCTTGTAGTTTTTGTGTCCTTCATTTCCTGCATTACTGTCTTTTTCTGTGTTGTTGATTTTTTTTTTTAATAGTGGAAAGTTGAAATTCCTTGGTCATTTCCCTTCCTATATATTTAATAGCATTTTTTATGGTTACTGTGGGGATTATATGTAACATTTTAACACTGTAACACTTTACTTTGATTTTTACCAGTTTAATTTCCATAACATACAAAAACTCTGCCCCTTTGCAGCTCCAGTCCTTTCTGTTGTTGATGTCCCCCCAGTTTTACATCTTTATACGTTGCATGCCCCAAAACATAAACTAGTAACTTTTTAAATGTATTGTTCTCTTAAATTATGTAGAAAACAAGATTTTGCAGTCACAAACCAGAGTTACAGTAATACTAACTTTCACACTAATTGGGTTTTTTTCTTAACTGTATTAGTCTCTTAAATCATGTGGAAAACCAAAAATGCAGTTACAAGCCATTGCTCCTGTAGCACCTGTATTCATAATTGCCCATGTGTTTACCTTTACTAAGCTTTTTATTCCTCTGTACGGCTTCACCCTGCAGGACTCCCTGGAGCATATTTTGCAGAGCAGGTCTAGCGGTCATCAGCTCCCTCAGGTTTTGTGTATTTAGCCGTGTCTTCATTTCTCCTTCATTCTTGAATTGACAGCATTACCACATATAGGATTCTTGGTTGATAGGTTTTTTTTCTTTAGACTTTTGAATGTATCGGCCCACTGTTTGTGGTCTCCAAAGTTTCTGATGAGGAATCTGCAGGAGTCTTCCAGAGAGGATTGCTTGCAATGGTTTACTTCTCCCAAGAGTCTCTCTTTGGCTTTTGAAAGTTTGATTATAATGTGTCTCACTGTGGATCTCTGAGTTCATCTTTCTTGGAGTTCATTGAGCTTCTTGGATGTTTATATTTATGTCTTTCATCAAATTTAGGAAGTGTTCGGCCATTCCAAAATTGTCTCTGCCCCTCCCACTCTCTTCTCTTTTGGGGCCTCCTCTATCGGTCTACTTTAAATGGTTCCCTTAAGGTCTGTTCAATTTTCTTCAGTCGTTTGTTTTTGTTTTGTTTTTTTGCTGTTTCTCAGACTCCATCATTTCCATCGTCCTATCTTCAAGTTCACCGATTCTTTCTCCTGCCTGCTCCAATCTGCCTTTGAATCCCTCTAATGAATTTTTAAATTCCGGTTATTATACTTTTCAGCTTTTAAGAATTTCTTTTGGTATCTTTTTAGGTTTTCTTTACTGCTATTTTTATTTGTTCACACATTGTATTCTTAACTTTCTGTTTCTTTGAGCATTTTTAAGACAGATCCTTTAAAGTCTTTGGTGTACTTGCCATTAGGTCTTTTTCAGGGAAGGTTTCTGTTGTTTTATTTATTTCCTTTGAACAGGCCGTACTTTCCTGTCTCTATGTATCCCTTGTGATTTTTGTTGTTGTTGTTGAACACTGGAAATTTGAATTTAATAATGTGAAAATCAGATTCTCCCTCTTCCCCAAACTTTGCTTTTTGGGAGGTTGTTAATTGTTTTGGTTTTGTTTGTTTATTTTTAATTGTTGTATGCTGTCTCTGGGCCTGGGATCAGCTTGAGGTGTCAGCCAAGTCTTCTTAGGTCTTTTCTAAGCCTTTCCCTGGGAACACACGGGTCACTTTCTAATTGCACCCATATATATAGCTGTTTTTTAACATCCTACTCTTTAATGTCTAGTTCCCCGAGGGAAAAAAGCAAAAAAATGATGGGCGGAGGATGCCAGCCTTTTAAATCTCCTAGAAGTCCCTTCAGCCTGAAGCAGACGGGGCGGGGGGCTTGCAACAGTCAGGGAAGGTACAGCCATGGTTGGCCACCTCCATCTGCACCTCTGTGACCTGAAGCAGTAATCAGCAGTCAGAACAGAGATCTCCCCGACACACTGATACTTGGAGAATGGGGTTCTTTTTGCCCACCCTGGCTCCCCCAGGCGGTGTGCAGGCTGCTCCAGGACTGCGTGCACAGCTGCCTGGAGCTTGGCCGAGAACGGGAGGTGGGTGCTACCGTGCCAGGAGCTGGAAGTGACTGACGTTAGCCGCAGTTTACCATCCAGGTCTTCCCCGGGCAGGTGCACGCCTGCAACAGACTCCAGAGTTCCCAAACAGTTACATCAGACAGACTCTGACAGTGCACGTAGGGAGACAGACTCCTGGTCCTGCCTACTCCACCGTCTTCCCGGAATCCCAAAGGTTTCATTTCTAACAAGTTCTGAGGTGATACTTGGATGCTGCTGGTCCAAGGACTACACTTTGAGAAGCACTGAAATTACATACATACTCGTTAATGTCCTTCTCTAAGACCCAAGTATACCATACCTTTCTCCTCTGGATGCAGTAAGTTAATTGTGCTTTTTAACTGAAAGAAGCAAGCATCATCACTGATAAGGGGTGAGTTTGCTTTCTTAGTGCAAAAGATGGTACCTGTGGTCTGTGGGCTGGTTCAGGGTGGGGAGCATTGAGAAGCCCCGCAGGGGACACAGACATGTGCTGAGGTAGGAGGGAAATGGCCCTTGTTCACATCCGAGCTTGATTGCTTCCCTTTCCTGTCTGTGAACTTGGGTGATGACAAATCCTGCTCTGCAGGTTGCTTTTCATAGGGGGTCTGTGTAGAATATCTGATTTTTAATTTAAAAAAATTTTTTTAATGTTTATTTCTTTTTGAGAGAGAGAGAGAGAGAGTGCGCAAGCAGGGGAGGAGCAGAGAGAGAGGGAGACACAGAATCCGAAGCAGGCCCCAGGCTCTGAGCTGCCAGCACAGAGCCCAACACGGGGCTCGAACTCACAATCCATGAGATCATGACCTGAGCCAAAGTCAGAAGCTCAACCAACTGAGCTACCCAAGTGCCCCAAAAGTGATTTTTTAAGTGTCCTCCCCCTTAACAATCTGGAGATGGGATGGTCCTTGACCTAGTTAATGTAGTCCTTAGCAGGGTCTCAGGGGTCCAGGTTTCCTCCATCCTGTTACTCTGCTATCGTCAGCAGCTTGGGCTTTGTCTTCACAGCTGTCCCCTCATGGGGACAAGAAGACTGCAGCAGATCTCACCATCCCATCCTCACAGAGGCCGAGTGAACAGATAGCCTGTTCCTGCCTCTTGTCCCTCATTAAGAGGATTGAAACTTCCCTAGAAGTTGCTTAAACTGCAGACTTTCCTTCCAGAAATGCTTGCTGCACCCACCTGTAAATGGCCACCACTGACTGAGATTCACCCTCCAGGGTGGGCAGGGCCTGGAGCACAAGTGCTCTGGACAGCTGACTGGTCGGGGCTCCTGTGGTCAGAAGGGGGGTGGGCGGCAGGAATTGCTGCGGGTGGGGCCCCTGACAGAGCAGCCACGTTCCCTTTGTTCTGAAGGTGCTCTGCGGCAGTGACAAAGGTAGGTACGCTCCCGGCCCCCTCGGAGTGCTGCCAGCTGCCCTCGGTTTACTCCCAGGCCAAGTAATCTTCTGTTTCTTGGCAAGGGTGTGAGGGCACATGGTAAACATTTACTGACTGCCAGCACCCAGAAGGATGTTGGTCTCTTCTGAAAGGAAGGCAGAGCCCTGGAAGGACCTGTCTTACAGCCCTGTTCCTGCCCAGTTTGGCTTTGGAGGATGCCAGGCGTGGTCAGCTCGGATCCGCTCTGACCTGGAGCCAGTACTCTCTCTCTGGTGCCCCAGGCACCTCATCTGGAGAGTGGGGAAGTGACGGGACTGAGTGCGTTTGCCTCAGTGGCATACAGGGACACCCATTGCACGGCGAGCACTCAGGCTATACTGTGGCTGGCACTAATGTGGCTTTAGTGTCAGCATTAGGGAAGCTTGACCCAGCTCCCTGTCGTCCTGGACCTGCTGCTGTGTGCGGGGTGTCCCAGGTGTCCCGTCCATTCCATGGCACCGTCCAGGTGAGCTCCCTCCCACCGGGCAAGGAGGTCCTAACTGCTGCGGATCTGGAGACCACACTGTCCGCTGAGAGGCTGCCACTTGGGCCCTGCCTTTGCACGAAGAAAGAGGGAGAAGGCTACCCGTTAGTCACTTTGTCTCAGGGAGTGTGAGGGCATTCCTCTCCCCAAGTAAGACTGCGGAGGGAGCACTTTTTCATGTTCCTTTCCCTAGAATCAGGAACAAGTGTCTGGGCCATCCAGGTAGCCTCAGGGCCAGTTTGGTTGAGCAGCCGCATCACATGGACGGTAGAGACGCGCCCCGCGTTGGGGAAACCTGCCCGTGGAAGGGGGAGCATCTCAATTACAGAATAACGTCTCACTTAGCCAGAAATTTGTGGCAGGTTTCCTAGTGCATTTAAAATAGGATTTGTGTATAAAAATACCATTTGCACACAGGAGCCCATCTTTTTTGAAAAGGGAAATATACTTGTATTGGGCACTTGGGATAAAGTAGAATAAAAATAAAATCTTACAAATATAAGAACTAGAAACCAAATTCCACTTTTAACTCTGAACGGTTTATATATAACTCTACCATCTTACCCTCTCCTACCCCAGACTTCCAGGGCAGAAATAAACGGGCAAGATGTGACACTTTGGGATGCAGTAGGAATGAGGAAAGGACAGGCAAGCATGTGTGTGGGCGGCTGGACAGGAGGAGCAGCAGAGGCGAGTCTGGGGGGCCCCGCCCCGCCCCGTGTTCTGTTTGATCTATCGGTGGACATTTGTGAGGACTGTGGCCTAAAACATGACTGCTGGACCCTTTCTGCCACGTGGTCAGTGGGTGGCGGTCAGCAGTTGACCAGTGCCCCCCACACCACCACCCCCGCAGACCTGTAACCCCAGAGACGTGCTGAGTACAGCAGACGGGGCTTAGGGAGGGCCTGGAGGAGAGGGGTGACTCTGGGACGCTGACGTGCCGCACTTTTTCTTTTCAGAAATGTTCCCACTGCCAGGAGGCAGGTGCCACCTTGGGCTGTTACAACAAAGGCTGCTCCTTCCGATACCATTACCCGTGTGCCATTGACGCAGGTAAGGCGGGACCGCGCGCCCTTGTCCAGAGCACCTGACGGACGGGACACACACCTTGGTTCCCTCCCTGCCTTCTTTCCTCTCTCTATAGTTCTTTTTGTCTCTTCTGACCCTGTTCTGTTTGTCAATTCTAAAGGAATGCAGAGAGGATAATAAAAAAGGGGGAAATGGGGTCATAATAACAGTTTTATTCATCTAACTCACATGATTCACTATTTAAGTGTACAATTCAGTGGTTTTTAGTAGATTCACGAAGTTGTGCAGCCTTCACCACAATCAGTTTTCGAACATTTTCATCACCTCGTAAACTCCTACCCATTAGTGGTCACTCGCCCTCCGCCCACCCCAGCCCCTGACAGCCACTAGATCAACTTCCCGTCTTGATGGATGTGCCTGTTCTGGGCATTTCGTGTAAGTGGAATCATGCCGTATATGCTCTTTATGACTGGCTTCTGTCCCGTAGCATAATTGTTTTTCAGGTTTATCCATGTTGTAACATGTGTCACTACTTCATTTTTATTGCCAAACCATATTTTAAGGACACCGTATTTTAGGCCATGTTTTATTTATCATTTATCAGTCAATGCACGTTTAGGTGATTGTTCAGTTTTTTTTTAATGTTTAGTTTTGAGGAAGAGAGAGAGAGAGAGAGAGACACGGAGCGTGAGCAGGGGAGGGGCAGAGAGAGAGGGAGACACAGAATTGGAAGCAGGCTCCAGGCCCTGAGCTATCAGCACAGAGCCCGATGTGGGGCTCGAACCCACGCACCGTGAGATGATGACATGAGCCGAAGTCGGAAGCTTAACCAACTGGGCCACCCAGGTTTTATTATGAATAATGCTTCTGTGAACAATCACACACACATCTTAATTTATGAAGACTTAATGTTTTCACTTCTCTTGGATTTAAGGAGTAGAATTACTGGGTCATATGGTAACTCTACGTTTAACCTTTGGAAGGATCATCAGACTTTTCTCCAAAGTGGCTAAATCAGTCATCTCACATCCATCTGGCAGTGTGTGAGGGTTCCCATTTCTCCACGCCCTCGCTGACCCGTGTCGTTACCTGCCTGCTGCCCTCTAGCCTTCCCGGGGCAGGCGGGGGCGGGGGGGGGGGCACGGAGCACCACCTCATTGTGATGTTGAGCATTCCCCTGATGGTTTGTGATGTCGAACATTTTGACGAAGTTCAGTTTATCCATTTTTTTCTTTCGTTGATGTTTTTAGTTGCTTGTTGCCTTTTCTTATATCTTTTTTTAACATAAGAAACTGTTGCCTAATCCAGAGTCACAAAGATTCATGCCTATGTTTTCTTCTAAGAATTTAACTCTTACACAGGTTTTGATCCACTTTGAGTTAATTTTTATATATGGTGTGAAGTAGCAGTCCACTTCATTCTTTCCACGTGGTTTCCAGTTGTCTTAGCGCCATTTGTAGAAAAGACTTCTTTTCCTCATGGAATGATCTTGGCACAACTTTGTTGAAAACCAGTTGACCATAGATGGATGGGCTTATTTCTGGACTTTCTCCAGTCCCACACAGTCTTGATTACTACTTTGTAGTAGAATTTGAAATCAGGATGTGTGAAGTCTTCCAGTTTTATTCCTTTTTTCAAGATTGTTTTGGCTATTCTGGGTCCTTGGCTATTTCATGTGAATTTTAATTAAGATCAACTGGTCTATTTCTGTACAGAGAAGCCATTGGAGCTCTAGGGATTGCACTGAATCTGCAGGTAAAGCTGGGGGTTTTCCCACCTGGCTTCCAACCTGTAACCAGGAGAGGTAGTTTTCACAGGTTAAGTTTTGCACTCGTTTGTTGAATTTATTCTTAAGTATTTTACTATTTTTGGTGTGATTGTAAATGGAATTGTTTTCCTAATTTAATTTTCAGATTGTTCATCATGAGCGTATAGAAACACACTTCGGATTTTGTTACTGATCTTGTATCCTGCAACTTTGCTCAGCTCAATGATTAGTTCTAATAATTTTTAATGGATTTTTAGATACAAGATATGTCATCTGCAAATGGGTAGTATTACTTCTTCCTTTCCAATCAGATGCCTTTTATTTCTTTTTCTTGCCTAATTGCTCTGGCAAAATATCTAGCATAATGTTGGGTAGCAATGGCAAGAGCTGACATCCGTGCCTTGTTTCTGACCCATTAAATGTGAAGGTAGCTGTGGGGTTTTCATAGATGTTCTTGTGCAGCCGAGGAGCTTCCCTTCTGTCCGTAGTTTGTTGAGTGGTTTTATCGTGTCATAACTGGTGAAAGAAGGGGAAACTTTCGTCCAAGAAGTTCCATCCAGTGAGTGATGGAGAAGCCGTAAATTTTTTTTAATGTTTATTTACTTACTTTTGGGAGAGAAAAAGAGTGCAGTCGGGGAGGGGGAGAGAGAAACCCAAGCAAGTTCTGTGCTGTCAGCACAGAGCCCAGTGCGGAGCTTGATCTCATGAGTTGTGAGATCATGACCTGAGCCTAAGTCAAGAGTCAGATGTTTAAACCAACTGAGCCCCCCAGGTGCCTGGATAAAGCCTTAAATTTTGACTCAGAGCTTTAGCCTGGGAAAGTCCTCGTCGTCTAGACTCTTGTCCTTTCACCAGTAACTTGTGAGCATGTGTGTAACCTCAGCGGCCCCTCATAATACAGTAAAACCTTGGATTGTGAGGAACTTGTTCTGTGAGGGCTCCGCAAGACGAGCCAACATTTCTAATAAATTTTAACTTGATAAACGAGCGATGTCTTGCGAGACAAGTGGCACGGGATGCCAGATGTCACGTGATCACGACTGAGCCAGTGGTTCTTGAACTTCGCTTTGATATACGAGTGCTTTGGATTATAAGCATGTTTCCAGAACGAATTATGCTCGCAAACCAAGGTTTTACTCTACTTTCGTTCAGGAAGGAGGGGGAGAAAAATGGGAAGGTCCGCGAGAGGGCACTGAGCGGCGGGGTGCTTGTTACGTCCGAGTGCTCGAGGGGCAGGCGTGACCTTCCATGGAGGTAGCCGCACTCTGTCCAGGAGGTGAGGTTCGATTTAGAATTGGCAGGAGGGAGGGGAGGGCATGGCTGAGCAGGTGGCCAAAGCAGGTGCAGCAGCCTGACGCACACAGAGTAGAATCTGACAGGTGGGGGGGGGAGCGCGTTAGTCTGGACACCCCTTCCTTCCCATGTGGTTGTTTGAGCTGCAGGCCCTCTGCCTCGCGCATCCCTCTTGTTCCTCTCTTCCCCCTCTCTCTGATTTTCCTTCCAAGCTTCCATAGGAGCCGCAGCTGAAGACCAGAAAGATCCAGGAAGATAATGCTTATTATGCCAAAGTTAGTTCTCATACAAGCGTGCATTTGCAGGCTGAAGGGCGGCTGGTGGCTAGGGTGCTGCTTGGCCAGAGGGAGTAAGAAGAGAGCCTATGTCAATCCAGGGAGTGTGAGTTTTAGTCCGTCCCTTCCATTCTCTGTCTTCCTTCCCCTCCACGTTTCTGTGTTGAGTTGGAGCTGTCCTTCGCCCTGGGTCATGGTCCAGCATATTCCATAGTACACCCATTCATTCCTCTCTCTCAGGAGCCAGCCACTGCCTTTTCTCATTGTTATGATAGTGGCCCCTAGTTATATTCTCTTTCTAGTTTAAGTTTCATGGTTTTTAAATGAAGATGTTTAAACGTAGTAAGTTTGTGGCAGTTGTTTATAATTTTTTGCGGGGAATACTGCAAGATTTGGCTCTCCCAGGCAGCGGCCGGGTGAGAAGTGATCTCCTGTACCGAGGCTTTGCTCAGAAACATCCAGTGAGCCACAGGCAGATAACCTCGCATGAGTGCGCTCCCTGTCTGCACCCTGGGCACCAGCCAGGTTAGGGGCCAGCCTCAGAGCCTGCCTCCTGGCAGTTTCTGTAGGGATTAAGCAGTGTGCTCAGTAGGACTCCCTGCCACGTTGGGAATGTTCTAGATCTGCACTCTCCAGCATAGTAGCCGCAAGCCTTGTATTACCACTAAGTGCTAAATATGTGGCTAGTTGGAAACAAGGGGACTGAATTTTTATTTTATTTCTTTGTATTTAGACTTAAATTGTACATGTCCCCATGTGGCTAGCGGCTGGGAAGCATGGGCTTGGCGCACCGCCTCAGCCGTGGGCGGTGGGGCTGGGTTCTCTAGGAAGTGGCGCGGGGCTCTTCCTCCTCTGCGGGGAGGCTTGCCCCATCGGCCAGGGGAGCAGCGGCTGCTCTACCAGCTCAGGAGTAGTAAGTAAACGGTACTCGTCACTCTCTGAGCCTGTCTTGTGGGGCCTGCCCAGGTAAGTTGGTAACATGACTATTTGGCAGAAACTGGTGGCCAAGCATCCAGTGAGAGGGAGGCTACCTGGGCAGCGGCACCAGGTGGGGCCAAGGCCCTGCTTTGCTGGCCCAGCTGCTGCTGGCTTTGCCGCTGCTCCATGTGGAGAACTGAGACCGAGGAAGCAGCATCACAAGGTGACTGTGTCTTGGGATTTATTGGTCTTTTTTGATGACCTGAGTCACAGTGACCCAGCAGCCTGCACTGCTCTGTGGGGATAGATGCTTGTGTTTATCTGACGGTGTCTCCTTGGGAATTCTGCTCTGTATGTGATGGATCTCTGTGTCAGGAAAGGCGTTCATTGATTGACTTCCTTCCTAATTATAAGATAAGTCCCTGGGTTTGAGAGTCCCTCATCTCTACTTGGAGTAAGGACCCGTGGAACACTTTCATCTTTGCCCGCCTGTGAACCAGACCTTTACAGAGCTGTTCGTGTCTAAGGGAGAACTTTTATTGCCGGGGACATCTCCATGGAAACAGGATCTTGTTCTCCTGAGGGTCTGTAGCTGCCGCAGCTTCCCTCCACCTGTTGTTGGGCCTGCGCTTGTGACATCATGGCGGGCTGTCCTGTGCTGCTGGTTCCGTCACTGGCGCTGGCTGCGGCTCCAGGGAAACGCGGTGAGGAGAACGTGAGCGCTGCTTTAAAGACAATAACTTATTAATGCAACGAGCCACAAGAGCTGCGGCAGCACATTAGTAACTACTGTGCATAAGGAACCCAGCCTGCCGAAGGGGATTGTCCTCTCGCCCTCAGGAGGAGGCCCAGCCGGCAGCTCGCTCTCTGCAGCCGCGTTCAGAGCCGCTCTCCGCTGCACTTTGATCTTGCAGCAGCGGGTTCAGGGCCCTGGGCGGGTATGAACGGACTGGTGTCTGGCCCTTCCCTGGAGGGGCCACGCTCTGCACCCCAGAACCAGTGCCAAGGCCTTGCCCTGCCCTGATGGTCACCACCTCAGGCCCGGCAAGGCAGGTGAAGCCGGCGGGCCCCTGTGCCCAGCCTGGAGTTTACTAATCCGAGCACCAACGGTAGCTCTGAGGCAGATTGCAGGTGACCTGGTGACAGCGTCCGGGGCCTGGCACATCTGAAGGACATGAGTGCTCTCCTCTCCTTCCCTCCCTCCTCGAGTTTACCGTCCGCCCCCCGGGTAGATGTGGCTGCACGCAGGGACCAGGAGCTCCAAGGAGCTTGTTACGAGGAGCTCAGGGAAGCCCCCCCTGCCTTTAGTGTAAGTGCAGAGAGATGGAAGCGGAGTCCTCTTCTGGGGCGTTGGTGCTTGTGTCTGGAAGCCATCTTGTTGACAAGACAACCTTGTGAGTCTTTTCCAGCGTGTGTGATGATCCAGCAAGCCATTTACTTTGACTTCAGCGTGTGGAAGTGCTGACCGGGCCCTCTGGCCAGTGTGGGTATCGCCAGGCTTAAGGAAAACAAATTGAGAGGCTGGCTGGCTGAGCAGGGCGGGCGCCTGCTGCGAGACCTCAGGAAAAGCCTCCCGCGCCTCTCCCTGCAGCAGGGGCTGGCTCGAGGCAGCCAAGAAGGGGCTCCCCGTGCCCTCGCGGGTGTCTCAGTCCTCTGGCCCTGGCTCTCGTGTGTGCCAGGAGCATGAAGTGCGGCTCCTGATGGCCTGTGGATGTTACGAGCATGGATGAGAGCATTTGTCTGCAGTCTTCCTGCGCGGGGGACGTTGCCAAAGGTGGACATGGTCTCTGTCTGGCAGATTTTGTTAGGAGACTTCCATTTCCAGCAGTACCTGCCATGAGCTCTAGTTGCTTGTCGTGTATACTTAGATTGTTTTATTTCTTTTCTGCTTTTTAACTTAGAGGGGACATGGCTCCTAACTTTAGACGTGTTTTACCAATGGTCTGTCACAGCTGGTGACTCAATGGTCTGTCACAGCTGGTGACTCCTCGTGGCTGGGTGGGGGACTGAGCCGCCTCTGCCTTTCCGGTGGCACCTTTTCCAGCCAGCCTGGTCCCCCTCCTCACTTCTCTAAGCCCCTGTGGCATCGAGGTGGCTGAGCCCCACGTGGGCTATGCCGTTTGTTTCTCTTTAGCCCAAACTAGAGACTGCCAGCTAGCGGCGCTGCCAAAGCCCAGGTAGGGAGCAGGCACCTCCCGTGAGCCCAGGGGTCTGTCCCTTCTGCGCACGAGTGCTCTGGCCGATTGGAGCAGCAGGGGCCTTGGTCACACCGTGTACCTGTGGGTTTTAAATTAACACATTTCATTTACTGCCATGCTGTTTGCTTGCAGGGGCAGGGCTCAGAGGTTAGCCGGACTTGCAGAGCCCCTGTACCCTGAGGCTCGCCCCGGGAGCAGGGAGGCTCCAGGGGGAGGCAGTGATGGGACAGGCCCGGCCCAATTATGAAAGGGTCTTTTTCTGTTTGTTTAAGATACAAAGGACCTCAGACGTTTTTGTCTGTGTGTTCCCTTATTACGGTTTCATTTGCAATCTGTGGGTACACAGGCTGCGAATTTGGGCCTCAGTTTAAACCAGGGTTAAATCATACATTTAACAAGGCTAAGTACCATGGCTGCCTCCCGCCACGGTGCCCGGGAGCTCTCCGAGAATGTGCGATCAATATTTATTAACATTCTGCCATCACATCTTGCACCGGTGACCTGGCTGTCGGTCTCCGGGAGCTGTGCTGTGCAGAGCGAATTCATTAATTAGGTCTCCTTGCCCCGCTCCACCCGCTACCCCTGTGCCACGGAGCTCCGCTCACCTGGAGGCAGACGCGTGTCCTTGCTGTCGGCGAGGATGCTGTCACCGCGTTAAAAGTTGGAATGAATCATTTTCCTGCAAGGATTAGTAGCCCCCTCGTGGGATTTCGCTTTCCCCTGGAGCACTTAGTGTGGATCGTGTGGCTCGCGTCGGGAACTTCCCCTGCGTCTGCGTGGGCTGTACAGCAAAGGTGACAGCAGGGCTCGCGGCAGAGGAGAAGGCGCCTCCGGACCTGGGGCGCTGTCACGGGGCGCTCCCCTGGGGCCTGTGGGAGGGGCTTCGCCTAGACTCAGGGATTTCAAAAATAAGATTTTTGGGAGCTTGTTTCTTATTATTAAAATAATATGGTATGAGCGGGGAAATATGTAAAAACAAAAATGAAATCACCTGTATAGTCTTGCTTCCCAAAGAGGAGCTCTGTTAGATTTTGGTAAATTTCCTTTCTTTTTTAAAATGCACATGTAACACACTTTGTTAAAATTAGGATTGTGCTTCTATGTTTACGTATCCCGGTGTTTCAGGCCACTCTGCGCCAGGAGTGTTTCCCTGCGCCACCGGCTGCTCTGAAACACTGATGCTTTGAGTGACTGGTGTTCCATCATGTTGCGGTCCCGTCATTGACTTGGGGGTGTCTCCAATGTTTCAGAAATCCCAGTGTGAGGGCCTCCTGTCTCCACGTCTGACCCTGTCAGTCCTGGCTAGCGTGGCCCCACTCCCCTTGGGCTGTGCTCTGACTGCCCCTTTCTGTCTTGCAGATTGTTTGCTACATGAGGAGAACTTCTCGGTGAGGTGCCCCAAGCACAAGGTGAGTCAGAGCGCGTGCCCCCAGCGGGCTGGGTGTGGGCGGGGGGGGGGGGTTCCCGTCCGCACAAGCTACAGACCAGAATTCGGAGAACCCTTGCGGTCAGGCTGCCGCCTGCTCCTGGCCCTGGGAGGGTGGAGAGGCCCCATGCTGGAGGGAGACCTGTGCCCTGGGGTGCCCCCCCCGCCATGTGGTGTGGGAGGCTGGGAGAGACGTGTGGGAGCAGAAGGTGTGTGTCTGATCGTTAAGAGAACTGCGAAGATCAAACTCAATAAAACTACTGATTTCCATTTTAGTTTAATGGAACCCCAGTTCACGGGTTGGCACGAGGTAAGATTGGTTGTAGGCCTCGATGCATAATCAGAGGCATTTTCCCAGACTGAAAGAAATACGACTTGACTCCAGGGCTTTGCCGGGAAACTCAGTCTCTTCTAGGTCTTACCTCAGCAGAAGCAGCCAGTGGTGCGGTTGCTGGGCCGCCGCCACCTGGCTTCCCACGTCACTCAGGAGTCTCTCGGTGTGGCCCCTTTAGGAGAGAATGGAAGATCAGGGGTGACCGGGCTGTCCCTGAGCCAGCACGTGTGGCAGGGGAGGGGAGGGTGCGGAGCAGGAGGGGACGGGGCCTGCCGAGAAGGTCTGTCGCCACCTGGAGTTCCCTGCAGCGGCCGCGCTGTCCTCTGGCTGAGGTCACACTGACACCTGGTGGTCACTGGACGCGCATAGGCTTCAGTCTCCCAGCTCGGGCCGTAAGAGGTCGTTGACAGGTCTGCCTTCAAAACACTTCTGAAAGATGCTTACTCCAGCTTTTCTTTCAAAATTTACCTCCAGAGATGGATCCTAGGATCTTCTAGTATTCTCTTTGAGTTAATTTGCCTGTTTTTTGTTTTTTAAACTTCTCTAATGGTCACATTTTGCCTCAGAAAACCCTGTCTGAATATCTCCTGTTTGTCATTCAATACTGACACTCTGCTTTTTCTTTCCTTTTCCATGTGCCATTCCTCTCCTCGCCTCTGCCCTTCCTGACCCCCACACTGTTCTTCTGACCCTCCTGTCTTGTGTCCTTGGCTTTGCCGGCGTCAGCCTCCCCTCCCATTCCCCCTCCCCCCCTTGCAGAACAAGACAGCGAAAGGCAGCCTCAGCACAGAGCAGTCGGAGCGGGGGTGAGGGGGGCAGAGTGCTCAAGGGAATGGAAAGTACAGCAAGCACAGGTGAGTCGGGGCCGGCACCCCTGCCAGAGTCCCAGTGGGTGTCGTGGACTCTGCCCTCCTGCTCACCCCAGGCCAGGCTGCACCCAGGCCTTTAGTTGCGTGGACTGCTGCCACCAGGTGGCTAGACCGTCTCCCGTCCGTTGCTTAGCTGCCCAGGAGTCTGCGGAGGGTCCCATTGTCCGTCGGAGCTCACAGTGACCAAGCTGAAGTCAGGCCGTGTGTGCGTGGTACTCCCAAAGGCTTCTGGGACAGACCCTGCCAGCAGCCCACCCTCTGTGTCTGGCTCAGAAATGCTTCTAGCCAGGGGGCTGTCCTTTTACTCCCTATCTGTAAACCTTATGGTGGCTTTTCCTCTGAAAAACAAAAAATTCCCCAGTTTTGTTCTTTGAAATCTCTTTCCCCAAGTACTGTGAAGGACTCCTTTGCACAGAAGTACAAAGGGAAGGAAAATCCCCTCAAAGATTTAGGAGACTTTAGCATCGATTTAATTTTACTCCTAAAAACCTCAAGAGATTGAGTTGTGCTTTTCTGCAAGTGTGTCTGGGCTCGTGGTCAGGGCGGCGGCGTGCATCTGTGAAAACGGGATGAGAGGACCCGGAATTCCAGCTCGTGTTTGGAGGGGGGGGAAAAGGGAGTCTGAGCCCTGGGCCTGGTGGGCAGATCCCCGGTTGGGGATTTTAATTTCGTTCATCAGCTCTTTCCCCTCCACCAGCCGTGGGCCCTGCCGCCCAGTAGCACTCAGCCCCCGCGTGGAGCAAGAAGCTCAGCATGCGGACCTCGGCGTCAGCGTGTGCTTCCCGGGTGTGCAGAAGACAGCACAGCGCTGAGCGGGGAGGGGCTGCCCCATCACCATGGTGTCCAGTCTTGTCCACCTGAAACGATTTTCTCATACGCTGTCCCCACAAGGCAGGACCCTTGTCCTGGTTTCTCAGTTCAGCCATCTCGTTGAGAGCAGTGGCCCTCCGCGGATTGTACGGAAACCCCAGTAATCAGAGACAGAGAACATCTCATCTCGGGGCCCCTTCTAGGGACGCAGCGCTACAATCAACAGTGGCCCTGACAAGGCAGGGAAGGGACAGGAGTACATGAGTCCTGCTTCTTGGTTCCCCCCTTTTTCACACCAAAAGTGCTGGGTAACCAGGGGCAGGCCAGTGAATGCCTCTGCTTCTGTTTCTTCTGTAAAGAGAGGAATAACAATGTGAGGATTGTGAGGATTCAGTCAAGAAATGTCTCTCACGTGTCCGCGCAGCGTAGCGTGGGGCGAGGCGTGCACACGCGCTGGGGTGCTGGCCTGCCGTGCCCGGCCGAGTGGGGACCCTGTGCCGCCCTGTCTGGCAGAAAGCCCCGGGGCTGGGCGGTGGGAGTTCCAGCCCTTCCAGGACGGGGCATGTGCACTTGTCCCTCAGCAGGGCCAGCACGGCCAGGGAGGAAGGCTCCTTGGGCAGACAGCCACCTGGTGGCCCGCCTCTTCCCCACTTGCAAGTGTCAGGAAGCAGGGCACTAGGCCGGTGGGTGCCTGCCCTCTCCCTGCCGACTCCTCACCGGGCCTCCACGGGCCTGTGGGAGTGTGCGGTGAGCTCCTCGGAGGCCGGACTTCCTCCCTGGGGGCCTTGGCACTTGCCATCCCCCTGGGCCTAGGCACTCCGCCCCCCCATCTTTGGTGACAGGCTTCCTCTCGTCTCGCGTCTCCACTTCCATGTCACTTCCTCATGAGGCCTTCCCTTCTGAGCCCCCGTCTAACCACCTCCTTCCCAGGCTGCAGCCTTCCTAGGCCAATTTGGAATCATTCATGTGTTTGCTTATGTGCCTCTCCAGTAGCCTGTGCCCCCAGTGAGGACAGGAACCATGTCTGGATCTGCCCACTCGTGCCCTAGTCCGGCGCACGCACAGGGCAATGCAGGCAGTCTGTTAGAGGGGGGCACACACCCCAGAGAAGAAAGCACCACACAGTCCCACCCCAACAGGTGGAAACTGGCCGGGTAGGTGGGCTGAGGTGGTGGATTCTTGCTGTGATCGGAGAAGGTTGGAAAAGACAGGCTGCGCGTGTGCAGCCAGAGTTGCTGCCGAAGGGGCTGGAGGTGGGCGCGGAGCAGAGCGGGGGTCCCGGAAGGCTGTAGCCCAGGGTGAGGTCCTGTTCACCGGCAGCCGGACACCGAGGTGCCTTTTACAGCAGGCACCTCGAAAGCCTGTGGCACAGAGTGGCACAGCATCTGCCCCTGGCTCCCTGCCTGGGACCATGCCGTCCCAGCCACGTCCCGTGCGGTTGGACAAGACCACGTGGTGACTGAGGCTCGAAGCCAGCGTGCTGGGGGGCCAGGCAGAAAGGCTTTCCTGGGTGGGCTCCGCAGTCCCACGTCTCAGCAGCCCTGTGGCTGTCGGTCCCTCGGCTTCAGCCTTATCATCTGAGATGGGGGTCAGGCCCTGTGTCCTCCTGAGATGTCCCCTGTAAAACTGCCCGGCACACGAATTTCCTTCCTATGCTCCATATCGAAGGAACAGCTTTTTAGAAGTAACTCTGAGAAGTTAGGGTCTCCTGACATTCAAGGTGTCACGTATTCAAGGCAGCCTGACATCAGACCCTGAGGAAAGGTCCCTGTTAGGAAGGCTGGCAGACAGGGCCCGAGACGTTGGAAAGGCCACAGCGACCTAGACCACCAGGCACCCCAGGGCCCGAGCTCAGCCCCCCCACAGAGCTCCCCCGCCCCTCAGCGGGCTGACCCGAGGTGCTGAGCCTGCTTCGTTCTGAGGTTGGGGGCTGGGGTGCGGCCTGCTCCTCTGAGCAGTTAGCAGACTTAGGGCTGCAGACCCAGCGCTGTGCCAAGCACTGGGGGAGGGCAGACCGCACCCCGACCCTCCCTCCACACTCAGGGCCTTCCACCGTGTGCCTAGACCTGTGTCCTCTGTTCACACGGGCCGGGGGGGGGGGCCACATCCCCAGCAAGATTTCCCCACTCTGGTTGTCCCCTGAGTCATCCCGTTAGCTCCGCCCTTGTCATCACATTTGCACGGGACCTTTGGTTCTCTCCCCTCTCCTGGCGGCCTCCACCTCAGGAAAACCAGAGGCCGGGGGTGGAGAGTCCCCCTGTGCTGGGGGCAGATCAGAGCATGGGCCACAAGGGCTAGGGCGACCTCTGGGGCCCAGGGCCGCCTTCAGAACCAGGGAAGCCACACTGTCACCATGGACATCCTGAGTGGCAGCTGGAATCCTGGAGTTTGCCTCACCTGCGTGTGGTGACATTGTCCTGCTGCCTCCGCACGAGGTCTTCCTGTGTAGTGCACTCCTGTTTTACGCCAAGCAGTTCGGGCTCTTTTCGGCAAGGGCGGGGGGGTGTGCAGGTGCTTTTAGATAGCACGTTCCTAGCTCCCGCACGCAGACGGCCTCCTTGACTCTCCCGCCAGTTAGCTGTACGAGGACAGGAGAGGGATGGCAGCGCCCGGGTTTCCCTGCCGCTTGGTTGTTGGAGGAGGCTCCGGAGGGGTCTGAGGAAGAAGGGAGCACTCTGACAGCAGGGAGCAGGTGGGGGGAGGCCCCCACCACTCTTGGCTTCCTCTGATTGTTCTGCGCTGATCCTCGCCAACCGCATGTCTCTCCAAGACCTCTGCCCGAGCAGGGGCCCATGAGGTCGTCTGAGGAGGCCCCTGGTACTGCCACACGGGCCGCCGTGTGTCGTCAGGATCATCTTTCTGAGCCTGGAGCCAGGGCTGGAAGAGGGGCCGTAGCAGGGGGCCCTGCCCTCCCCATCAGAGCTGGCCCGAGAGTGTTCTTTGTCGTGGGAAGAATCACTCTTGTCAACTTTGAGAAGCTGTGGCCTCGAGGGGCTCTTCCACAGATCGCCCCGGTGCCCAACCACCTCTATGGGGACCACTCCGGGCCCCCGCTGGTGGGGTCCTGAGCAGCGGTCACCCCGAGAGCTGCCCGACTCTGGGGCGGCCCCCACCAGGACGTTCGGGAGCTCTTTGCTGGCCTCGGTTCCTTCCGTTTGCCGGGGAGGCAGCTGGCCAGGTCGTTGCCGTCTTCAACCATGTTCCCGGCCACCACTGGTCTTGGGGGTCTCCCACCTCGACGGCACATTTGCGGGGGGGGCGGGTCTGCAGCTGCTGGACCCACAGAGTGGGGGCTGTCGGCCGCAGGGTCGCGCGGAGGTTCCCAGCACCCAGTGTCGGTTCTGTCTTCCAGGTGAGACTGTGGAGATGAGAAGGTGGTGGACACTCGCGATGGAACCGGAACCGTCCTGCTGTGCGGCCCTGCCCCGCCCGCCCACCCCGCCAGCACCTCCTCCCCAAGTCCTTACATCACACCCAAACCGTGACCCCGCAGGAAAGAAAGACCCAAGAAGTTGGAATGGCTGTTTCCATGGACACGATCTCCATAGTGACAATGTGGGGGGAGGGGGGTGGGGTGGGATGATGGGGAAGGGAGGGGTAAAAGGGTGGGATAAAAATATATATATATAAATCTATTTTTAGTCTGGAAAGACTTTGTTTAAATGAAAGGTGCGCTATCCCTTTTGATTCTATTTTAAAATTCTCTAGTTCAAGAACTCCAAATTTGTTCCAATAACAGTGAAATTTAAGTGCGAAATTGAACAAGCTGGTCTCATAGAGGACGGGGTGTGGCTTTGATCCTTAGCCTGCCTCACGCCGGTTCAGAGAGCTGCAGACCCAGGGTTGAAAGAGCAGACAGACAGACCACACCGGAACCATCCTTTGTCGTTAATTTGTCTCAAAGTGGGAAGGTTTGGGGGCGGGGGGAATGTGGGGACGGTCCATGTTTTCAAGAGTGGGGGAATGATGTTTAAACACACAAATAAATTTTTTCATTTCCAGAAACACTATTTATTTATTATTTTTAAAATTTTTATCTTTTTGGGGGGTGAAATTGGCAGATGTCCCGAGGTCACAACTATGTCCTGGGTCACTGTGGCCAGTGAGAACCATGAGCGCCCCGCTAAGGGCGCCCGGCAGGCAGGGTCGGGGTGGCCTGCCTCCGGTCGGGTCCCTGGCAGCTGTGCCCCGCTCCCCGCCCCTCCCCGCCAGGCCGAAGGACGAAGGACGGGACAGGAAATCCAAGTTGTAGGACTCGACACGGGGGAGGGGCTGTTGAGTGCCATCAGTGTGGTTACGCTGACCAGGAACACCCAGTTAGCCCTTTTTTCTTTTGCTTTCATTTTTATAAAGGAAAAGGGGGCCTGTCAGGTGAGCAGCCCCACGCTACATGATTCTTTATGTTGTATTGTTTTGTTTTGTAAATTGTATAATTTTTAAATATCTGAGTTTTAAAAAAAGAAGAAAAAAGTACAAAAAAAATCTTGTTAAGGCCTTAAGAAGGGGTTAGTGCATCTTTCAGGGGTCACTCTGCCGTGGGGATAAAATAGCTGTTTCACAAACAGTTTTATTTAAAAAACAAAAAAATCAAAAAATAATAAACTTCATTTTAACCTTGTTTCCTTTTTTTTTTTGTTTTTTTTTTTGTTTGTTTTTTTGTTCACTATAAAGCAAACGCGTCTCTTCCTCCTCCCATTCCAGCCCCCAAAGGTGGCTTTGCTCCATGCGGGGAAGGCGGCCACCTGACTGCCCAGCCGAGCCCCGGTCCCCCGCGCCCCCCGCGGCCCTTGCAGCGCCCCGGGAAGGACACACACCCCAGGCTCCCCGCGGCCCCGCCGGGCCCATTGGAGCTCAGCCAGTGTGTGCGGACGGGCAGATTTACTTAAGTTGCTATGAGGACAGATTTCCAATCAACATTAATTTTAAAGGTTCTAAAAAAATAATGCAGTGTTAATGGACTTTTTTAGAGAACAGAATACTGGAAGGAATGTTGTGAAGTAGAAATAAGCAATTATAAATGAGTTCTTGTGTGCTCATCAATTCGGGGCTGCAGAAATGGCAGATTAATTCTGTTTTAATGGCTCCATCAAGCCGTGCAGCCCATTTCTCATTTCGCTCAGGACGGAGGCGTGGGTGGCTGTGCGGTGCGGGCTGTGGGGCCTGCGTGGAAATGACGGCTTGTTGAGCTGCGCGGCTTTCCGTCTGGTCTGGACTTGGCATTAAGACAGTTCAGGTGAAGTTGATAGATTTCAGGTGTCAGGGGCTAAACCACAAACCTTGAAAAATATGTATCTTGAGGAAAATATTTTCCCAGTGGCAAATGATTGTCATTTTGCTTTTATTCTTCTGTCCCCTTTTGACTTGCTGATGATACTTGAGCGAGGCACCTGTGATGATTCTAGAACTTTCCTCAAACTGGCTTCTGAAATGACTTAACCTGGGGCGTGGCCGCGTTCCACCCTCCGCTCCCGGCTCCCGCTTCCCAGCTTCTGCAGGGAGAAGAAGCTTCCCACCTCACGCATTTTAAGTTCATAGCAGTATCGAGCAGAAGTTACAGAACGTTCCCGTATATTCCGGCCCCCCCATACACAGCCCGCCCCAGCCAGTCGGTGCATTGGTTACAACCGGTGATCCTATTACACTGACCCGCCATCCTCCCCCGGAGCCCATAGTTAACATTCGGTTCATTCTTGGGGTTGGACACTCTGCGGGTTTGGACAGATCGTGTGGTGGCCCGTATCCACCGTTGGGGTACCACACAGAGCAGGCTCGCTGCCCTCCAAATCCTCCGTGCTCCGCCCGTCAGCCCTCCTCCCAGCCCCTGGCAGCCACCGATGCTTCTACTGTCTCCACAGTTTTGCCTTTTCCAGAATGTCATATGGTTGGAATCATACAGCATGTAGCCTTGTCAGATTGGTTTCCTTCACTTGGGGAAAATGCATTCAAGGTTCCTCCGTGTCTTTTCATGGCTCGATAGCTCATTTCTTTTTAGTGCTGAGGAATATTCCGTTGTCCAGGTGTAGCGCAGTTCACTCACCTACCAGGAGACGTCTTGGTTGCCTCCCGGTTTCGGCAAAGGATGAGTAAAGCTGCTGTAAATACGTGTGTGCAGGCTTTTGTGTGGACATCAGTTCTCATCTCCTTTGGGTCGGTGTCGAGGATCTTGCTGGATCACAGGGTAAGAAGGTCTCGTTTTGTGAGGAGCCACCGGCTGACTGCTCGGCGGCCGCTCCATTCTCACCGGCCACGCGGCGAGTTCCTGTTGCTCCATGTCCTTAACAGTATTTGGTGGCGTCAGTGGTCTGGATTTTGGCCTTTCTAATAGGTGGGCAATGGTGATAACATGACTTTTTTTCACAATTTTAAAATTGCGGATAAAAACAAAATTTACCACCTTAACCAGCATGCAGTTAGCAGCGTTAAGTATATTCGCATTGTTGTGCGGCCGATCTCCAGAACCTTCTGTTGTGCCGAGCCAAAGCCCTGTACCCTTAAAACACCTCGGGGAGGTGGGCCCCTCGTGCCCCCTGGACTCGGCTGCTCGAGGCCTCTGGGCCTCCTCCGGGTTCCTCCACCTGATCGCAGGCATGCGGGGCTGCTGCCTGAGCGACAGGTGTGAGGTCCGGGCCCGTGTGTCCCACCAGGCTGCATGCAGGGTCCGCTTTGACTTTCTGCCGCTTTCTGTCCCCAGGGATTTTGGGGGTTTCCTCCGTGGGCACTGCCACGCTGCGGGGAGGGGGAGGAGTCATGGGTAGCAAAACGCCACCAACGTTCCCAGCGCCCTCGCTGGATGCCGAAGCTTCCCCCCACCCAGGGGTGCTGGGGGTGGGCAATTCCTGGTCCGCACCGTGTCGGTGGCATCTCTCCCCGCGCAGGTGAACTCCAGTGACACGTGTGGCCCCCGGGAAGCGCTCACTCATCTCCACTTCACCTGAGCAGCCTCACCACCTGACTGGGGGGGGGGGGGTTGCGGTGAGTGTGTCTGTTAATAAATCCCAGTGACTCAAGTGCTGGCCCTTGGAGACGTTTTGGCCCAGTGTAGAACAGCAACTCAGAGCATGCGTTTTGAAACGGACCCTAATGCTGCTCTATGACTTTGACCCCTTATCATGAACTTGAAGCCACCAACCTTAGGGGCTGTGGAGAGGACACGTGAACAGCGGTGCTTGGCACACAAAGCTGTGATTGCACAAGGATTGCAAAAGGCCACAGGCCTCACGAGGCCACCCGCCCTGGACAACAGGCCCGATTCCAGGAGGCCACTGCCCTTCGCAACCCTGTTAGGGTGACTGACTGGGGAGGGCATGATGCAATCAAAAGAAAGGATAGATGGGGGTCGTTAGTCTAAGGCCCTGTGCGACCGAACACTCAGACCCTCTGCTTGCTGTGCTACCACCACCTGACCGGCAATCCAGGTAGTGGGTCGCCGCTCCCGGAACAGGAGCGTGCAGCTGAGGCCGATCAGAGGCCCGAGGGTGCCTGGGGTCTGCCCTCCTGCTCTGTCGAGCGGCCTCGGAAGTGGTCTCCGTGCCTCCTGGAAGCCCAGAGGCCCCCAGTTTCTCAGCAAGACGCAAAGCCGCCGTCTCCAGCCGCCTCCCTCCAGCTGCCCCACACCCACCGCGCACAAGACTTTGAAGCACTGAGTCCTCCAGAAAGCCCTGCTCCGGCCTGGGGCAGTGTCCCCATGACCCTGAAAGCAGGCCTCCTCCAGGTCCTGAGCACCTTGGAGCAGGGCCCACCCATCGGCTTCCCACTGTGTTGCCAGTACTTAGCCCAGCACACAGTTACCCAGCACGTAGTACCTCTGGTGTGGGTGGGACAGAACCCAAGCCCAGCAAGTACTTGGCCAAGGCAATGTGCAGTGAAGGCCCAGCTGGGCCCCAGCAGATGAGGCCCTGGGCCCAGCAGGAGAGTAGGGATGTGGGAATTCGGGAAGGAAGCAGCTCCCACAGGCCAAGCAGGAATTGCGAACACTGGAAGCCACATGACCCCAAGGTGCCATCTCTGAATGGCATCTCTGAGCCAGGGATGTCAGAGGGCGCTCTGGGGAAGATCCTGGTCCTCTTACGGTTGGGGAAGGAGAAGGAGGGAAAGAACTGGGGGGGATGGGGCGGGGGTAGGGTATGCCTCCCCCAGGCTCTGCTTCTGCTGGGAGGGAGAATTTTCCAGCTGCTTCCAGAATGAGAGTGAGCCTCACACACCCCTGGGATGGGTGAAGGGGCCTGAACCCCTACCCGGGAAATGCCCCTTCCCACCACTACCTTCTCATTTGAGCAGGTTTTGGCCTCCGAGTGCCCACCAGCCTCACTAACAATTCAGCTTCAACTCCCACCCCTTTTGCATTGTTGAAGAAGGAGCATGAGGCCGGTAAGGTGTGGTCACCCCCCTACACAGGGGGCAGAGAGGCGGAGCAAGAGGAAGGGTCTGGTAGGCACAACTCCTGCCCGGTGCTGGTGGTACAGAGGTGTGCATCTTTCCTGGAAGGACCTCAGACTCAGGACTGGAAGGCTCGGGGCTGGAGCCAGGGGGGACCCGGGCCTGGGGGAAGAGCAAGGAGCTGGCACAGGGGGAGGCCCGAGAATCCATTCTCTGGGGTCCTCAGCAGGGGCCGCCTGTGAGGGCGCAAAGAAATTGTGTCCCACTGGATCTCCATCCCCTCGTCTTCCAGAATGAGTTTGAGCAGCTGATGTTCGAGGACAAAGGAGGAGGAGAAGGAAGCAGGCCCCCTCCTTGGAGGACAGAGGCGCCTCTCGAATCTAAGCCACCCTCACACCCTGAGCTCACCAGCAGCTCAGTCAACAAGGGAAAGTGCCCACGCCACATTTTGCCGAGTCCGGAAAGTGGACAGACACAAAGGACATTCATCACTGGGGTGGCCGTGAGAGCTAGGAGGTCAGAGGACCAATTTGTAACAAACTTAGGAAAGAGTCTCCAGGCCATTGAACTGGCGGGTCAGGGCGAGTAAGGAGCTCTGACAACAGGCCAGCTGCCCCCACAACCCGCCCCAGAGGTAAGCTCACTAGGCCAAGATCAGGCCAGAACTGAGGAAGCTGGGCCCCCAGGCTACCAGGCGAGGGGCCACAGCACCACTGCGGCAGCCTCGAGGCAGGAGGCAGGGGTGGGGTCTGGGCAGCCACTGGGAACTAGGGTGACTTGGTGCTGGGTCCGAGTGTGTGTGTGTTTAAGTGGTGCGTGGTTTTGTGAGTGTGTAAATGTGTGCTGTGATTGCGTGTCAGAGTACGAGCATGTGGGTAGTGTCTGTGAATGCGTGAGTGGTTCGTGATTGTGTGGTTCTGTGTGTGCTGAGCGAAGTAGTGTGAAGTAAGGGGAACGCCAAGAACGTCATCCCTGCCGTGGTCCATCCGATCACTGTGACCTCCCTAAGGCACTGGGCAAGTGCCAGGAACAAAGTTGGGAGGGAGCAGGTGACATATGAGAAAACAAGAGCATGTTCTGGGGACAAGACTGTGACCGCATCAAGGGGTGTGACCTAATATGACAGGTGGATGGCAGAATCAAGTCCAATGACCCCAGGTTTTTCCTCAAAGCCTGTAACAGAGCTGCCGAGTCAGGCTGAGGGGTGGGCTTCTCATCTCTCCCGTAATCTCACCCCGCTACCCTGGGGAAGCACCCAGAGAGTCCAAGAGGGACAGGACTTCGGTGGCCACCCCTGCACCTGACCTTCCCTGGCTCCTCCTTGTGTCCTCTGGCCGCATAGTTGCCCTGACATGTTGACTCAGGGCAGAGGACAAAGGCCGGTCTCGGCTCCCTTTAGAAAGTCGGGCCAGACTGGTTGAGCTCGCACTGGTGAGAGTGCCCCATCTGGTCTGATCCTAGGTACCTGGTGTGGTGAGGGGCACCAGTGTGCCAGAGGAGCCCAGCGGGCACTGAGGCAGCCATGGGGCTGCTGACCGGGGATGCGCTGGGGCCCCTGGCCATAGCTGTGGCCGCCTTCCTGCTCCTGGTGGACCTTTTGCACAGGCGCAGATTCTGGGCTGCCCGCTTCCCACCAGGCCCCATGCCGCTGCCTCTGCTGGGCAACCTGCTGCAGATGGACTTCCAGAACACACTTTGCTACTTTGACAAGGTAAGGAAGGCGGGAGGCGGGGCGCAGCAGAGGGGGATGGGACCCCACCTAGCAGCAGACAGCGGGTGGTGGGTGAAGCCGCAGGCTGTATGTACCAGGAGATGGGCCGAGCACAGGAGGCAGGTGTGAGAGGCTTACTGCGGACGGCCTTTGTGCAGGGCCCGAAGGACAGCTGGGATTTTCCAATCAAAGGGCAAAGAGGGCAAAGGCCTGGAGTGGGGGGGTGGGCTTGGCAGTGGACTTGAGATCCCGTTGGACAGCACTTAAATTATGTGACCTGGGTCCCTTCTGATTACATCAGGAGAAATGGTCTTGAGAATGGGGGAAGGAGTCTCATCATGAAGTCCATCTTATTCTCTTCTTTTCTTTTCTTCATTGAAAAAGGGCACAAGTGAGTGAGGGGCAGAGAGAGAGAAGCAGGGCTCACTCGAAGCGGGGCTTGAGCTCACCCGATGAGGGGCTCGAACTCACAAACAGTGAGATCATGACCAGAGTCAAAGTCAGATACGAGCCCCATTAAATCAGGAAACTAAGGGTGACATAATTACAGTGACAGTTTCAACTCTTTTGCTGCTGTGGTTTCTTGGGTCTCAGTGCTCACCTCTCTAAACGTCAGTTTCTTCACCTGTAGAATGGGATCCTAACTGGGCCTACTGACAATTGTGGTGACCTTTGCAAAGTCCTAGCTAAGAGGTCTGATCCAGCGGGAGGTCCTCCTCCATAGACAATGTGACCCTCAGGGTCACGAGGCCAGATCTGGCCCTGTACCAGCATGCTGCCAGTGGCCTAGGGGTGCCCCAAGGCTAGCCGCAGCCGGTGGGTGGGGACCGGCTTGACGAACACGTCACTCCTCGGTCTGCAGCTGCGGCGCCGCTTCGGGGACGTGTTCAGCCTGCAACTGGCCTGGACGCCCGTGGTCGTGCTCAACGGCTTGGAGGCCGTGCGCGAGGCACTGGTCCACCACAGCGAGGACACTGCCGACCGCCCACCTGTGCCGATCTACGAGCACCTGGGGTTCGGGCCGCGCTCCCAAGGCAAGCGGAGGAGGGGGGCAGACCGAGGTCTGGCGGGGACCGGGCCAGCAGCGACTCCAGATCAGGCCGGGCCAAGCGGAGGCGGGGTCGTGGACGGGCAGTGCAGGGAAGAGTCAGCGAATTTGGAGTGGCCGCAGGGGGAGGAAGGATCTGATGCCAAGTGCGGGGGTCGGGGAGGGGAGGTTGAGGGCGGAGCCTGACCGAGAAGGGGCGGGCCCAGGGCCGAATCGAGCAAGAAAAGGATGTCAGGGTGGGCGGGAATGGGGAGATGGAAGTCGGTATGGGCGAGGCAGGGGCCGGGCCGGGACTTTTCCCGACTGGGAAGGGGTCGAGGTGGGCAGAACAGAGTGATGCCAACACCTGCCCCCAGCAGAGGAGAGCTCGCGGGCAGGCAGAGAGATCAGTCCCCAGAGGCAAGTGGGTGTCAAAGTGCGATTTGGTGGGAGTGGGGAGCAAAGTTTGTGTGGGCGGGCAGGGGGCCGGGCATGTGAACGGGGCAGGGGCGGGGCCTTGCGAAAGGGGCGGGGCTGAGTACAAAGGCAGGACGGGCGCGCCAAAACCACGCCCACGGCCCCGCCCCGCCCCCAGGGGTGTTCTTCGCGCGCTACGGGAGCGCGTGGCGCGAGCAGCGGCGCTTCTCCTTGTCCACCCTGCGCAACTTCGGCCTGGGCAAGAAGTCACTGGAGCAGTGGGTGACCGAGGAGGCCTCGAGCCTCTGTGCAGCCTTCGCCGACCATGCCGGTGCGTGTTGGGGCTGAGGGACACAGGAGACGGGGGCGCAGGGGCTGGGGAAGAGATGGAGGAGACCCCCCTGACCCGCCCCGTCCCGTCTCAGGACGCCCCTTCAGCCCCAACGGCCTCCTGAATAAAGCTGTGAGCAACGTGATCGCTTCCCTCACCTACGGGCGCCGCTTCGAGTACGACGACCCGCGCCTCCACCAGCTGATGGACGCAGTGCAGCAGGGACTGGAGGAGGACAGCGGCTTCCTGCGTGAGGTGCGGGGCGGGGGCGCCGAGGAGCCCTGCGGGGCGAGCTCCGCCCTAAAATGGGCCTCCCGGAGGAGGGGGAGGGGGAGGGGGAGGGGCCTGGGGGAAAGGCTTCCAAGACGCAAGGCAGACGCGGAGGTGGGAGAGGCGGGCCCCGGGTCCAGGAGCCCAGGAGACGGCCAAGGTAGGAGTCTGTACTCCCTCCCTGGAAGCCACTAGAGCTCGTGAGATCTAGAGTTCAGATTTGTCCTTCTGGGCCCCGAGCCAGGAAAGAGGACCAAGGCCCGAACTTAGGGGGGAACCATGGCACCGGCGGGGGCACCCTGGAGGCCGCGGGGACCTGACTGATCAGGGTGGACACCTGAGCACAGGAAGGTCCCCCATCTGCGGCCCTCACAGGCCCTGAACTCCATCCCCGTGCTGCTGCACATCCCGGGGCTGGTGGACAAGGTCTTCTCAGGGCAGAAGGCCTTAATGACCCTCCTGGATGAACTAGTCCAGGAACACAGGATGACCCGGGACCCAACCCAGCCACCCCGAGACCTGACTGACGCCTTCCTGGATGAGGTGGAAAAGGTGAGGTTTCAGGGACAATGGTGGTGGTTTGAGCACCCCATGGACCCCACGAACCAAGGCCCAGGAAGGTGGGGCCTGTACATCACCCAGCGATCAGTGATGGGTGCAGGGTGGGGGGTCATCTGGGGGCTTCTTCCCTCTGCCCGAGCTCACCCTCTTGGCATGGCCCAGGCGAAGGGGAACCCCGAGAGCAGCTTCAATGATGAGAACCTGCTCATGGTGACATCCGACCTGTTCATTGCTGGGATGGTGTCCACCTCAGCCACGCTGGCCTGGGCCCTCCTGCTCATGATCTTGCACCCTGACGTGCAGCGTGAGTTCAGCCTGGGGCCCAGATGGGATGGGTGAGGGAGAAGAGGGACCGGCTGGGGCCCCGTAAGCTTGGTTTAGCCCCCCGAGGCTGGGCCCTGGCTCAAGGGTAAGAGCTGCCTCCTCCAGAGAGTCAGGCAGAGGTTGGAGCCCAGACCTCGGGGTTCTGACCACCGGGGGGATGCTTGTCTGTCCAGGACGCGTCCAACAGGAGATAGATGAGGTGTTAGGGCCGGCGCAGCGACCACAGATGGGGGACCAGACCCGCATGCCCTTCACCATGGCCGTGATCCATGAGGTGCAGCGCTTTGGGGACCTCGCCCCATTGGGCGTGCCCCACATGACATCCCGGGACATTGAACTGCAGGGCTTCCGCATCCCCAAGGTAGGTCTCCGCACGCATGCGCAGCACCACCCAGCACGGCCAAGGCCAGGTAAGGCGGGGCCTGGAACCCAAGGCACCCAGCCCTCGTTTCCACTGACCGTCCCAGCCCGGGCGGGTGTGGGGGATGGGAGCAGAGGCAGGGCCGGCCTGTCTCTTCAGAGCCCCCAGTCAGGTGGGGCAGACAGACTGAAACGTTGCACGGTGTTTTGGACGAGCCTGTGCACAGGGACAGGCGGCAGTGTGGCCCCCCGTGGGCGGTGAGTCACTTGGCCCTGCCATGGGGACAAAGAAGGTGCTGAGCAGCTTATTGGGCCAGGGGGTTACTTGAAAGAGTCTCACGTGTGCCAGGCAGAGTGCGCGCCCATGCATGTTTGGTGGCCGGGGTCTGGGTGTCCCATCGCCTGGACCCCGCCCATGCCAGGCATCTCCTGCCAGGGGACAACGCTGATCACCAACCTGTCGTCAGTGCTGAAGGACAAGACAGTCTGGAAGAAGCCCTTCCGTTTCCACCCCGAGCACTTCCTGGATGGCCAGGGCCAGTTCGTCAAGCAGGAGGCCTTCATGCCCTTCTCTGCAGGTACCTGGGGCGCCCAACTCACTCACCCCTCCCAAGGGAGTCCTGGAGGAGGGAGCCCAGGCGCCCGGCTCACTGAGCACCCCCACGCCCGCCCACAGGCCGCCGCATATGCCTCGGGGAGCCCCTGGCCCGCATGGAGCTCTTCCTCTTCTTCACCTGTCTGCTACAGCGCTTCAGTTTTTCCGTGCCTGGGGGGCAGCCCCGCCCCAGTGACCACGGTGCCCCTTCCAACCTGATGATCCCAGCCCCCTACCAGCTCTGTGCTGTGCCCCGCTAGGAGGAGGAGCCATCCCCCAACTGACGCCGCAGCAGGGGCCCTGATATGCAATAAACCGGTTTGGCAGTTCCATCCTGGCTTCGGAGTCCCCACAGGGCCCCCTGACCAGCCCCTGGCAGGGATGGGGCCTCGGCACCCTCCCCAGGGCCAGCCCCTACCCCTGCCTTATTCATCCTTACCTTGCATTTGGTCCCATCTGAGAGGTGGGTATACTGAGGGTCAGAAGAGGACAAGCTTACCCCCTAGTCACCCCCAGAGACCCAACACTGGCCACTCTGGTTAGTGGCAACGTCTAAAGTCCTGGCCCATTCCAGGAAGAGCCAGAACAAGCTGCTGAGAGAGCTCAGCCAGGCCCCAGTGGGGGTGGGGAGGACCCCACTCAGCCAGGACACCTACACGTCAGGTCCAGCGCCACCCACCCCACCCCACAGGCCGGCGGCTCAGCCAGCACCATCACATCCTCTGCCCCGCCTCATCTGCGACACCCCGGAAGGCGAGGAGCTCAGGGATGGCCAGGAGGGATGTGCCAGTTTAACACCTGGCGCTCAGCCCTCAGGTGCCAGAGCTTTCCCTGGGAAGCCTAATGGCAGTCCAGGAGTGAGCCACCTCCCTGAACCTCTCAGTCACCCCAAACTAGGACGAGCCTCCTTCCCCAGCCCCTCAGGGATGCTCGTGTCCGGGCACCTGCCCAGGCGTGGCCATTCGTGGCCAGGCTGGAGCATGACGCTCATCTGGCCACAACCTAGGGCACAGTCCCCTGAGTGGCTGGGTCAGGCCGGGCTCTCAGGAGACTTGGCCAGGGGTAGGCAGGGAGACCTGTGGGCCCCAGGCATGCCCTAGGAACAGGGATCAACCTTGGACCCACGTGACAGTGGGATGGTCAGAGGACGAGGAGGCCATGTGGAGACCCTGGAGGAGGACACCTGGCTTTCGTCCTTGCTCTGCCAGGACACTGAGTGACCCTGGGCCAGTCCCTCTGCTGCCCTGGGCTTCCGTTTCCCCTTCAGCCAATGAGATGGTGGCATCAGGTGGCTGCCGGGGCCTGTCTTCCTGCTCTGAGTCTGGGGCTGTGACCCTGTTAGCCTGGAGCCCCGGCCAGGAGCAGAACCGCTGTCCCCACCCCCCAATCGGCAGGTTCTGGACTGCACACCTGGGCAGCACCTGGAGGTCTCAGAGAGTGGGCTGCTTGGCCAGGTCCTGCACAGACCCCCTGGTGCATTTAGGGAACAGCTTGGGGACCACAGACACTCAGGTCAAAAGCGCCCCCCTCCCCAAGGCTTCTTTTACCAGAGGGCCCCACCCCCACCCCCACCCAACAGCATCCCTGACAGAGGGCCCACCGGCAGCTTCTAAATAACTCCATGACGTGGCGCACCCCGCTCTCAGGGGACTCGGTGTGTCCCCTGGCACCGAGTCGGCGGGCCTGTCCGGAGTATCTGCTGTTGTGTCAGGGCTCAGGGGCAAGAGGTGGTGTTCCCGCAGCTGGTCAGGACAGGGAGTGTGGACAGGGTCTCACTGGGTTTTTGAGGACACGAAGCCTCTGAAAGGAGGCAGCTGGGTCTGCAGAAGCAGTAACTGTGGATTTATTGGATACTTTGTCATTCGTGGTTCCGAGTCTTCCTGGTGTCGGGGACCGGGAACCAGCCCAGCCAGAGCCTCCTCAGCAGCTGGGGGACCCAGGCCCCAGGCCCTTCCTCCTCTCTCTCCATCTCAGAGGCCTCTAGAAAGCACAAACAGGCATGCCGGCGGGTGTCTTGCTGGGAGGGCCTTTCCCCAGGGCCGGGGTGCCTCTGATGCTGGGGGAACAGGCCCAGAAAGGTCTGGCTGGTCCTCCAGCCTGGGGTGGGGGTGGGGGAGGTCAGTTCCCGGCTACCAGGAAGGAAGCAGGAGGTGGGGGAGGCATTGAGGGAGGACAGGGCGTCTGGCTCCCTGGGCTTGTTCCCTCCCCTCCGCACCCAGGCCAGGAGGTCTGGAGAAGTGATCTGTGACCTCTGCAGGGTCGCTGAGGTCAGGGAGGGACAGTCCTGCACCGGGGTGGGGTCTGCCCGCTTACCAGAACGGTAGATTGCCATCTCTGTAGGGACCTTTTCAGTTGCCTGGGAAGAAAGAAAGGGCACAGTCGGGGGCGAGGACAGGCTCTATGCTACACAAGTGGGGAAACCAAGGCCTCGCGTCACGGGAAGTCAGGAGAGGCAGGGTTCATGCGGACACCATGACCACTGCCTCTCGGCTCCGCACGGCTCCTTGCTCCACTGGGATGGCAATTTGGCCCAGTGGTCTTGGGAGTGCCCCATCCCCCACCCCCAACACAGCCGTCCCCCTCATGGCCCCCACCCTGCAGTGCTCTGGGGCTTCTCAGTAGGACTCATGCTGGGGATGTCCCCGTTGGGGCGCCAGGCTTCCTTACCTCCCAGCCTCGCGTCCCTGCCACCTCTTCCTCCTCAGCCATCTCCTGCCTGGCAGGAATGGGGCCGGCTGCTTCCGCCTCTGGGGCCCTCCCCGCCCCCTCATGCTGAGACAAGACATCCGTCTCTCCCTTGGCATCACCATTCAGTCCTCCAGTTGTCATGGGGGGCATGGGCTGCAGGGAGGGTCAGGAGGGTGGAATGTGGGCAGAAAGGCCCTCAGAATGCCTCGTCCTCCCTCCCTGTTCTCTGCACCTGGGGTGTATATAGTTCTTTGCCTTTCCCAGGAAGTCCTTCCCTGCTCAGTGAGTGGGGAGTTTCCGGGGGGCGGGGGGGGGGGAGCAGGTTGCCACTATCCCTGGGATTCCCCTGCCGCGAGCTGGGGTGTCACTCTGACAGGAGCGAGCCTCACTTACCTCAGACGCTTGCTTCTTCCCACTCCTGACTCTGCGTCTCTACAGAGGAAAACAGGAGAAGTGAGGGAAGAAACAGGAGTCCTTCCCTGCCTGGCCCATCCTCTCGCTGGACCTACCCCGGATGCCCAAGGACAGCCACCCCCTCCAGGGGAAGAGGGGCCCCCAGCCCTCACCTACCTGAACGGTCACAGGGTAACACTTATCCATCAGCCCCCACACTGGCCTTAAGGTCTCCCCTATGGGCTGCATGACAAGGAGAGAGAGGAGGGAGGGAAGGCTGAGGTGACATCTAAGGGCAACCTCAGCTACACACTAATCCACTGTCAATGCCTGCATAAGCAGACCCCTAAAAACTACCAGTAATTTAAGAAGTTCAAACAAACAATAACTGATGACTTTAGAAGGTTAAAACTTTGCATTCATGAAACAAAAATAGGCTGTAAAACAGAAAAACAGAAATGTTCAAAAAACCTCTAACTCTTGCACACAAAAATATGCTATAATCATGAGAATGAAAAATCCAATCCAAGTTTAGAAGGTCAAGTTGAAAAAAACATTTTCCAGAAAGAACAGAGAGAAGAGATCAGGAGCCCCCACAGCTAAATCACAGCTCTTTCTGAGAGACAACAGACTGAGGTGGCAGGGGAGAGACACCAAATATATACGTCCCTTTTTTATGAAGACAATTTCCCAAAGATGAGGGACATGAGTTTCCAGAAGAGAAGGAATCGCCAAGTGCCCAGGACAATGGATGACGGGGACCCACCCCCAGAGCTTGCCATCAATACGTTTGAGAACACTCAGGACAAGGAACCCCAAAACTTCCAGAAAGACGAAGAAAAAAGCCTGGTTTAGGAATTCAACTTTCGTCAAACTTTCCTTTGAAAGTCTTTGAAGCCAGGAGACAATGAGGATCTTCAAACCCTATGAGAAAAATACTTCTAGTCTAGAATTCTGTATCTATCCAAACTCTTAGTCAAATATGAATTAAGACTGTTTCAGACATGTAATACCTAAAGATTTCCCCCTGAGGAAGCAGGGGTTCTCCTAGAGGTTGGGTCCCACCAAAATGAAGGAGGGACGGGGGCTCCCCGACATGGAAGAAGCGGAGTGCTCCCCAGACCCACGAGAAAGGGAGGTCCCAGGACAGCTGAGTGGTGAACATGGGGGGGGGGGGGCGTCCTGTCCACATGGAAACAGGAGGAGGGAGGGCTCCATGAGATATGGCTCCATGAAAACTGTCATATTGATAAAGCACCTAATTTGTCTAAATGTATTGCAAGGAGATTGATTTTTTTTTTTTTTTTGGCAGAGGGCTTGGGTAAATTAATTGTAGGTAGAAAGAAAACTAAAAAAGAGGCAAGACAAAATCACACACGAAGAGTGGCCATGGTATACTACTCGACCGCTAGGAATACTATTTTCATAGTTAAAAAATGTAAACCCTCACATTAAAAAAGTAAAAAAGAGCCCACTGCTGTGGAGGTGGACTTAAAAGTCAAAATGATATAAAAATCAGCAAAACAGTGATGTTATTTAAAAGACTGTAACAATTGAAAATGTCATTACTCAAATTAAAAATTTTACAACCCCAAAACAAGGCTATAGCCATCTATACTGGAAGGCTGGGGGAGGGGAGGTGCATGGGGGAGGAGAAGTGCATGGGGGAGGGGCAGTAAATGTGCAGTTGTTACCAGAGCTACATCCTCCGCTTCCACTGTGGGAATTCATTGGCTAATGTTTATTTTTATTTTTGAGAGAGAGCAAGCGAGTGGAGGAGAGGCAGAGAAAGAGGGACAGAGAGCATCCCAAGCAGGCTCCACTTGGGGCTCGATCTCACAAATCATGAGATCATGACCTGAGCCAAAATCAAGAGTTGGACGCTTAACCCTATGAGTCACCAGGTCCGCAACAATAAAACTATTAAATGGAAATTTGACTGGTTACTTTAAAAAACAGCAGCAACAAAGAGAGGAGGTGAAGTTGGACTCAACGGTCTCCCAGGCACCTGCCAACATGGGCCTTCTTAGGCGCTCCCCACCTCTGAATGGTCGCCCCTGGAAGGTGTAGCACATACTTCTCAGAGTTTCTGTGCCACCAATAACCTTGTTTCTATGGGATTCTCTTCCCAACAGTGCTGTGCAGAGAGAGGAGGCCCCCAGAGATCAGGTATGTGGTTCTGTACTGTCACTTGGGCGGCCTGGATCCAGTCCCTCTGGGGGCCTAGACCTGTATAAAGTGTGAGCTGCTGGGTTGCCATGAGGCTTGAATGACGTGACGGATGGACAGCACGTAATCCAGCACGTGGCCCCGGGGTCGGGGGGGATATCCAGCATCCATCTGTGTTCTTCTGACCGAGGGCTGGGGGCGGGGGCTTCTGCCATAGGTTCTTGGATCTGGGACATGGACGAGAGAATGCGACCCCAGGCAGGTGTCCTGCTTGCCACCACCTCATTCACACGTGGGTGCTGAACCACATTCCACGGCTACTCATGTGAATGGGGGGGTCATCTGTTCCTTTTGGATGGTGGAGGCCACTGCCACAGAGGCCCGGGGTGACCAGCCAGCCAGCCCGTGGGGGGTGGGGCCTCCGTTTCGACACTTTGCCAGAAACACAGCGAATTTCTGCAGAGCCCTCGCACCCGCACGCACACACACACACGCACACACACGGTTGGGTAACAACTGAGGTCAAGGAGCGGGGCTCCTGTTCAGGCTACGGTGAGACCATCCCGGCCTCTAGGCCTCCGCCGTGCCTACCTGTGAGGATTCCCCAGCGATCTCATGGTCCGGGGCTGGCTTCCCCACAGACGCCTGAAAATAGTAGTACACCACTCCTGTGGGCGGGTGGAGAAAGACCAGTGAAAACATTTCAGAGAGTGATGTAATCACTTTAAAACGTCAGTATTTACAATATACCAGAAATTGTAGCCTTTGAGACTGAACTTGTAATGAAAGATGTTAGATATTAAAATGTATGCGGGATATAGGATTCTTCGCAAGGTATGCAAGCAAAAATTGGAAGATCACTGCTGTAGGACATTAGGTTGTGTGGGTTTGGGTTCATGGGTTTTGTGGGGAGCGGGGAGGCATGGGTTTTAGAATCAAACGTGGGTTCAAATCCTAGTTTCACTATGAAGGGCAGAAAGAAGGGAAGGGAAGAAAGGGACAGAAGGGCAGCCTTGACTCTGAGCTGCACAGCCAGTCCCTGGGAGCTGGGTGGCCTCGGAGGGGCCCTTGGGAGCCCTGGTAGGCGGTCGGAGGCGGGGGTGGCCCTGAGGCGGGAACCAGCTTCCCAGCTCCTGCCGTCACCCCGCACCCCGGCTCCTACCTGCAAGAACGAAGACCTGCACTACGTACAGGGGCTTGTAGAGCCTGGAAGGAAAGCAGAGTTGAGCATAAGGCTGGGGTGTCTCGCGCCCTCGCTGGTGGGTGGGTACCGGCTTTCCTCCCAATCCAGACCCCAACCCCACTCCACCAGGGCATGTCCAACACTGTGGGGGAATGAATCCTGCAGCTGTAACAGGGCTCAGCCTGGGCTTCCCGCTGCCTGGCAGGCAAGGCTCAGTGCCTCTGCCGACTTTGACAGCCAGACTTGGAGCCCGGAGCACACTCCCTTCTCCTTTCCTTTTGTACTTGTTCCATGGGTCCACCTTGCCTTCCCAGCCAGAAAGCAAGGACTCAGCCTTGGCTGGACACTCATAGTTGCTCATTCAGTGCTGGGTCAGCTCTTCTCCCCAAAGTCCTCCAAAGCCCCCCCCCTACTCTGGACAGATCCCACAGTCGGGATCAGAAATATTATCCCTATGATTCATCCTTCTCTTCTGGGACCCCTCGTTTGGGACAAACAGAGCATCTTAACACTGCCAGGACACTGGCTCCCAGTGTGTGTGTGTGCGCGCACACAAAATGCGTGCACACACGCATACACAGAGCCATGTCCCCCACCTGCCAGGACCAGGCCCTCCAGCCCAACCCTGAGTCACAGGGATACTGTGACAGTCAAGGAAAGGGAAATCGAGAACCCTATTTCCCCTTCCTCTTAGACCCAAAGGGGGTCCCCCTTCCTGGTCATTGGAGGCCCTCAACAGGGCTCACTTAAACCTCACCTCTCTCTCTGGCAGCACAGTCCAAACACCATTTTCAGTCTAAGAAGAAAAGATGGTCAACAGTCAATGCATCCCACAGGCCGGGGATCCTAGCGTTCCTTTACCTGGTGGCTTGCGGGGACTGCAGTGGGCCAGCGACAGTTGGGGGAATGACAAGGACATCTGGCCACAGGGCTCAGCCCAGGGATGGCCTGCAGGTCACAGCTGGAGACCAAACTCAGGACGGAGTGGGCTAGTGATGAGAGCTTGGAAAATGCTCACGGATTTCTCCCAAGACCTCAGAGTCCCGAACAAAAGCTGGTTTCAACACCCTCAGAGCGGGAAAGGTAGCTCCCAGAGAACTGGGATGGGAAAAGGAGGTTGGGGGAGGATTCAGGAAAAGGGGATCACTCTATTGAACATTTGGTAAAAAATGACCCCAGATGTAGGTGGCTAAGTATTGCAGAAATGCTGCATAACAGAAAATACTCTAAAGGGTTGGTAGCTTTTAATCATTATTATTTACTAGTATAATTTAGGAGTCCTGGGGGAGATCGCTAGGCTCTTCAAAATACCCTCTCTGTCTGAAATCCCACCATCGGTGTCTAATTCCATACAAACCAATGGCACTGTAAAGTCAAGGTCTCCATTGTGAGCTGGACCCAGTATGGCCCGGAGCCTCTGCTTCCCAAGGGGGCTCCCCATTCTCCCCAGGGACTATTTCAGAATCTCCCTTTAAACCTCCACCCCCAGCCCCGCCTTCCCCACTTTCAGCAGAGATCCAGGCACCTCCAGATGGGAGCTCCCTCAACTCTCTGCCGCCTCTCTGCCTCCCCCAGGCCATTTCATCTTTAGGGACACGGCTGCCCTCCACTCTCTGGGACCAGCCCCACTCTGGCCCTGGCCCGTGGCTCACTCAGGCTCCCTGCCGGGCACTGTGGCACCTCCCTTCTCCGAAGTCACCTTCTCTGAGAAAAGCGCTGGCAACATATTCAACAGGAAGCTTCCTAGTCATTTCTAACTTGGTGTGAGCGAAATTATCAGGCTTTTTCTGAGAGGCGGTTTGGAGGAGAGGGGAGTAAACGAGTCCTGAGGGAGAGAGGATGAGGGAGAAGGGGAAGGCCAGGCAGGAAGGGATGAGGGGAAGATAAGCTGAGAGTTGCCAAACCCACTTTCACCTGCTTGAGTGCTTTACCGAGGGCAGCCCTTCGAGCCTGCCAACCTTGATGACGTTAGAGATTTGCAGAGGACCCTTTGACCCTTTCAGCGTCCAGGCAGCCTAGTCATGCCCCTCTGGCTCCAGGACCGAGCCCGTGAAGGGCACTGCAGCCCAGCCCAGTCTGGGAGTCCAGGGCACAGCCCCTCCCTTTGGCAAGGAAAGTGGTGTCTGTGTGTGACATCATGTCCAAGGGGGCTTTATGACAGGACAGCCTCTCCAACTGTGCCCAGAGCGGTTTGTCACTTGCCTCAGGGTGGCTTTAAACCCCCATCAGTCAGGGGTGGCACCTCTGTAGCTATCTCTTCAGTTCCGTTCAATGCCACCATTGCTGCCTGAGCCCCTGCGATGTGTCGAGCTACGTGCCAAGTCCTGTAGGGATTCAAAGACATGAAGGTGTGTAAGGCTCAGTCTTGTCAGAAGAGGGATATTTTCTGAATCGAAAACAGGAACGCAGCCTAACCATTTCTGAGTGTCATCCATTCATCCACTGATTCAACCAGGGTCTGCTGAGCCTCCATTCGGGGCCAGGAAAAATGCTGAGGGGATAGAAAGGCAGGCAGGACACGGAGCCTGCCTTTGAGGAGCTTGACGACACCAAACAGACATATTCTGATTCAAGACAATAACTTTTACCCTCCCCAAATTACTATGAATGTAACTAAATAATAATGACAAAACTATGGATGGTTAAAACTGAGGAATGCTTTGGGGCACCTGGGTGGCTCAGTCAGTTGGGCATCTGCTTCCTGATTTCGGCTCAGGTCATGATCTCACAATTCATGAGCTTGAGCCCCATGTGGGGCTCTGTGCTGACAGCATGGAGCCTGCTTGGGACTCTCTCTCCCTCCCTCTCTCTCTCGCCCCTCCCCCTGCATAATAAATAAATAAACATTAAAAAAAAACCTCAGGAATAGTTTCATACATACATGAAACATTTACCAAGACTGATCATATTTGCAACCATAAAACAAGCCTCACTAAATTTAAAAGTTAAAGTCATTTCTGGCGGGGGGCGGCTGGCTAGCTCAGTCAGTAGAGCATCCAACTCCTGATCTCAGGGTTGTGAATTCAAGCTCCACATTGGGTATGGAGCCTACTTAAAATAAATAAATAAATAAATAAATAAATAAATAAATAAATAAAAGTTTGTTCTTTGACCACAATGGAATTAAATTAGAAATCTGTAACAGAAAGATCCCTGGAAAATCTCCTAATATTTAGAAACTAAACACACATTTAAATAACATATAAATGAAATTAAAAAATCTAAGAGAAAATCGAATGTTTTTTGAACTGAATGAAAATGAAAAAATATCAAAATGTGTGGGATGCAGTTAAAGTATTTCCTAGAGAAAAACTCATAGTATTAAAAATATCTATATTAGAAAATAACAGGGGCACCTGGGTGGCTCAGTCAGTTAAGTGTTGGACTCTTGGTTTTGGCTCAGGTCATGACCTCCTGGTTCATGAGTTCAAGCCCCGCGTCAGGCTCTGTGCTGACATCTCAGAGCCTGCTTGGTATTCTCTCTCTCCCTCTCTCTCTGCCCCTCCCCTACTTGCTCTCTCTGTCTCTCTCAAAATAAATAAATAAACTTTAAAAATTTAAAAAAATGTAAATAACAAATGTGGGGTACCTGGGTGGCTCGGTCAGTTAAACATCTTATTTCAGGTCATGATCTCACAGCTCGTGAATTCAAACCCCACATAGAGCTCTGCGCTGACAGTGCAGAGCCTGCTTGGGATCCTCTGTCTCTCCCCCTCCTTCTGCCCCTTCCATGCTTGCTCTCTCTCTCAAAAATAAATAAATAAAATTAAAAAAAGAAAATAACAAATGTCTCAAATGAATTACCTCAGTTTCTACTTTAAGAAACTGGAAATGGAAGAGCAAATAAAGCCCAAAGTAAGCACAGAATTGAAATAAAAAAAGATTAAAGTGAAACAACAGAAAAAAATCAATCAAACCAAAAGCTTGTTTTATGAGAAGAACAAAATGTATAATTCTATAGATAAACTAAACCAGAAAAAAAATAAGATATGAGTGATCAATATCAAGAATGATAAAAGTGACAAAGAAGCAGATTCTATAGATACCAAAATGACAATAAGGGAATATTATGAACATGTCCTGCCAATAAATTGGAAAACTTAGAGGAAATGGACAAAATCTTTAAAAGGCACAAAATACCACAGCTCGGGCAAGAAGAAATATAAACCCTGAATAACACATCTATTGAAGACATTGAATTTATTTAACTCTCCCACAAAGAAAACTCCAGATCCATATGGCTTTACTAGTGAATTCCATCAAACTTTTAAGGAAGAAATGATATCAATTCTACACAAACTCTTCCAGAGAAAGGAGAGAATACTTTCCATCTCATTGTATGAGGGCAGCATTATCTGATATCAAACTCAGACAAAATCTGACACAAGAAAACGACAGAACAACACCCCTCTTAAACATAGATGCAAATATTATTAACAAATCTTAACTTGAAAAGAATGACTTATGGAAAGTATAATATATAATACCAAAGGAGTTTACCCTCAGGAATGCAAGGTTGGCTTAACCTTCAAAAAACAATCGACATATTTCACCATAGTAACTAAATAAAAAAGAAAAATCATCTGATTATCTCAACAGATGCATAAAAAAACATTTGATAAAATCAACATGTTCCTGATGAAAAACTTCCAGAAAACTAGAAGTAGTTGAGAATATCCTCAACTTGATGAAAGACATCTGTGAAAAACTTAGTGCTAACAGTACACTCACTGAAAACTACTGGATGCTTTCCCCCTAAGTTCAGGAATAAGGCAAGGATGTCTGCCCTCATCATTTCTATACAACATTGTGCCGGAAGTTTTAGACAATGAACTCAATCAAAAAAGAGAAGTAACTGCCCCTTACACCATTCGTAAACCTACCATACTCCTGAATGATGCAATGATGTCAGTGATAAAGCATAACATCAAACATCCCTTATCTAACTAACATCTGCAAATCTGATTTATTACCACTTGCCAGTTTTTTTCCTGAAGTCAAACTGTATACCTTGAGTAACAGATTTCTAGAGTCAGGGCCTCATTACTGCAATGATTCATCCCTTTATGTAACTTATAATACTGTTTGTGTCCATTTCATAAAAGAGCTGTAACATTTTCTCCATCAATTTCTATAGCAAATTGCAAATGAGACCAAAGCCTTTCACTTGCAAATGTATCATAATGTTGCTCATTGATTAAACTAATGCTTTTCAAATTTGACAATCAGAGTTAGCCATTATAAAAGATGACCAATCCTTCCAATGAACTTCAAAACTTAACATAAAAGGAAAGAGAGAACTGAAGAGACTGAGAGAGAAAAATAAAAGGCAATTAGATTGGAAAAGAAAAAGTAAAACTATCTTTATTTTACAGACAACATGATTGTGTATAAAGTCCTATGGGGTCATACAAAAAACTACTATAGTTTAGCAAGGTTGAAGGATACTAGATCAATATATAAAAATAAATTATATTTGTAGTGAACATAAATATTATTTTTGTGCTAAAAATAAAGTATATTTAAAGATCCATTATATCTCTAAATAATAGCAACAACTGGGAATTGAAATATTTTTAATTATACCATTCATAATAGTATCAAAAATATGAAACATATAGGGGAAAATATGACAACAAATGTATGCAAGATCTGTACACTAAACACTATAAGGCACTGCTAAAAGAAGTTAAAGAAGACCTACATAAATGAGGAGATATACCACGGTCATGGATCAGAGTATTCAACATTGTTAAGATGTCAATTCCACTCTCAAACTGATCTATAAAGTCAGTATAATTGTAATAAAAGTTCCAGCGAATTTTTTCATTGTTAAAATCAAATGCTTTATCTAAGGTTCATAATGGAAATGCAAAGGGCCTAAAATGGCCAAACAGTTAAAAAAAATAAATAAAGTTGTTCATCAATCAAGACAATATGAAGTTTGTTTATGTCAAGAGAGGTGGGAGAGAATAGAGTCCAGATGCAGGTCCATACACTGTTGATTGATTTTAGATAAAGGTAATTCACCGGAGGAAAGAGTCTTTTCAATAAATGGTCCTAGAGAAACTGGATATTCATATGGAAAAAAGTGGACTTTGATTCATACCTCACATCATGTACAAAAAATAACTCAAGTTTAATCATAGACCTAAATCTAAAACCTAAAACTATAAAATGTCTAGAAGAAAACATAGGAGAAAATCTTTGTGACTATGGATTAAGCAAAGATTTCTCAATGTAACACCAAAATCATGATCCATAATAGAAAAAAACTGATATCCTGGACTTCATAAAAATTTAAATCTTCCCTTCTAAAGACACTATTAACAGAACAGAAAAACAAGCCACAGATTAGGAGAACATATTTGCAAATTATATAGCTAATTAAGAAATCTGTCTAGAATATATAAAGAACCCTCAAACTCAATAACAAGAAAACAAACAAGTGATTTTTAAAATGGGCAAAAGATGGCACAAAAACAGACACTCAGATCAATGGAACAGAATAGAGAACCCAGAAATGGACCCACAAATGTATGGCCAACGAATCTTTGACAAAGCAGGAAAGAATGGAATAAAGAGTCTCTTCAGCAAGTGGTGCTGGGAAAACTGGACAGTGACATGTAGAAAAATGAACCTGTGACATGTAGAAAAATGAACCTGGACCACTTTCTTACACCATACACAAAAATAAACTCAAAATGGATGAAAGACCTAAATGTAAGACAAGGAAGCCATCAAAATCCTCGAGACGAAAGTAGGCAACAATCTCTTTGACCTTGGCCTCAACAACTTCTTACTCAACATATCTCCGGAGGCAAGGGAAACAAAAGCAAAAATGAACTATTGGGATCTCATCAAAATAAAAAGCTTCTGCACAGCAAAGGAAACAATCAGCAAAACTAAAAGGCAACCGACAGAATGGGAGAAAATATTTGCAAACGACATATCAGAAAAAAGGGTTAGTATCCAAAATCTATAAAGAACTTATCAAACTCAACACCCAAAAAACAAATAATCCAGTGAAGAAATGGGCAAAAGACACAAATAGATGCTTCTCCAAAGAAGACATCCATTTGGCCAACCGACACATGAAAAAATGCTCAACATCACTCATCATCAGGGAAATACAAATCAAAACCACAGTGAGATACCACCTCACACCCGTCAGAATGGCTAACATTAACAACTCAGGCAACAACAGATGTTGGCAAGGATGTGGAGAAAGAGGATCTCTTTTGCCTGCTGGTGGGAATGCAAACTGGTGTAGCCACTCTGGAAAACAGGATGAAGGTTCCTCAAAAAATTAAAGATAGAACTACCCTACGACCCAGCAATTGCACTACTAGGTATTTATCCAAGGATACAGATATGCTGTTTCGAAGGGGCACATACACACCAATATGTATAGCAGTGCTATTGACAATAGCCAAAGTATGGAAAGAGCCCAAACATCCATCGACAGATGAATGGATAAAGAAGATGTGGTATAGATACACAATGGAGTATTACTCAGCAATCAAAAGGAATGAAATCTTGCCATTTGCAACTATGTGGATGGAACTAGAGGGCATTATGCTAAGCGAAATTAGTCAGTCAGGAAAAGACAAATATCATATGACTTCACTCATATGAGGACTTTAAGATACAAAACAGATGAACATAAGGGAAGGGAAGCGAAAATAATATAAAAACAGGGAGGGGGACAAAACATAAGAGACTCTTAAATATGGAGAACAGAGGGTTACTGGAGGGATTGTGGGAGGGGGATGGGTTAAATGGGTAAGGGGCATTAAGGACTCTACTCCTGAAATTATTGTTGCACTATATGCTAACCAATTTGTATGTAAATTAAAAAATAAATTAAATTAAAAAATAAAATAAAATGGGCAAAAGTTTTAAATAGATAGTTCACCAAAGAAGATAGACAGATGGAAGATAAGCATATGAAAAGACTCTCAACATCATAGGTCACTAGGAAAGAAAATGCAAATTAAAACCACAATAAGATATCATGGCACACCTACTATAGATTCTCTCAAATTAAAAAGACTGACCATAACAAAACAAACATTGATGAGAAGTGGAATAACGGAAACTCTCAACCACTGCTGATAGGAATATAAAACGATGCAACCACTTTTTGGAGTTTGGAAGTTTCTTTAAAAATAAAAACACATGGGGCGCCTGGGTGGCTCAGCTGGTTAAACATCTGACTTCGGCTCAGGTCACAGTTTTATTTATAATAGCCCCGAAGTGGAAGCAACCCAAACACCCATGAACAAATTGCAGTACGTCCACATAACGGAATACACTCAGCATTAAAAGGAATGGGCTACTGATCCCCATAACAATGAAGATGAATCTCAAAATAATTTTGCTGAGTGAAAGAAGCCAAATGAAGAGGAATACATACTGTATGATTCCATTTATATAAAATTTTACAAAATGCAAATGAGTTTTCATGACAGCACTGCAGCGGTTGTCTGGGGAAGGAGGTAAAAGCAGGGAGAGGTGGGTGGAGGGATTACAGAGAAACGTGAAGAAACTTTCAGGGGTGACGGCCACGCTCATTCTCTTAACTGTGATGATGGTTTCACACACGTGTATTAAAATATCAGACTGTTACACATATGTCAATTATACATCAATAAAGTTGTTTTTAAGAAGACTTATATGAACGGTTCTATTTTCTCTTCCTCCAGACTTTAAACATTGCAAACATTCTTTAAACATTTATACAGGTACTCCCATAATCTCCAAAAGAACCCACCTCAAATCCTAACAGAACACACATAGATATTTCTTTATAAGGATAAGAGACAGAAAAAAGGCCTTTGAAAAGAATTGGCGGTCCAAAACGAGGAATTCAGCAAGAAGATTCAGAGCAATCAGTGGTCTCCTATGCAACAGTTACCACCCCCCCCCAAAATAGCAGAAAACTAGAAGTGTCCTATTTTGTATTCTCAACAATATTCCAGAAGACATTGTATCTGTGAAACTGTAGGCAGTAATAAAAATTTACCCTGATGTAGTCCGATAGTTAAATTTTATTTTATTTTTTTAAAAGATTTTATTTTTTAAGTAATCTCCCCACCCAACTTGGGGCTTGAATTCACAACCCCAAGATCAAGAGTGGCAGGCTCCACCGCATGAGCCAACAGGGCTCACCAAATTTTAAAATGTAACGAAGGGGCATCTGGGTGGCTCAGTCGGTTAAGCATCTGACTCTTGATTTCGGTTCAGGTCATGATCTTGCAGTTTGTGGGATCGAGTCCTGCGTCAGTGTGGAGCCTGCTTGGGATTCTCCCTCTCTCCCTCTCTCTCTGCCCTTCCCCTGCTCATTCTCTCTCTCTCAAAATAAATAAATAAACTTTTAAAAAATGTAATGGAAACAGTGACTAGCAGGTTGGATACTACAAAAACAAAACAAAACAAAACTGAATTCGTGCATTAAAAGAGAAGACCAAGAAATTCTCCCAGAACACAGAGGCAAAAGATAAAGAATGGAAGCGTTTTTTTTTAAATTTTTTAAATGTTTATTTATTTTTGAGAGGGAGAGAGACAGAGCATGAGTGGAGGAGGGGCAGAGAGAGAGAGACACAGAATCCACAGGAGCCACACAGGAGCCACAGCAGGCTCCAGGCTCTGAGCTGTCAGCCCAGAGCCCGATGTAGGGCTCGAACTCATGAACCGCAAGACCGTGACCTGAACTGAAGTCAGACACTTAACTGAGTGAGCCACCCAGGCACCCCTAAAAAAATGCTTTAAAAAAAAGAGTACATTGCAACCTCGGAGTAGAAGAGATCTTCTTACAAATAAGACACGAAACACTTATACTATATAAATATTTAAATCTCTGTATGACAAAGCCATCAACAAAGTTGAAAACAAACAAGAAATGGGGTATTTGCAGTGCATGTGGCAAAGATTCATACAGAGACCACAAAAGGCATTTCTACAGATCAATAGGACAATGAAATAGAAAAAATGGGCAAAGAAGATGAAGAGATATAAGTGGCCACATCAAAAAAAGTTCAATTTCATTAGTAATTCATGAAAATTAAAACAAAGAGCTATTATTTTCTCCCCTTAAATTGGTAAAAATTGTAAAACTGATGATATTAAATGTTGAAGTGGGTACAAGGAACCAGTACTTTCAATCGCCGATGAGAGCACAATTTGGCAAAATCTATTTAAAACACACATACCTTTTGCTCACCAGTTCTATTTCTAGTTATCTACTGCAGAGAAATACTCACTCAGACAGGCATAAATGAGGCATGAATGAAGATGCACTTTGTTTTTAAAGACTCTTTTTTTTTTTTTAATGTGGGGATGGGGGCAGAGGGAGAAAGAGAATCCCAAGCAGGATCTATGCTCAGCACAGAGCCTGACAAGGGGCTCAATCCCATGACCCTGGGATCATGACCTGAGCCGAAATCAAGAGTCAGATGCTCAACCGACTGAGCCCCCAGCCACCCCGTATGCCCCTTGTTTGTTTTTTTAATGTTTATTTATTTTTTAAGGAGAGAAAGAGCGTGAGCGGGGAAAGGGAGAGGAAGGGAGACACGGAATCCAAAACAGGCTCCAGGCTCTGAGCTGTCAGCACAGAGCCCAATGTAGGGCTCGAACTCAAAAACTGTGAGGTTATGACCTGAGCAGAAGTCGGACACTCAACTGACTGAGCCACCCAGGCGTCCCGTATGTCCTGGTTTTTAATAGCACAGAGTTGGAAATCACCTAGGGCTATGAATAGGGGAACAACTGACAAGTAAAATATGATATGTCCACATTACAACTTCTTTCCAGAACTAAAATGAATCAGATCTAGATGAACTGAGAGAAATTTCCAGAACTAAAATGAATTAGATCTAGATGAACTGAGAGAATGATCTTGGAGAAAAAAGATGCAAAACAGCAGGTAGGGTAGGAGTCAGGTGTATACAACCTCCCCCAAAATTTCAGACCACAGATTCAAATGTGCAAGAAATGGTGAAATAGCACACTCCTTTCTTGTTAAATAGACATCATTTTAAACTCCAAGCCCTCAGGGATCCTCTGTCCGCCCCCTGCCCCCGCCTCTGCCCCTCCCCTGCTCTCACGTACTCTCTCTCTCTCTCTCTCTCTCTCTCAAAAATAAAGATTTAAAAACAAAAACAAAAACAAAAACCTCGGAGCCCTCAACTCAAATTTGTGGGAAATGAACCCTAAGTAATTCTTGAGGCATTGTTGCCCCTCACCCTCAAACCAGAATTTTACCCGGGTTTTGTGCAGTGCCGAGGCTTGTGAGGGTGAGGACTATGTCTCTCTCTTCTCTGTGTCCTCTGTATTGGGCTCAATGGCCGACAGAGGACACCACTCAGGAAATGTCTGGGAAATGCACGTCATGGTCACACAGTGGGTAAGTGGCAGGGCCCAAGATCCAGACCCCTGTCCAGTACTCTCTGGGGTGCAACATATGCAGCCCCATGGGGCCCTGTGCTCGGATGTGCCACACTTGGTGCATCTCCCCCTTCCTACCGAATACTATCAAAGGAGACCTAGCGGAAAGTCAGGACTTTCACCTTCGACCACAGGTCGAAGAAACCTCCCTCTCGTGGTGTCTGTGGAAGCCACAGGGGAGGAACAGTAACGAGGTTCTCCCACCCTTACCAACCAGAGAGCAGGGGAGCATAAGAGGAAGACTTGAAGGGAGCCAGAACCCCCACTCCTGCTAATTACTATGAGAGCTCCCCACCCCCCTGCTCAGGGTCAGCTGAGGCTGACTGGGGAGCCTGAGCTTCTTGCCTCGCTCGCAGTAATAAGGAAGCTCCACCACTTCCCCTGCAGGAGCAGGTCTCAAAGGAAGCTACCTTAAGAAAAAAAAAAAAAGTTTAGGGGCACCTGGGTGGCCCAGTCAGTTAAGCTTCGATTTCAGCTCAGGTCATGATCTCATGGTTCGTGAGTTCAAGCTCTGCATCGGGCTCTATGCTGACAGCTCAGAGCCTGGAACCTGCTTGGGTACTATGTCTCCTTCTCTCTGCCCCTCCCCTGCTCACACTCTGTCACTCTCTCTCTCTCCTCCCAAAAATAAATCACAAAAGCATTAAAAAAATTTTTAAGTTTAAATAAATCCAGGGTCTCCTAACATACATAACACCCAAAATGTCCAGATTTCAATAAAAAAAAATCACTCATCACATCCAAAACAAGGAATATCTTAAACTGAATGGAAAAAACCCCAGTAACTAGATGCCAACAATAAGATGATAAAGGCAGAATTATCTGTAAAGATTCTAATGCAGCCATCGTAAACATGCTTCAACAAGCATTTATGAACATGACTGAAACGAAATAAAAAATAGAGTCTCAGCAAAAAAAAAAAAAAAAACCAAAAAAAAAAAAAACCAAAAAAAAACTAGATAGAAAGGAGAACCAGTTAGAGATTTTAGAACAATAACTGAAATAAAAAGCTCAGTGGATGGGCTCAAAAGCAGAAAGGAGAGGGCAGGGAAAAAAAACCTAGTGAACTGGAAAGTAGAACAATAGAAATTATCCAGTCTGAACCACAAAAACAGGCTGAGGAAAACATAAGCAGAGCATCAGGGACGTGTGGGGCTATTTCAAAAGATCAAACATCATGTTATCAGAATCTTAGGAGAGAAGAAAGAGGGCAGGGCTGAACAAATACTCAAAGAAAAACTTTCCAAATATGGTGAAAGGCATAAAATGACAGATTCCAGAAGCTGAGTGAACTCCAAACAAGATAAATCCAAACAACTTTACACCAAAACACATTATGGTCAAACTTCTTAAAACTAAATAAAGGAGAAATCTTAAGAGCAGCCAGAGGAAAAGCCGCACCTTACCTATACAGGAAATCAACTCAAATGAGAGCTGATTTCTCAACAGGGGCCATAGATGCCAGAAGAAAGTGACACAACATTTTCAAGTGTTGAAATGTCAACCCAGAATACCGTATCCATTGAAAATGTCCTTTAAGGATGTTGGAAGAAATCAGGAAATTCCCAGATAAAGGAAAACTAAGATAATGTCACCAACTGATATGTTCAACTGACTTTTGATATAGGTGCAAAAGCAAGTCAGTGGAGGAAAACTGGCTTTTTAACAAATAGTTCTGGAGTAATTGGACATCGACAGGCAATTAAAAAAATTAACCTCTATCTAAATCTAACACCTTATATAAAAGTTAACTCAAAATGAAAAATGCACCATGTACTTAAATACAAAACATAAAACTTTTATTTATTTTAAAGTTTTATTTATTTAAAAAATCTCTGTACCCAACGTGGGGCTCAAACTCACAACCTCGAGATTAAGAGTCACATGTTCTTCCAACTGAGCCAGGCAGGCATCCTCAAACATAAAACTTTTAGAAACAAAAAACAATCTTCTGAACGTACAGCTTGGCAGTGTTCAATTTGACACCAAAAGCACAATCCATAAAAGGAAAAAGTTGATAAATTGGCTTTCATCAAAATTAGACACTTTTGCTCTGTGAAAGACTCTTTTGAAAAGATGAAAAGACAAGCTACAGAGTGGGAGGAGATATTTGCAAAGCACGTATCTGACAAAGGACTAGTATCTAGAATATATAAAGAACACTTAAAACTCAACAGGTAAACAATCTTGTTAGAAAATGGGCAAAATACATGAAAAGACATTTCACTAGAGAGAATAAGATGGGAAATAAGCATTTAGAAGGATGTTCAACATCACTACCCATGAGGGAAATGCAGATCATAGCAGTGAGGTATCCCTACACATCTATCGGGATAGCTAAAATAATAAAGTTGCTGCACCAATGCAGAACAGGATATGGAGAACTGGACCACTTATACACTGCAAACGGGAATGTAAAATGGGTAAGTCACTCTGGAAAACAATTTAATAGTTTTTAAAAAAACTAAATATGCAACAAACATATGATCCAGCAATCGTAATCCTCGGCATTTATACTAAAGAAATGAAGACTTATGTTAACACAAAAGCTGTATACAAATATTTATAGCAGTTTTATTTATAATAGCCCCAAACTAGAAACAACTCAGATGTCCTTTGAGGGGTGAGTGGTTAAACTGTGGTATATCCATACTGTAGAATACTACTCAGAAATACAAACAAATAAACTAATGATACACATGACAATCTAGATGAATCTTGAGAGTATTATGCTGAGTTGGGGGGGGAAGCCTACACAAAAGGTTATATACTATATGATTCCATTTGTGTAACATTCTGGAAATGATAAAATGGAACTCCTTTATCAGGGACTAAGGAGGGGGTGGGGGAAGGGAAACATGATGAATCCTTAGAATGGGAATGTTCTATATCTTGATTACATCAAGTCAGTGTCCTGGTTATTATATCGAACTATAGTTTTACAATATGCTACCATTGGGAAAAACTGAGTAAAGGGCATACCTGACCATTCTATATTATTTCTGATACATGAGTCTACAATTATCTTAAAAGTTTAATTTAAAATGTGTAGGAAAACACAAGGAAAATGATAAAAGCTACTTTCCCTTTCCTATAGGGACCCAAAAGAAAAGGCCAAGTATGAGGCAGTGCGTGGCTGGTTCTGGACTCTGGTGAGTCCGTTCCTGTTTCTGCTTCTGTCTTGGGACTCCATGATCCCCTATGCCACTGGAACCCAAAAGACCTTCTGCTCTTATCTCTGACTCCAAGGTAGTCTCAAGGAAGAAGGATGCAAATAGACGTCGACTATCTTAGATGGAAGAACTTTAAATCAAGGCAAAAGTGGGGTGAGACGAGAGAGGGAGTGGAAGAAAAATACTGAATAAGAAAACTCTGGGATCTAGTTCTCACCCTACTATCAATTGAACAAGTTTCTTAAATGCTCAGGGCTTCAATTCAACCCAATCTAACATTCACTGGGTATCAAGGACAGTGGCAAGAGGGGCTGGGGGTAGTGGGTAGCCTTTAACCTATATCTATATCAACACCCCCCTCCATAATGTAATATGCTTTGTTTGCTACAGAATATTGACATTTTCTTAATTTGGGGTAAAATGTTCAAGGTAAGTATAAACGGGGGACTTAGAGGCAAACACAGGACTAAGACAATCCCCTGGATACACTCTATCCCCACCTCCACCCTCAACAAGACTGCCACCCTTCATTGGCTCTTGATCACTAGGATCTCCTCTGTGTGACATGTTATAGGGATTGAGGCTAAAGAAGTTAACAGGATTCTCATAATCTGATTGGTAGATACAGAAAAGAACACAAATATGTATCAAACATCTCTGTGCTTCGAAACACTCTCCTAGGCGCTTCACGTTATTTAGATTATCTCATTTACTCCTCACAACCCTGGGTGGTAGCCGCTATTATCCCCATTTTACAGATGTGGAATCCAAAGTTCATGGGGGAAATGTATGTAACTTGACATACAGCTTGTAACTCGTATCAGGAACTGACAATAAATTCTTTTCACCATATACTACATTGTTTCTAATTCTACAGAGGTATTTATTTTCTGTATTGTCCTATTCTCTCCCAATCTTCTAAAATCATTGTTTAATAAAAACAGATATTTTTTTCCTGTTTTTAGGGTGATGAAAGCAAGAAGGCATTATTAAAATACACTGGACTTTACACATTTGAAAAATCATCATATTCCATGTTTCCCAACAGCTTTATTGAGATGTAATTAACATAACACAGAATTTATCCTTCATGTCTTAAGTGTACGATTTAGTGAATTTTAGTTTATTTACAAAGTTGTACACTCTGCCACAAACTAATTTTAGAGCATTTCCATCAGCCTAAACAGAAATCTCATGCTACATTCACTCCTCATTTCCACTCGGCCCTCTCATCTGAATAGATTTGCCTTTTCTGAACCCTTCATATAAATGAAATCATACGTGTTTTGTATCTAGCTTTTTTTTCCATTTAGTACATATAATGTTTTCAAGGTTCATCATAGCTAAAAAGTTTTCCATTGTATGGATATGCCACGTTTTGTTTATCCACTTTTTTTTGTAATCCATCCAATTGACAGATTTTTGCTTACTGTGAGTAATGCTGCTATGAACATTTGTTTTTATGTCTTTGTATGGACAAATGTATTCATTTCTTCTGGAAACATACCCAGGCTTGAAATTGTTGGATCACACAGTAAGTCTATGTTTAACTGGGTCTTCTTAGGGATGGATTTATTTATTTATTTATTTATTTATTTAAGTTTATTTATTTATTTTGAGAGAGAGCGAGAGCGGAGGAGGGGCAGAGAGAGAAATCCCAAGCAGGCTCCGTGCTGTCAGCACAGAGCCCAACGTGGGGAGCTCCATCTCTCGAACCGTGAGATCATGACCTGAGCCCAAATGGAGAATCAGACGCTTAACCGACTGAGCCGCCAGGTGTCGCTATGCTTAACTTTTTAAGAAACTGCAGGACTGTCTTCCGAAGTGGCTGCGTCATTTTACATTCCCACCAGCAGTGAAGGAGAGTTCCAGTTTCTCCATGTCCTCACCAACACTGACTACTGTTTATCTTTTTATTCTGGGCATCCGAGTGGGTAAGAAATGGCATCTTGTTACGGTTTTGAATTGTACTTACCTAATGACTAACAATGCTGAGTGTCTTTTCATGTATTTGTTGATCGTTGTGTCTCTTCTTTGGAGAAGCAGCTATTCAAATCCTTTGCCTATTAAAAAAAATACACTTTATTTTTTGGAGCAGTTTCAGTTTCACAGCAAAACTGAGTGGAAAGTACAGACATTTCCCATATTCCCCTCCCCCTGCCCCCAGGGCCCCCTACTATCAATATCCCCCACCAGAGCGCTACATTTGTTACAATCCATGAACGCTGACATATCACTGTCATCCAAAGTCCATAGTTTGCATTATGGACAAATGTAAATGACATGTATGTACCACTATAATATCATACAGAGTCTCATTACCCTAAAAAAACCTGTGTTGCACCCTCCCCCCACCCTGCCCCTAGCAACCAATGATCTTTTTATTGTCTCCATAGTTTCGTCTTTTTCCGTTACACTTATAGCTGGAATTATACCATATACAGCCTTTTCAGGTTGGCTTTTTTCACTTAGTAATATCCATTTAACTTTCCTCCGTGTCTTTCACGGCTCGATAGCTCATCTCTTTCTAACGCTAAAGAATATTCCATTGTCTGGACGCACAAAAGTATATTTATCCATTCACCTCCTGAAGGATGTCTTGGTTGCTTCCAAGTTTGGGCAATTCTGGAAAAAGCTGCTGTAAACATCCGTGTGCAGGTTTTTCGGTGGACCAAAGTTTTCAACTCATACCAATCACACCAAGGGGTGTGATCATGGATCGTACAGTAAGAGCGTGCTTACTTTTGTAAGAAACTGCCAAACAGACTTCCAAAGTGGCTGCATGACTGTGCATTGTCACCAGCGATGAAACAGCTCCTGCTGCTCACTCCACATCCTCCCTGCCACTTGGTGCTGTCACCTTGGCTGGTTTTTAAATTGGGTTATTTGTCTTTTTTAAATTGTTGAGTTGTAAGAATCTTTTATATGTTCTAGATGTAAGTACTTTATAGAATATATGATTTGCATATAGTTTCTCCCCAGTTTGCAGGTCGTTTTAGGGGCCTTTTTTTTTTTCAATGTAAAGGAATATTAAACACCAAATTCATGCTAGTGTTTACTCCAGAGGAGGCAGGAGCATGGACCCAGTTAGACTTAGACAGGTAGATATAATGATGTAGGTGCTGTGAGAGGTAGAGCACAGAGACACAGAGAGGTAGAGCACAGAGGTAGACAGAGAGCAGGAGCAGAAGGAGGGCAGAGAGAGAGGGAAACATAGAATCTGAAGCAGGCTCCAGGCTCTGAGCTGTCAGCACAGAGCCCGATTTGGGGCTCAAACTCACTAGGCATGAGATCATGACCTGGGCCGAAGACTGGCGCTCAACCGACTGAGTCATCTAGCTGCTCCATGCCCTCTGGAGAATTTAAAGCAGGTAAACTTCTTAAGGTGGGTACTGAGTTTCAAAAGTTTCCATTTTCTTATCATGCTTTAGACTTGTATACAGTGCATGCTTTCTTTTAACGCATAGCTCACTTAAATGCACAAATACATTTTAAAAGGTAATACAAGGACAATCTAGAAGAAATGGACACATTCCTAAACACACATGCACTCCCAAAATTCAAACAGGAAGAGATAGAAAATATGAACAGACCCATAACCAGTGAAGAAATCGAATCAGTTATCAAAAATCTCCCAATGAGTAAGAGCCCAGGGCC
>CM053571.1:6361609-6438075 GCA_028646485.1 Cryptoprocta ferox
GGGGAAAAGGTAAAGCGGGGTGATGGTCTTGGTGGAGGTCACTTGTGGGGAAGAGCACTGGGTGTTATATGGAAACTAACCTGACAATAAACTATAAAGTTAAAAAAAAATAAAAAATAAAAAATAAAAAAAAATAAATAAAAGGTAATACAAGAACAAAAATCTGATTTTTTACCCTTTCGAATGAGAAAGCCTGGGACAGATGCAGGGCCATGTTCCATGCTGGCTGACCTCAGCCCAGGCCCTTGGTCCTTCCCCAACACACTCACAAGGTGCCTGCCAACTGCACTTGGAGAAAAGACCTGCTGAGCTCGGGGCAGGGGGCAGGCGTGTGGGGGGGTGGGGGGGGTGGGGGTGGGCATCACGTAGCAGATGGCCTAGACCCTACACCTCAGTTTCCTCACCTGTAGAAAGGGGGTGCTAACAGAACCTCTCTTATCCATGAGATTAAAGACGACCAGGTAAAATACCTAGTGCATGTTAACTGTTACTTTTCCCTTGGCACGTCGGGGCTCCCCGGGATGGTCAGAGGTAACCCCAATGCCAGCAACGACGGGGATACCCGGGATGGACGATACAAGGCTCCTTCCAGCTCCAAATTTCTGGGCTGCTTTTCAGAGCGATCCACAGTTTAGGATGAAAATGTTCTTGTGTAAAATGGGGCTGATGATAGAACCTACCTTCCCCGGATGTGGAGAAGCGCCCCGAAGCTAACGGCTAGGAAAGCGCTTTGGCATCCACACAGAGCTTGCAAAGAGTCGGTTTATAGAAAAAGAAATAAAAAATAAATATTATCGCAGAAAACCCGCACAGGGGTCAGGCCATCGCCACGGCAGCCCAGGCGCCGTAAGGTGCCTCCGCTGCCCTCTGGGGCCGAGGCCAGCGCCGCGAAGCCGACCGGCGATGCTCTGCGAGGCCCGCGCGCCTCCAGGGGCATCCAAAGGAGCGAGACCCGCAGGTGGCGGGCGACACGCAGGGGGAGGCCGGGCAACCGCTCGACGGCCAGTCTGGCGCTCCAGCGTCCCCTGGCGGCGCGGTTGGGCCACGGTTAGGACCACCAACGGCGGAGGGGGCGTTACCGCACAGGAGCATGCGCAGGCCCGGCGGCCATCGCTCAGAGATGGAGGCCTCCCAGCCAATCAGAGAGCCCTACAGCTCTCCTCCCGCCTACCCGTGGACTTTAGGGGCGCGGCATTCAGTTTTAGCCAATGAGAAAAGATTTTCGTCCTCAGGCCGTACTCGCGGGAGGTGGTTTCTTTAGCAAGATGGCGGCGAGCGGCCTCCGGCGAGCTGCTGCTGCGGCTCCCACTTCAGTGAAGCCCATTTTTAGTCGGGACATGAACGAAGCCAAGCGGAGGGTGCGCGAGTTGTACCGCGCCTGGTATCGAGAGGTGCCGAACACTGGTGAGAGGCAGCGGCGCACGCGGGGCTCCGGATGCAGCTGCCCAAGGTCGCAGCCGTCCTGGCCTCCCCATTCTGCCGGGACGAGCTGAGGTCACCGACTTGGGCACAGGCGACTCCGGGTGCTTCAGGGGAGGAGGGTCCCCGAGCATTTAGTGGACCCAATCTGGCGGCCGCGCCCGAGTCAGACCAGCAGTGCCCCGCATCCGGTCCGCGCTTCGAGGCGCCCTGGGCTCTTTGGCCCTTTTGTCCCCCGTAATTCTTACCGAACCCGTGGGAGGGGAAAGCAGGGACTGTCAATGACACGCTGATTTTACAGATGAGGCACCTAGAGGCGAAGTGACGCCCCCGAGGCCCAGAGCTAGCTCTTGTTGGATCTGGAACCCAAAGTCAACCGTAGAGTTCCAGAGTAAACGTACAGGTGCCCATTAAGTTATGTAAACAAAGTCGCTGTAGGACTTGGAGCGATCGTCTGTCTCCCGCATCCGCCCCCCCCCCCCCCAAAAACAGACAACCAGAGAAGGGAAGTGACTTTCCCAAGGTCATCCACTTAAGTCAGTGGTGCCTCTTCCAGCCCTCCCATTTCCAGTTTCCCAAGCTTGCTCCCTAAGGTCTGCCTGCCTGTAGTAGTTCTTGGGAACTCCTCCCGCACCCTCCTCAGGGCCTGCCCCCTACTCCCTCACTGTCCCCTGCCTTCGCTTAGATGTCGGAGAACCAGCCTACGTACCTAAACGATTGATAGAGAAGCTCCCTGGGTACAGAGATTCTGTTTTCTGATCTTGGCGTTCCCTCTCAGTGCTGCCCGTGGTACTTAATGGAAGGAAAGTTGGGGGAAATCCCACTAAACTGTCAAGGGCAGTACAAATGTCAGTGGCTGTTGATATTTTATTCTGTTGATTTGATTTAGTTTATTTAAAATTTTTTTAATGTTTTTTACTTGTTTTTGAGAGACAGAGAGAGCGGGAGCAGGGGAGGGTCAGAGAGAGAGAGGGAGACACAGAATCTGAAGCAGGCTCCAGGCTCCCAGCTGTCAGCACAGAGCCCTGCGCGCGGCTGGAACCCACGAACCAGGAGATCATGACCTGAGCCGAAGTGGTACGCTTAACCGACTGAGCCACCCAGGTGCCCCGATTTAGTTTATTTTAATGTGGACTGGCACTGCCAGGCTGAGAGGGGAGGTGTTTTTAAGCAAGCTGGAACACCATAGCACCCTTCTGGGCTGCCTCTTCCCTGCCTCTGAATGTGGTGGTTACAGAGACTTGCCTCCAGACCTTGCCCCTTAATAGCTGTGTGACCTTGAGCAAAGTAGTTCGTCTTGCTGTGCCTCAGTTTCCTCAGCCGTAAAATGAGCATCATGATAGTACTTTCAGAGAGTAGCCCTTATTAAACAGGTAATATATCTAAAGTGCTTAGGGTAAGTCCTGGCACTTAGTTAGGCATGCATTGAATGTTGGCTGCTACTATTGCTTTTATTATTATTATTATCATTATTACTGTTATTTGTAGCAAGAGCCTCCATGCAGAAGCCAGTTTTTTTTTTTTTAATCTTATTTATTTTTGAGAGAGAGAGCAAGGGAGAGATAGAGAGGGAGAGGGAGAATCTCAGACAGGCTCCATGCTGGATCTTATAAACAATGAGATCATGGCCCGAGCGGAAATCAAGAGGCAGATGCTTAACCGACTGAGCCACCCAGGCGCCCCAGAATCCGTTTTTGGTTTTTTTTTTGTTTTGTTTTTGTTTTGTTTTGTTTTTATGTATGAGAACTGTCTGCTCCACGGTGTCCCTGTCCTCAACCTGACTTTTTGAGAGGTTGCTGATGACCAAAACTTAGACCCACAGGATACCAGGGAGGGAGAAACTTGAGTGAACTGCTGGTTCAGGGACTGCAAATTTAAATGCCTTCAGGGGGCGGTTGGATAATAGGTGTAGGGAAGTGACAGTAGTAAGTGTCTGTGTATGTGTGTGTGTGGGGGGATGTATTCAATTGCAGATGTTTAAAAACATAATATTTGCCCAGCAGAATACTGTGAGTGCCCAGAACCCTTTCTTGTTGCAGAGAGGAGCAGGAGGTGGGGAACAAGACCCAGATGCAGGAAGAATGGTTTGCGTAGGGTTAAAAAAAAAAAAATCAATGGCTGAGTTGAGGATAGACCCACTTATACACACTCAGGAGCCAGCTCTTTTTAAACCATTCCCTTACAGGAATTATCCTCAAATACTCTTTGAAAAGATAAGCCCAGAGTCAGAAGGGTCCAGAGAGGAGGAGCCTAGAGAGCAAGGGAAGGAAGGAGAGAGAAGGGGTTAAGGGGGGGGGGTACCGTCTTATGGGGAGGATTGGTGGTCTGTAGCTCGTCAGTTGCTAAGGCCTGTGTCTACACTGGTGTGTCTACACTGATGTCATGCTACCCATCATTGGGACTCCAGCTGAGGAACCAAAGCAAAGAATTGGGAATAAGTAATAGCATTTATAATAACTAACATTTATTGAATTGCATACATATAGCCCACATTATGCTAAAAGCTTTCTTTTAGGGTGGGTTCTCATTGTTTTCCTGTCTTACAGATGAGAAAACTGAGGCACAGAAATCATAGCATTAGTGAGGGGAGGAGCCTGCTTAGGAGACCCTGACTGTCCAGCGGTTAGACCTGGCTCTTAGCTCCTCCTGTAGTCTTTCCCTGAATCTCAGGGGACCCAGGTGTGCTGCACGTGGAGAGGGAGAGCAGCCACGTGCCTGGGTGGCGGCTGCCTGGCATGGGAGCACAGAGACAGAACTACCTTCCTTCGAATCCCTCCCCTGGAAAAATATTACCTGAGGCTTGGTGGTTACAGAACAGGACACTTGCTGTAGAAACCATTTAATTTCCATTTCCTCAGCTATCTCTGGTGCCACAGGGTCAGCACTAAATGCCTAGAGATACAAATGTGAATAAAGCACCCCTGCCTTCAGGGGTCTCTTGGGCTAGTCGGGAAGGTAGGCGTATGCCCAGATTATTAAAACTTAAACAGATACATGGGGAATAAGTACTGAAATTGTTAACAGCTGACATTTGTGTTAGCTTGACTGTTGACAGCATGTTGTCACTTGATTTTTGCCATGTTCCTATAAAGGAATTCAGTCAGAGGTTATTTTCTTTTCCAATTTTTTAGATGAGGAAGCAGGCTAAGGAGGCAGTGCCGTAGGCAAGGTCATAGTTGATAGCGGCGTGGAGACCTCACCCAGCTTGTCTGACCCCTGAGCCCATACATGCTCTTCCATTACACTGCGCTGCCTTCCCATCTGAGGATCTCCCAGCGCCTGGTAGGAACACTACAGGATGGATTGGAGCAAACAGCTGAGAGCCATATCATTGTCTTCCTTTCTTAAGGTGTCAGAGCCTTTCTGACTCAGAAGAACCTTAACAGTAACTCTGGGAAAACACACAGAGGCTACGGAAAAGTCACCTTCATCCAGAAGGGCCACATTGGTATCTTCCTCTTGAGCCTCTGAGATTTTTCAAATTGCAGTGTAAATATTCAGAATTCAAAGAATAAGCCAAGAATCTGTGAGTTGAGAAAGAGCAGTTGGAATTAATTTATACCAGGGTTTCGCGACACATTTGCGCTAGAGAATTCTTTGTCGTGGGGGCAGTCCTGTGTGTGGTAGGTTAACCACATCCCTGGCCTCTACCCACTGATGCCTGTAGCACTCTCTCCTTGGTTGTGACAACCAAAAGTGCCTCCAGACATTGCCAGACGTTGTGGTGGACAAAATCATTGCTGGTTTAAGAACCACTGAGACCAGAGAGCAGTTCTGCAGGCTGTAGCTTAGACGGCTGCTGTTTACCTTCCGCAGCCTTTCTCACTGGTGGTGGGGGCCAGGGGCATGTTCAAGGGATGAGAGGAGGGAGAGTAGGACAAAGATGGACTTGTCTCTCTAGAGACAAAGGTTCTTAACCTAGGAGGATGGGCATTCAGGGACCTGTGAACTGACACTAAGCAAAACTGGGGGTTTGTGCCTGTGAACATCTTCCTGAGGAGGAGATTCGCACACCTGATGCCCTGGTGTGTGGTTCAGGAGGTCATGAGGAATGAGAGCGGATGGACACGAGCTCCCTGCTACAGAGGGACCTTGTTTTTTTTAAACTCCCAAGGTTGGGCAGGAAGCTAATATAAAAATGCAGGAAAGATAAGCACTGACAGCACGGGAATATTCCTCATATTCATTTCCTTTAAAAAGCACCAGATTGTAAATTAAAAAGACAGGGCGCCTGGGTGGCTCAGTTGGTTAAGAGTCAGGACTCTTGATTTCTGCTAGGGTCATGATTCCCGGTTTGTGGGTTTGAGCCCTGTGTCAGGCTCTGCGCTAACAGCACGGAGCCTGCTTGGGATTCTCTCTCTCTCTACCCCTCCCCTGCTGACTCTCTCTCTCTCTCTCTCTCTCTCTCAAAATAAACTTTTAAAAAACAAAAATCAAAAAAATTAAAAACACTGAACCACCTGGATTCCAGGCCCACGTTTGCCAGGGCCTACTACTATGACTTCAGGCAGGTACCCACAGTGCTGTGGGCCCCACTCTCCCCAAGTGGGGGGATTCTAAATCCCTGCATGCTTGTTAGTTTGCATTTGTTTTTGTGTCTCTTTTGTCTTATTGTCCCTGTGTTTGCTTTTTCTAAAATTCCTACTGTGCTACTGGCTGTGGTGGGAACCTAGATTTAGAGCAGCGACCATTTCTCTCGGTGCAAGTCCTCCCACCACGGTGCCAGTCCTCCCACCACAGGGTCAGCACAGTGGGAGGACTGGCACCTCCCACCACTGCTGACTTTAAGCTGCCACAGTGAAGTCAGTGAAGTCAGCTCTGGGAAGAGAGGCTCCTGGAGAGCCTGCTCCGGCCCCCTACTGGACCCCGAGTTTAACTCTTTCCAGTGGGAGCGATTTTCTCTCCTCTGTTAACACCTAGGATGCAGCGTCTCCTATTAGATTTCCACTGTTGCTTCCTGGTTGGGTCAGCATGGCATGGGATTTCCCTTAGCAGAAGCTTTATTTTTCTAACACTGCCGCTAAAGTAGGAGTATAGTTAAAGACTCGAACTTTATTGTTGATTAATTCAGTCACTACATAACTCTCATGGTTTTCAGAGCTGCTTTTGAGAATCCTGTAGACTAGAGTGGACATGTCACAGGAATGGCCACAACACAAGGGATCCTCACTGAATGAGCACACAGGTCTCCCGGACCACAGGCTCATTCTAGGCTGAGAGCCTTGTTTATGCGGTCTCCTCAGCCTAACGTGCCCCCGTCTTCCTAATTCCACCCAGCACACAAGGCCCTGAACGTGCCCTTGTTGCTCAGCAAATGCACTGAAGGCTGACTGCCAGGGATGGGAACTCAATGACTAACACCTAATTTTCAAAGGACATAATACAGGCCTCTGAAGTCCCAGGTCCCTAAGTCTGTGCCACTATTTTAGGCACTTCAGGGTTGCTGATTATTGTGATTTTGTTTGCATTCGTGGATGGCTGCCTCTCCAACTAGAATTTAAAAGAGTAGGCGTTCCATCGTAGACTGCTTGCTCCTTCCCCGAGTAACCTGATGTGCCTAATGTGGGGGTCGTCGCTGGCTGGACTGAAGCCCCCGCTCCCTGCACAGAGACTCAGCAGGCTCCCTCACCCCAAAGCTTGTGTGCTACACGGACCTATACCCACATCACTGGCGGTTACTTTCAACCCTGTCCTCTTTTACCAGTTGTTCTATATAATAATAATGCTAACATTTTTGAGAGCTTATTCCATGCCGGGCACTGTTCTAAGGATCTCGTATCATCTCCTGCAATCCTCACAACGGCTCTGGGATTATACGTGCTCTTATCATCCTCCTTCACTCAGAAATAAATACTCTCGGGCACAGAGAAGTTAATGTTCGCAGGATCTTGTAGGCGATAAGCTGATAGAGCTGGGATTTGAAGCCAGGTTGTTCATACTCTCGAACTATGCTATGCTGGCTCAGGTCTGGTCTCCTTAAACTGTAAGCTCCTTGAGAGCAAGCGCCGTGTCTCACTTTTCTCTACAGCCTCAAGCACCTAGTTTAGGGTCAGGCAAATACTTGGTGAAAGAAATGAATGGGCAACCTGTTTGGGTCTATGAATATCCACTGACTCTATTTTTGTAAAACATATTTTGACCATATAGTTTCTACCCTGAATCATGTTTTCTCTTTAGTGCACTTATTCCAGCTAGACATCACCGTGAAACAGGGACGGGATAAGGTCCGAGAAATGTTCATGAAGAATGCCCACGTCACGGACCCCAGGGTGGTTGATCTTCTGGTCATTAAGGTAACTGACCCTCCTGGACTGGCTTAAAAGAGCTCCCAGTGTGTCCAGAGCTTCTCAGTCTTCCCAAGTTTGTCTCTCAAGCTTAAAAAGCAACTGCTGGGCCAGCGACTGTTGCTTAGGGTTTCAAAGAAACAGATGAACTTAGAGGTTATTACCTATAAGATTGTTAAGAAAAAACCAACCAGAGTTTGCATTTTAAAAAAAGAGGAGGAAAACATTTAAAAATTTTTTTAAAAAGGTGGGGGGGGGGGCCTGAGTGGCTCAGTCGGTTAAGCGTCCAACTTCAGCTCAGGTCACAATCTCATGGTTTATGAGTCAAGCCTGCTTCGGATTCTGTGACTCCCTCTCTCTGCCCCTCCCCGCTTGGACTCTCTCAAAAATAAACATTAAAAATTTTTAAAAATAAAAAAAGAGGAAAGTTTGAAATCTTCTCGAACCTCATTCCTGGAAGTTACTGCTTCACTGGGTGGCTGCTTACAGCTGGAAGAGGCAGATTGGTTAGCTGAGCCCTGTGTACCTGGCTCAAATCCCAGGCCTGATTCTGTTATCTCTGGTCAGTCACGTTAGCATCGGTGCGAACTTTAGCACAGACCAGTACATCACATGGAATGTGAAGCAGAAACCAGCCAGTCAGGTTAGGCAATCATGGACAAGGGCCATTGACCTGGAAGTCTCTCCTCTTGGAATCAGTTAGCTAGATTATTAGAGAATATTTGAAAGGCCTTAGCTATATTATTTTTATAGCTATATTATATATATATAATATAGCTATAATTATTAGCTATATTATTAAAGAATATTTGAAAGGCCTTAGAGATCAGTTAGTACAACCACCTCATTTTCCAGAAGCAGAAATGTGGTCTAGACCAAGGATGTTACTTGCCCAGGGTGAACAAGTCAGTGCCAGAGCAGAGCACAGAATCCTGGCCTGTAGGGTGGTATTCTTTCCACTCCGCCCCCTGACTGAACACCTCTCCCCTCACTTGTGCAGGGAAAGATGGAGCTGGAGGAGACGATTAATGTATGGAAGCAGCGGACACACGTTATGCGGTTCTTCCATGAAACAGAAGCGCCAAGGCCAACGGATTTCCTGTCCAAGTTCTACGTTGGCCATGACCCATGAAGTCACTCAGTGGAAAGGTGCATGTTGATATTTAAATATTTTAGAGCACAAATAAACTCAGTATGTGATGGTCACTTGCTAATAGAATTCCATTGGTGAGCCAGTGGGAAGTTCTCCTTCTGCAGGCTCTCTCTCACTTTTTGCCTGAACACGTGGGGCCTTAGTATACACACCACCTGTTCTTTCCCTTTCCTGAAGTGTGGTGTTTCCTGTAAATCAGATTCTCTTTTCTCAGAGCCTTGCATGTCAGTAAACAGGAAGGATGAGGCCATCTGCTCAGAAACTGTCATTCTGGGTGTGAGGCTGGATGACTCTGTTAATTTAGCTGTGTTTCCACAGCCTCCAGGATAGCTTGGTGTCACGGCACATATTATCCAAAATTAGGCAGCTCTTGCAGTTCGGGAGAGATGAGAGTAACACTGGGCGGCGCAGAATTCGGGCTGACGGGCCAGGCTCTGAAGAGAATGGCAGTGCGGAGGCCCAGCCCCTCTGCGTGCAGCAAGCGTCGGTCCTTAAAATGACATGAACTCCCTGCCCAGTTAGGCGCTCTGCGAGGAACACAGCTGTTTAGTGCACAGACAACAGACATAGTTCTACTGGTTTTGCAAACGGCACTATGGCTCCAGTGGCAGGAGAATCAGTGTTGATGCCGGTTAAGTAACTCATCTTTGTTTGCTTTCGGTGGTCCCTTCCCTGGGCAGTCTCAGTGCTGGAGACGGATTCAGTGTTTGAGTACAGTCACCTGAGCATTCCGAGTTTTCAGCACCACCAACCCCTTTACTATCTTTTCCTCTAAGGGACCCAAGTTTTGAAAGATTCATTCTAATAATGATGTCTTAAAATTTTTTTTTATTTTTGAGAGAGAGAGAGAGAGTGCAAGTGGAGGGGGGAGGAGACAGAGAGAGAGGGAGAGACACAATCTGAAGCAGGCTCCAGGCTTTAAGTGGTCAGCACAGAGCCCGACACGGGGCTTGAACCCACAGACCGTGAGATCATGACCTGAGCCAAAGTTGGACGCTTAACCAACTGAGCCACCCAGGTGCCCCTAATAATGATATTTCTTAAGGAATTTTAAACAAAGCTTATGATTAGCAGGTGATACGTAGCCAGTGTTCTTCAACACAAAAAAAGCTGGAGGCTTTAGTTAGCCTGTGCATCTTTACTGACGGCAAAGTTTCTGGTGGGCTTTTGTAAATAATGAAAATAGGTCCCAGGCACCCGTAATTACTTTTGTAGATGCAGAGAGGCCTGGAAATCTTGGGTTATAAATCAAAGACCTGTTATGTTCAGCTGACAGAGAAAGGACAGCAGGGACAAGAAACGACAAATAGGGTCTTCCTCATATTGAGATACTTAAGCCACCACTCAGTCATACAGAGCTGATGTTTATTATGTTTATTCATAAGTTGATTGATTGTGCTCAGTGGACAGCACATTGTTTGGGAACGTCCCAGAGCCTGGGGATCTAGGGTATGGTCACAGGCGGTGTAGGAGGCTTCACGGGAGTCAGGACGCTGAGGGCTTTCCCCGGGCCCTTCTGCTGTTAGGGAAGTAGGAGATGCTGGGAGCATCACCATATCTTAATTTAGTTAGAGCTGTCTCCCTTCTGTACTTCCTCCATGCCCTGTAAGAAAGGAAAGTAGCAGTGAACTGGGCACAGAACAGCCCTCTATCCACACACCAAAAAGAGAATTCCGGGGAGGTTTTCCCAAACAAGGCAGGAGCAAGGCAGTGTGTTTATTCCTTCATACATGTACTGAACATTCACCGGACACCAGGCACTGGGGGCCCCAAGGTATAAAAAACATGTTCCTTGGGGCACCTGGCTGGCTCAGCTGGTAATGCAGAAGACTTTCTTGATCTGGGGGTTGTGAGTTCAAACCCCACATTGAGTGTAGAATTTATTTTAAAACCAAACCAAACCCCATGTTCCCTGCCAGGAGGAAGCTCGTTGTCTAGTAGACTCTGGAGGTGTGTCTGTGTGCTTCAGCACATAATACTGACACAAGACAGGCAGAGAGGGCACAGCAGTCGCTGTCAAATGGAGGAATGAGGGAAGACTTCATCAAAGATAATGAAGTACTGGTGAAAGTAAGAGTAGTGAGAAACAGCCTTCCGACTGGAAGGAAGAATGAGCCACTGCCTGGGAGTGGGTAAGCCTGTTGGTAATTCAAGAAATAGTGAATACTTGGGGATACAGGGGATATGTGTGTGGTTGGGAATATGGAAGATGTGGCTGGAATAACAGATGTGACCAGATTGTGTGGCCAGATCAGGGCAAGCCTTGAATGCCAGACTACGGAGCCAGAGCTGTCCTTATCTGCAACAGAAAGGCAGCCCAGCAACGCATGTTAGAGCACCGGAAGCCAACACCAGAGAGCTGGATGGGACGCACACTGGGGGAAAGGTCTGTGAGCAGTGTATGGACCAGGCTGCGGTGCCAGTATACAGCCTATACTGATACAGAGTTTGGTGACCTTGCTGACCATGGTGAGGACGCGCAGTTTCTAAATTTCACTGTGGAGAATGAAGCTGTTTGGGGTAGGGGTGTAAGGCATATTACATTGTTAGGAAAACTTCTGGGCTGAGAGAACGAGGGTCCATAAATGGCAAATAAAAAGGCTGGTTGGGATCAACCTAGTTGGAAGAGATCCCAGTGAATTTCTAAGTCAATAAGATAGTTTCCCTCATCCAGCAGAGAGAAAAGGCAAACCAAAAACAGGAGCCAAGTGAGTCAATCTACTAAGGGTCTGCACTTCTGCTTCAAGCAAGGGAACCTACTACAGGGCCACAGTGCATCGCAGTTCAGATGGCCTCCCCACTTCCTGTTCCCAGGAAAAGAGGTCTTACCTGTTAGTCATCGTCGTCGTCGTCCTCTGGGACAAAAATGTCATGCTCCTCAAGTAGAGCCGCAAAGTTCTTGCTAATGAGCGTCCCAACATAGAGAAAGGGGATCACGATGGAGAACACACGGAGAAGGCCGAAGGACATCTGCGGAGGGTCAGAGTGGTGGCTGTGAGCCCCAGAGCCCACTTGGTGGGACCACAGAAGGCCTGGCCCTCGGGGGCACTCCTGTGGACCCCAGACCTGTGATTAGCAACTACTTGGTTTTAAAGTCCTCGGAAAAATTCAGAGCAAGAAAAATAATTCAGAGAATTGATCAGGTTATTTTATGGTCATCAAAGTGGATACCGGGAAGAAAAGTACAAGGCATTCTAGACATCTAAGAATTAGGGCACAGCCTGGTCATTACCTGCAGATACTTACAAACAGGTAAGAAAGTACTACGTGCTGGACTGTGGAAACAGCGCTCACCTCTACTTGAAGAAGACCCCGAATACATGAAAATGGATTACAAAACAATGAGCATGTACAGTGAAAGGATACAGTCCTTTAGCAGATTCCCCAGGCCCGGAGAAGGTTAATTTCACATTAAAAACAAGCATGTTTTGAAAAGTGAGCATGTCTTTACACTAAAAGACTAACTGTTTAGATGGACTAAGGGAGTGGAAGTAGAATCTCAACATATCCTCTCATATTCTCCTATGGAGTTTCCAAAATCTTTTCTCTTTCAGCTGTGCCTTTTCTAAGGCAGCTCTTCCGCAGCACGGGCCCTCTGCCTGCCGGGACACGAGTCTGTGGGCTACGCTGGCCAGACTGGCTTTAAGAGAATCTGTTTTTGTTCTGTTCGCTCCCACACGGCCCTGGGGTCAAAAAGCAAACTTGTCTGGTTTAAGGGGCTGTTTCCATTTTACTTAGAAAAACCCAAGGGCAATTTGCAACTACCTGGATGGAATTAGAGGGTATTATGCTAAGAGAAATTAGAGAAAGACAAGTATCATAGGATATGAGGACTTTAAGACACAGGACAGATGAACATAAGGGAAGAGAGCAAAAACAAGATAAAAACAGGGAGGGGGACAAAACATGAAACTCTTAAATATGGAGAACAAACAGGGTTGCTGGAGGGACTGTGGGGGGGGGTTAATGGGTGAGGGGCTTTAAGGAATCTCCTCCTGAAATCACTGTTGTACTATATGCTAACTCTCTTGGATGTAAATTAAAAAAAGAAAAACCCAAGGGTACTCGGGGCAATGAGAGCATTCAGTGGTGGAAAAAATGGGGGGGGGGGTAGGGGTTCCTACCACCAGGAAACTTGGATTCCAGAAAGGACCTGACTGGCTGCTAGCTTTGGAGCCTCCCTGGCTTCACTGCTTTGGCCCGATTCTTTATTTGTAAAAACAGTGATTTAAGAATTCCCTGCACACCTCTCAGAACTGGAAATCACGTGAATTAAATACTAGGTCACAACTCAGGAAGGAAAGGTCTCACGCACCCTTTATTTACAAAGTCCTTGCACAACTCGTTATTTCGTCCCATCCACTCGGAGGCAGACAAGAACAGAGTGGTTACGTGATCTGTCTATGCTGGGTGCATACAGCCGAGTCTTGTGGCCCCGGAGATCCAGCGCACCTCACGGTAAGCTAGTGCAAAGGGCAGTGCTCAGCTCTCGCCCCGCTCCCCACCCTCCTCGGTCTCCGTGCGCCCAACTCGATCAACACCCGGATCTAACCCGACCATTTCCTCCCACCTGTCAAAATTAGCAGCGCATCACTGCTAAACTTTGTCCTTGATCCGTCTTCCGGTCTAAAGCGGTCGTATGATTGGCCTTTGCTCCTATCAGTCAGCGTCGACCCGCGCACACTCCCCATAATGATTGGCCTCGGCCCCTTCGCCCCGCCTCCAGGCAGACACTCACTTTCACCGGTTTGGGCAAAATGGCGCCGCTGCGAGTAACGATGACTGACCTCGACGGTACCAGGCTCCGACTTGAGCCACCCCCTCCGGCGGAGACATCGCCACCTTTCCTCAAGCTCGGTCCGCTCCGGAAAGCGCCGGATCGGATGGATGCCAATGCGAGCCAGCGAGCCGCTCCGGACGCCATTCCCCAGCTCCGCCCCTAGCCCCGGCACCCGGCCCCAACCGCCGGCGCCTGTGACGCCCTCAGGAAGAGTACCGTCCCAAGCATCGCGAGGCTTTGGGGATCAGACGAGACGCCCCGCTTTCACACTTGCGCAGTGCGCCTAGTTCCCTACGCGCTGGAAAAGGGGCGATTGTTGCTGGTCGGTCGTGGTGACGTCACGACGAGGACGCTGATTCCAGCCGCAGCCTCGTTCTGGGCTTGGCGGGCGCGGTCGTCTGACAGGCGGCCCTCGTGGACGCCTCGTATTGTTCCCTCACTCAGGACAGCCAGGGTTTGGCCGAGCGGGTGATTGTTGGAAAGAGGAATCACTTTAATTGAGCTTCAAACAATAGTATTTCTCTTTTTAACATTTAAAAAATATAATTCAAATTTATTAGTTGTACTACTTGATTTGGGAATTTTATTTCTTGCCGAGGTATACGTTCTGTGTAGGCAAATGGAAACTATAAGGGGAGAAATGGGGGCTTTCGCAGCAAATTGGTCAGGGGGTTGTTAAACTTTGAGGAACCAAAACGAGTAATAAAAACTTAATGTTTTAATCATATAAAAAACACTGTAACCATAAGAAAGATAACAGAAGCGTATATATAATAGTGTCTGTGTAGAAAACTAGGCGCGGCGGGCTGTGGGGCTCCCGCACAGGGTCCGGCAGGCAGCGCCTCCTCCTGGGAAACAAGCCCGGCAGGAACCGGTTCTGGACTCTGCGTGGCCTCCGGGCGGCCTGGACCTAAGAAGCTCTCAGTCGCGGCCTCTGGCCCTAGTTAGGCCCGGCTCAGTCTACCCACGTCTAAGAAGGGGCAGATCGTGTGGGTGGAGAGGGGGCTTGTCTGGACCAGGCTCTGCGTCTTCCGGCCACTGCTGCCACACCTCCAGGGCTCAGGCTAGTCTGGCTGCTGGCTCTCTGGACGCAGCCGCGGTGCCTCCCAAAACAGTCGATAGAACACTTGGCCGCCGGCTGCTGACAGTAGCGACGAGAGGGTCTTGACAGATAGGCGCTGGCTGACAAGCAGGATGGTGAACGGGTTCCTAGGAGGGGTTCAGGATCGGGAGCAGCTCCTCGGGAGCAGTTAGGAGAGAAGAGCTTTGCACGGGGTGCTGGGAATCCTGTGTCCAAACTCCCAGAATGCCCCGGAATGAGAACCAAAATAACCACCTGGCTTCCCCAGGGAGCCATACTGCCTCCCCCCTTCTTTAGCTTCCCGCTTGGCAGCTCCAGGAGGTGGCTGCTAAGGACAGAAAACAGGAAGGATTCCTGCTGACCCATAAAAGCTCCCAGTCCCTCTTGGGGCGATGACCAGCACCATCTATAGACAGGGCAGCCAGGGAGAGATGATGGAGGCCCCAACACTTCCTGAGCAGAAGCAATCCCTCTTCGTTGGCTGAAGGCCCTGTCCCTCCAAAGGGCCCCACCCAAACTGCAGAGTGGGGTTCCTATGCCCAATCTGCCCACCGCTCAAAGAGCTGGGCCCCAGGAACCCCCATGACAATAAATCCACTTTCTCTGACAGGGTCAGTCCCTGGAGACAACATTTCAGCCAACTTCTCATATTTTAAGTGTACACGCGACTCCCCGTGTTAGAAGTTGTGGTCGTAGAGTCTGTTGTGTAGGTAAGGAGGCAGGGCAGCCTGTGGCCACGGAATGTCCCCCACTTCCTCCATTTCATTAATATTCCCCGGGAGCGGGGCTGTCCAGCACAGAGTCAGGAGACTTGGGTCTGGCCCTGTGGTTGCTGAGCAAGCCTCCCCTCCTCTCTGGGCCTCAGGAAATAAAGGGGTTGGAAGTAATAATGATTCCTTGGCCCCTCTCCAGGCACGGGGGTGGATCTGGAGCCTGGAGGAGGCCTAAAAAGCAGGAAGAAGAGAACCCTTTCAAAAAAAAAAAGCAACTTTAAAACAAATAAACATTAAATTCCTGAAGAAGCACTGGCCCTGGTGTCCTGACCAGCAGGATAAGGGCAGAACCCGAAGAGCCAAGGCTCAGTGCCCACCCTGTTTCTCACGTTCTGGATGGCCCCCCCGGGCCCTCTGCATCCACCTCTTCCGCAGCTCCGAGATCTCCTGGCCGTACCAGTTGTGCAGGGCAGAGAAGTAGGAGGTCTCAGGGAACAGGGGGCTCTGGCCCCTGGCCAGGAAGAGGCTGGCAGGGCCCTGCAACTGGGCCAAGCCCCGCCCTGCTGGCCTGCTGCCCCTTTCTTCACCCAGATCCACAGGGCTGCAGTCCTTGGAGAGCGAGTGGCCGTTTTCCAGGCCCGGAGGCCGGCGGTCAGGAGCCTGGGGCTTCGAGCGGCTCGTAGTGGCCTTCCAGGATGAGTGGCGATGCAAGGCCAGGCTGTGGCGGGCGTCGCGCAGTTGGCTCTCCAGCTCGCGCACCACCAGGCGCATGTAGCCGAAGCTGGCCCTGGACAGTGCCTTCACCCAGGCCTCCTGGGCCGCCGGGCCATCTGCCGCAAGCAGGTGGGGGCGCACACCAGGGGCATCGAAGCGGATGGCGAAGGCAAACTCCTCACACATGGGGGCCTCGGCCAGCTCCACCGTGCAGCCCTCCAGCACCACCAGGCTCAGCGGGGCCCTGCTCTCCCGGCTCTCAAAGGAGAACAGCAGGTTGCCTTTGAGAACAAACCAGCACCTTCGACCAGTGCCACTGGGAGTCGGGGGAGTCCCTGCCCCGCCCCAAGTGCGTAGAAAGCCCGTGTGGTCTGCTGGGGAGTCGCTCAGTGCGTAGTGGGCTACACTCCTCTCGTTCAGCTTCATGGCTCCCATAAGAACTGTGAGGGGAAAACATTATTAAAAAATTAAAAAAACAAAACAAAACGGGGGGGCATGCCTGGGTGGCTCAGTCGGTTAAGTGTCCGACTTCAGCTCAGGTCATGATCTCGCAGTCCGTGGGTTCGAGCCCCGCGTCAGGCTCTGTGCTGACAGCTCGGAGCCTGGAGCCTGCTTCGGATTCTGTGTCTCCCTTGCTCTCTGCCCCTCCCCTGCTCCACTCTGTCTCTCTCAAAAATAAAATAAAATAACATTTTAAAACATTAAAAAAAAAAAGATCTGTGAGGGGAGACAGGTGGCCGCAGGTCAGAGAGGGAAGCAGCCCCTGTGCCCCTGTGGGGAAAAGAACGCTGTTTCTGGAGGAGACCTGGGCCCCAGCCCTGTGGCCTCTACTCACTTGCTGTGTGCTCTGAGGCTCTCAGTGTTTTCATCTGTGAAATGGGCTAGCTTCCCCTGACTTTTCTCTCAAAGGATTGTTGTGAGGGTCATGCAAAAAACTGGACATCAGAGGGCTCAGAGCAAAGGACAACGTGTGCCAGGCCAGGAGGGATGGAGGGCGTTGACACAACTTTTTAAAATCCAAAGAAAAAGGATCAGCTGAGCTGAAATGGACCCTGAGCCCATAGACCCCATAGAAATCATTAGGCTTAAACCATCCCCTAATCCTGGGGCCCCTTAGCTCCAACCGTGAGGCCAAACCTCCAGGGTTTCCGTGACCCTCCTAGGCCCCTGCGGCCTCTTTCGTTGATGGCACAATTACCCTTTAGTAAGAATCTGCAGCTTCAAGGCCAGATGAGGGCAGGGTGACACAGGCCTGCCCCATTCCTCCATCAGTAGAGGCTTAGATGGGGACCTGCTCAGTAAACAAGAGTGTGGTACAAACACAAGGCGTGGCTGGGTAGGACCAATCTCAGCCACTGAATGTCGCTGCCCCATGGATCATCGTCCAGCTGTCCTCCCGGACTCATGAAAAACTGAGGCCCAAAGCAGTGAAGATGAACTGCCCGAGGATGCGTGACCTTGGCACGCAGAAGTGAGAAGCAGAACTTGGTCTCCGGATTCCCCTCACACCTTCGCGGGGCAAATCTTGGCAGTGACTTACTTACCAGCAGAGCTCACAGCAAGAGGGCAGGGGCCTGGCTTGTCTGGCCACACGGCTCAGCCCTTTGACTCTGTGGTTCCTAGGGCACCTGCCAAACAATCATCAAACCCAGTCGCCCCATCCTAAAAGATGAGAACTCCTACTCAGTCTTGGGGGCCCAGTAAAACCACCACCTCTTCCAGGAAGCCTACCCTGACCCCTGATAATCTCCAGACCCACCCACTCACCCAGGTCAGGCCCTTAACAAGGAGCAATTGACCATCACTTCTCAGAGCTCAGTGCTCTACTCCCTAAGGCTAGGTCAGAGTTAAGTGTCCTCAGCTTCCTGCTTTTCCCTTCTAGCACATGTCACACATTGGCTTTAAGTCACCTAATCTGAGAGGCCTGTCCTGATGGCTGTATCTAAAGTGGTCCTGATCACCAAGGTGACCTGATCTAAGGTGACCCCAGCCAGCAACCCCCTCACTTCTGTTTGCATTTCCTTCACTCCACAACGATCTTTGTGTTTATGCATTAAGCCCAGCCCAGAATGTCTAGGGCAGGACTTGCCTTGGCTGCGGGTGTAACTTCCAATATTCAGCCCCTCAGGAAGAAAGTGTTCAAATAAAGTGAGAAAACACCAACGGACAAAGCAGCCCCTCCCTCCTGGAGCCGACATTCCCGCCGGGAGACACGGAGCAAACAGACAAAGGTGAACAATACATGAATGTAAAACTTAACGATAAGGTCTCTGGAGAGAAACAAGGGGGGTGCGGGGGGGGGTGGGTCGCAGGAGGAGGAGCTCACTGAGGTCCGCCCGGCACCGGGGCGCAGAGAGGGGCTCCGGAGCGGGAGCAGCAGTGCCCCCGCCCCCGCCGCGAGCCTGGGGAGGGGTGCGGCCCCCACCCCTCCTGGGGGTGCGAGGCCCGGACCGCGGAGCCGGCGGGGAGGGGGGGTCGGTGCACCGCGTCTCTCCGGTCTTTTTGTTAGAGGAGCTGTGCGGGCTGGGGCGCGGGACCCACCGGCCGCGGGACCCACCGGCCTGGGGCCACCGGGTGGACCCGGGACCCGCCACCGCCCTAAAACAGCGGTCGCCTCGCCGGGAACCTTGGGGCGCGCTGTCTCCCGGTCAGCGCAGTGGGGCCGCCCCGCCACGTCCCCGCTGGCCACGCCTTCCCGGGGGCCGCCTCCTCCAGAGCCCGCCGGGCCCGCGCTCACCTCCGCCGAAGCCCGGGAGGGCGGTCCGCACGGTGGGCTGCGCCCGCGGCCAGGGGCGATCTCGGCTCCGGACCCCGCGCCTCCGCCCGGGCCGGAACGTGGCCACGGGCGCCGGGAGACCCCTTCCGGGCTGCTCGAGTTACCACCCGCCCCCCTCCCCTCCCGTAGCTCACCCGGTGGTCCGCGAAGCCGCCCCTGGATCCACGCGGGAGGGAAACTGAGGCCGGAGAGGCCGGGACTTGCCAGAGGCACGGAGCTGGTCGGCGGCGGGCGACCTCGAACCCAGGGCCCCGCCGCAGGCCGTCCGCGGGCCTCGGACCCAGCCCACCGCCGGGAGAACTCGCAGTCCTTCTCTTCCCCTCTCCAGCCCCTCTCCCCGCCCGGCCCACTTTTCCCACTGAGCCAAGCCTGGGACGGCTCGGGCCCGGCGCCGGCGCCTCCTCTGGGCGGGCTCCTATCCAGTCTTCGAGGCCCCGCCGAGCTTCCTGGCAACCCCACCCGGCTCCTGAGTGCCCGCATTTCTGTTTCTGGGGATTATCGATTTCTGCCGCCCCCACGCCCACCGGCCTGCAGCCCACCCGCGGCCCCCAGGGCTCTGCCTGGAGTTGGTCCAAGGGTAGGCTTGTGGTGAAGGTTCCCCGAGTGCACAGCCAAACGCAGGAGGCTGGGGGTCCCGAAGGCCCTGGAAGCTAAGGAGGTCGGAATATCTGCCCCTGAACTTGGTGGTTCCCTGCTCAGAGCTCTAGCCTTCGCAGTTCCTGCAGCCTAGAATGTTCTTCCTTCTTACCCCTAGCCCTCAGCTCTAACTTCTCAGGGCTCCTTCACACCAATTAGGTCTCAAACTTAAACGTCCCCTCCCTGACCGTGTTGGATGTCAAGTAGCCCATCCTCAAGTCTATTGCAACCCTGGGGTGTATCTTCATTACAGCACTAGCCACTACAGAACTTTCCCTATGCTGGTGCTTTTATTTCCTGTTTATTATCTGTCTCTCCGACTAACTTTTATTCAGTTAATAACGGAAACCAAATGTGTTCCAACGTAATAAGCGGTATGGAAAATATAGGGGGTCACATGCAGCTTGGGAATTGCTAGAGCAGGGAGGTTGCAATTTCAAATAGGACGGTCAGGGTAGGCCTCACTGAGAAGGTGGCATTCGAAAAATAGTGGTAGGAGATAAGGGTGCCAGTCATGCCTAAATCTGGAGGAAGATCACTCCAGGAAGAGGGAAGAGTTAGCGCAGAGGCCCTGAGACCTGTTGTGTTTGAGGAACCGCAAGAGGGACAGTGAGACCTGTTGTGTTTGAGGAACCGCAAGAGGGACAGTGTGGCTGAGAGGTGGGGAGGAGGGCGACAGCAGCAGGAGAGGCGGTCAGAATGTGTGGGGTTGGGCTTTGTAAATCTGTGAGTCTCCAGACCAGGAGGAACAGCTGCCACAGGGGCCTGAGCAAGGAGTGACCTGAGCTGTGTTGTAAAGGAGTACTCCCGGGGTACCGGGGGGTGGGGGGCTCAGGCAGTTAAGCATCTGACTCTGGATTTCAGCTCAGGCCATGATCTCTGGTTGGTGGGGTGGAGCCCCGAATCAGGCTCCACACGGTCAGGGTCAGCGCCTGCTTGGGATGCTCTCTCCCTCTTTCTCTGTCCCTCTCTGCTCACGTGCTCGCTCGCTCTCTCTCAAAATAAGTAAATAAACCTAAAAAAACATATCTGATGAATGGAGGAGGGAAGGAATATGTAGAGTGCCTGGGCCAGTACAGCGGTGGCCGGCACAGAGTGTCAGGTGGCTTTGCAGAAACAGTGCCCCACACCTGGTCTGCTTTCCCCCGCCCGGCCTCCCCGTTATTCGTGACTCCCGTCTTTGAGTGGCTTACTTTGGGCCACGCATCATGGCGTTTCCTCACTTCCTTTTTAAAAAAGCAGATATTTACGCCGTCTACATTGTGTCGGGCACTACGCTCGCCTTCAGGGACCCGCAGAGGTGAAAGGACTACCCTCTCGGGGAGCCACGGCAGCCAGGTCCCCCAGTCCGTAGACCTGCTCCGCCGGCGGCGCCTGCCTGATGCCGGCACAGAGACCGAACCCGAGGGGGCGGGGCTTTGGGAGGTTCGGGGGAGGGCTTATTGGGCCCACAAGGGGCGGGACACGACACTGCTAGCGGCATTCTGATAGGTGCCGCCGGGAAGGCTTGCCGCCGCCGGGCCCCGCCCCCTGTGGAACGCATAGGCAAGTCCGGTTACCGCGGCAGTGGCGTTCCAGACACCAAAGCCGGCGGCGCTTCTGGGCGCGTCCGCAGGGTGAGTTCCGCGAGCGGGGCACTCTGAGGGAGGGTCCCCGCGCTAGGGCTGCTGGGCTGCTGTCCTTGGGGGTCCGGGTGGGGGTGGGGGCGGCAATCCAGACCCGGTGGGAGTCCGAAGCCTGGTCCCAGCCCGACGCCTCGGTTCTTCCTGGGCGTCCCAGAGGCGGTCGCTGCCCTTTTTTGGCCACAGCTCGGCGGAGGGCCGCCCGTGGGGCCCGCGGTTCCCAGCACTACACAGGGGGTGGGGTCTCACGTCTGAGGCACCTTGTTTAGTACCTCTGAAGGAAGATCCCAGGCTCGGGGCAGTGGTGGCTGGGCGCCAGGGGTGGTGAGCAGTGAGGGCGGCTTGGGGACCGAGTGTGGGCTCCACGCGCAGGGTGGAGGGCGGCAGAGCTAGCGAGGCAGTAGTGGCCCCCGGTGCTTACCCAGCGTTTCTTAGCTTCCAGAGTCCGACGTATAAAGCTGGTGGAAGGACAACAGATCTGGTCCGGTCCTGAGACGCTGAGCCCAGAGCAATGTTGCTGAAAACAGGTACCTACCTGGGGGGGGGGGGGGGCGGAGGGAGTTGGGGAGGGCAGGTGACCCACTGGGCCCACTGACAGGGGCTCCCTGGAGGAAGTTCCAGCCCTCTGGTGGCTGGGCCTCCTTCTCTGATGTGGGTATGTGGGAGACCTGTTCCTCTATCTTACTCTTGGGGCTGGGCCAGCAAGAAGGAGATGCTCCACACCTAGGAATCCGTTCCCTTCCAAAGAGGCCTCTTCCTTTCTCACCCCCCTCCCTCAAAGTGCAGAGGTTTATGTGTTATCAACACGCCGGACAGCAGTCCTGGGAGGTCGGTACAGTAACTTCATCTTACAGATAAGGAAGAAGGCCTCGAGGGGGGAAGGGGTTCACTCAGGCGAGCTGGCTGGGTGCAGGTCCAACCCTGGCTGACCTCGTAAGCCTTCTGAGGCCCCTTGGGGGTCTGTGGTGGAGAGCAGAGAGCCCTGGATGGGACTCAGGAGACCTGGAGTCCGGCCACTGTGCTCTGTCAGGTTCTGTGTACACGGAGTTGGCGGGGGGCGGGGGGGGCTGGTCAGTGGGCAGAAAGGGTACCACCTCAAGTGTTAGCTCTTTACGGACTCTGCCGTGGCAACAGCAGGTGGCGACTCAGGCCTCAAACACATTGCCCCGCCCCCAGCACCATGAGCCCACTCACCGCAACCACAGGAGCCGCCAGTTACAGTGAGAACTAATTCTACCGCAAGCTCCGGAATCTGGTTCTGCTAATGTGGAGTCCAGCGGGCTCTGCAGAGCCCAACAACATATGGGTGGGGTGGGGTGGGGTGAGGGCTGGGGCTGGGGCAGCCACTGACAGCCATCCTTCCGCCCCCTGCAGTGCTCTTGCTGGCCCTGGTGCCCCACGTGCTGGTGCTAGAGAATGGGCTCCTGCGGAAGCCACCCATGGGCTGGCTGGCCTGGGAACGTTTCCGCTGCAACATTCACTGTGATGAGGACCCGAAGAACTGCATCAGGTGAGTGAGGTCCACACCACCTAACAAGCCTTGCCCGAGACCCCGCAGAGCAGGGGCAGGGAGTGGAGGGCAGGAAAAGAGCACCCCATGCCAGAGGGAATGCAACCAGACGGGACCTTTGGGACACTGACAGCCTTGTGACCTGCTTGGGGCCTCTGTGGGAACTGTCAGTGGCCTGTGGGGCAGGGGCGCTGTGGTGGGCCCAGGCCCTGAGGTCACTGACAGGAGCTCATTGCTACAGCCGGGCTGGCTCAGTCTTGCAGCCCCGGGGGCCAAGCCACTCCTATCTTTCCACCCTGCGTATGGCTCTCCTAGCCTGGATTCACACTCAGATCCTCTGTGAAGTCTGAAAAGCTCTGGGGAAGAGGGTGGGGGGATGACTGAGCTGCCCCCTCCCCTGCCTCTCACCAGCGAGCGGCTCTTCATGGAGATGGCCGACCACTTGGCACGGGACGGATGGCGGGACCTGGGCTACACGTACCTTAACATCGATGACTGCTGGATTGGTGGGCGTGACGCCAAAGGCCGCCTGACAGCCGACCCCAAGCGCTTCCCCAACGGCATTGCCTTCCTGGCCGACTATGTGAGCCCCACCCCAGCCCTGCCCCTTCGGTCTCCACACACACCCCGCCCCCTGCTTGGGGCTTATTTCCACAATCCCTGCTTGAGAAATCATGGTCTGGTGGGGGAAACAGATAAACGGACAGCTAGTTTGGGCCCGCGGTGGTGGGTAAGGGCCAGGAAGGGCGTCTTATCCAGCCTGGGATTTCAGAAAGATTCACCGGAAGAGGCAGTTCTTGAACTGCTATAGAGAGATGGCATTTGAGGCAGAGGGGACAACAGAGGCAAGGCCCAGAGGCCAGAAACTGCCCACGGGAGGTGTGGGGTGAGAAGGACCGCAGCTGGCAGAGGCCAGGCCAGCAAACAGACCCTTTCCTTTCGATAGTGGGGAGCCGATAGTTTTATAATGAGGCCTGGTCAAATGTGCCTGTGAGGGGGCTCCCTGAGGGTCCTGCCTAACCCCACTGTGTCCTCAACCCTCCACAGGCTCACTCCCTGGGCCTGAAGCTGGGCATCTACGCGGACTTGGGCAACTTCACCTGTATGGGTTACCCAGGCACCACGCTAGACAACGTGATTCAGGATGCTCAAACCTTTGCCGAGTGGAAGGTGGACATGCTGAAGTTGGATGGCTGCTTTTCGACCCCTGAGGAACGGGCCACGGGTGGGTCCTGGAGCTGGCCAGGGGCCATCAGGTAGACAGGGAGAGGTGGCTGTGGAAAGCTCACCGGTGCTCGCCTGCCCAAGCTTGTCTGTCTGTATGGCCCCCAAGGGGTAGTATTTCCCAATTCCCTGCACCCAGAGGCTGGGAGGATTCTTGCCTCCCAGGCCTCCTAGAGACGGGTTGGCACCATGCCCATCTAGGAAGCGTTTGCAGCACTGGGTGGAAGGGGAGGCGCTTCCTCTTTTGAGACTCAGTTCCCTCACATTTGGTGGGAGGTTTGGGCTGAGGCCCCAGATTTCATCCTGTGTTTCCTCAGGCCTAAAATGTAGGCGTTGGGTTTCTCCAGGGTACCCCAAGATGGCAGCTGCCCTGAATGCCACAGGCCGCCCCATTGCCTTCTCTTGCAGTTGGCCGGCCTATGAAGGGGGCCTTCCCCCAAAGGTAAGCCTTTCCGTGCACCCACCTGGCAATGCTCCCCACACCCAGGCCTCCTCTCTTCCTGGGCAGTCAGGGCTGCTCTCATCATAGTTGCCCGTGTGCTGATTTGTAGGTCTAGGAGAGGGCTCTGAGTGCCCCAGAGGGGGCCTCAGCCAGCCCTGGGTCTAGAGAAGAGGAGGCACTTGTCAGGTGGGCTGAAGGGATGGGCGCCCAAGGCATGGAACTACATGTCACGTGCTGACACACATCACCCAGCCAGTGGTCAGAATCCTGGTGGTACTGAGTGTGCTAGGACATCCAGAAGGCTGGGGAGGTGGTGCAAGTGGGGCTGAACCTCTGAAAAGCACTGTGGGCACATCACCAGGGGCCCTTCAGCACCTAGGGCACTAGAAAGGGGGGATCAGACTTGCAGACCTGAGGGAGAATGCTGGCCGACAGTGGGGATCACAGAGAGAATATAGGAGTGGGCGTGCAGCGCAGAGTGTTGTGGGTGCACCGGCCTGGGCCCGTACCCTGGGCTTGGCCCCAGGGGGCATGAGAGGGCAGGGTAGGCTTCCGGCACAGCACAGGTGGAGAGGAGGCCTGGGAAGCCCCAGGGCAGGGCCCCTCTTTCTGAGGCCTTTCTTATCATGATCTAGCTCAGGGCCTGTTCTCTTCCCCGCTTCCCCACTGTGTGTGTCTCCCGCTGAGGCTTCTGGCCCCTGCGCAGGCCTCCGGGCAGCAGGGCGTGACTCTGCTGCTGGCCTCTGTCCTCCCCCCACATCCAGGTGAACTACAGTCTGCTGGCAGAAATCTGCAACCTCTGGCGCAACTACGATGACATCCAGGACTCCTGGAGTAGCGTGCTGTCCATCCTGGACTGGTTTGTGACACACCAGGACATACTACAGCCGGTGGCAGGCCCTGGGCACTGGAACGACCCCGACATGGTACCAGCATGGAGGGGGAGGATGGCCCAAGGCCTGCCGGCCACGACACACCTGCTCCCCAATGCCCTGTGCTGTCTTCCTGGATGCTCACTGCCAGGTTCTAGATCAGTGTCTCTGAAATGTGTCCTTGAACCTTGGGCTGCATTGGGCTCGCCCTCGGAGCTTGTGTACATGTCTGTTCCTGGGGCCCCACCTCCCCCTTTTGGATCAGGATGTTCGAAGAGAGCTTGGGAATGCCCGTGGTTCACAGTCTTCCATGGCAGTTCTGATGTTTCTTGAAACCTGAGCACTCGGTCCATAGTGACTCTAGCGTGACGTTATTCCTCAGGAGGGTGACGATCAGGAAGAGTCCACACACTCCGGCCGTTCCTTCCCCAGACTGACCTTGCCAGGCTTGCTTCTGACCCTCTTTCAGTGCCCTGCGCCCTGTTCGCCTCCCAGAGCCTCTGCAGGCAGAGCCGGCCCTGCACGCGCACCTCACTCAGAGCCCTGACTTCAGTGTTTTTGCACTTTATCCTATAATTGCAGTTATCTCTTCCTTTAGTCAACAAGCATTTACTACCAGTGATTATAATAATTACAGACACCGGGCCAGATAGACACCTGGAGAAACAGCAGTTGGCCTGCTTTCGAGTTCTGGTTCCCACCCTGCCACTTATCCTGGGGAGAGTGACTCAATTTTTTCTGTGCTTCACTTTTGTCAACTGGAAAATGAGAAAAGTAGCTGCCTTGTATAGGGTTGTTCTGGGTATTAAAATGGATGACCCTTTAAAATGCTTGGCACAGTTTGGCACATACAGTGCTGTGTTAAACGGATATCACCAAGTGCGTGACCATGTTGCATTAGCAATAATTGTTTGTGTCCAGTCTGTGGACCGGTTGCCCTGGGGTCAGGAAGTGTGCCCCTGGGTCTTGTCACCTGTGGTTAGGACAGGTGGGTGGCTAGTGGCAGGAGCAGGGACTCTGTCCAGGTCTGGTACCTACCACTGCCACTCTGTGTTTCTTGACTTTAGCGTGCCAATGTATAAACGCTTTTGACAACAGGACCCCATTGGAGCCTCTGAACAACGTGTGCCGTGGCCAGAGCATATCATCACCCCATATTCTTGGTGAAATAAAAAGCTGAGGCTCAAAGGGAGAGTGGCTTGCTCACCCCAAGGCCACACTCCTGGGGAATGGTGTTCACAGAACCAGGCCCTACACTGTCCTCCATCTCCATCTTCTCTTGCCTGGGCTACATGTCTAGGGTTTGTCCCCGTGCCCACTTTCCTAAAGAGGGCAGAGCTGACCGATCTTCTCCTCTGCCCCCAGCTGCTCATAGGGAACTTTGGCCTCAGTTTTGAGCAAGCCCGGGCCCAGATGGCCCTGTGGACAGTGCTGGCGGGCCCTCTCTTCATGTCCACGGACCTGCGCACCATTTCTGCCCAGAACATGGACATTCTGCAGAATCCACTCATGATCAAAATCAACCAGGATCCCTTGGGCATCCAAGGACGCAGGATTCTTAAGGTACTGGGGTGGGGGTGGGGAGGGAAGGGGAGGCTGAGGGACTAGGGCCCCCTTAGAACAAGGTTGCAGGCCTGGAGGTCACGGAGGGCTAGGCCTCTGAAATCTGCTCAGCCCGCCTTCCTGGTTTTAGTCAAGGATTCTACTGGGAGCTGCTCCAACTGTCCCCCCATTTGCCTGGGTGAGAACAAGGCCTGAGCAGGACAGCTCATGGGACCTGGGGAAGGGAGACATTACCACACGAGTGCCCATGGGAACAGTGGGGCCCCTAGGTTTGGAAGTATAAGACTGCTGCGCATGTCTGTGATGTCTGGCAAAGACCTAGGGATTCCTTCCAGGGCTTAGAAGTTGTTTGAGTGAAGGGATGCGACTACTACTAGCACTAGACTAGCATTTACTATTTATTGAGCACCTACTGTGTGCTGGGCATTCTGGGTCCCTTTTCTGAGAAGGTAAACTGAGACTCGAAGAGTCTAAATAACCCAAGGCCACACAGTTGGTGAATGGTCCAACAGAACTGACTCCAACAGTATAGCCTCCAAGCTTGTGCTCTTTGCACAGATTCTCGCCTCTCTAGTTAAAAGAAATCCACGCAGCTATAGAAGGCACATATACAACTGGTGATCCCCAGAGGAGGGAACCAATCCCTGCTGGGGGAGCTGATGGTGGAACCAGGCCCAAGGACCAGACGTGGTCTCACCCTCCTGGCTGCTCAGGGCAGAGTTCTTCATTCTTAGGGACAGTGTCCTCTCCAGTGCCAGCAGCTGCCCATGTCTATCCCTCCCGTTATCCTATGAACTCTCTGAGAAAGGACCTTATGCAGCACCTGTGTCTGTGTTCTAGCCTGGGGCCGGGCACGGATTAAGTGTCGGGGAGCATCTGCTGAGTCAGGGGAGCATAAATTGGGGTGCTGGAGTGCTGGGGTATCCTCCCAAACTTCTGCATGACATGGAACTGTGGGTTAGGGGGACCCAAAGCTCAAAGGAGGGCCAGGGAGGGGATTTCAGGGCCTGCCTGAGCAGGGAGCCCAGCCGGTAGCCACCTTCCGTCCCCAGGAGAGATCCCACATTGAAGTGTACATGCGGCCCCTGGCCAATGAGGCGAGCGCCTTAGTCTTCTTCAGCCGCCGGACGGATATGCCTTATCACTACCACTCGTCCCTCGCCCGTCTCAGCTTTAACAGCTCCTACACCTATGAGGTGAGTACCCTACTACCTGCGGGGCCTCGGGCCCCCCTGGGTGGCTGTTGCTGGGGGTGGTCCTCTGGCAGGAGCGCAAGGGGCAGCTGCAGGCATCGAGTGCTGTTGCCGGTACCATTCCGGGCTCCCGCTTCTCTAGGGCATGCTGGGGGCCCAGCACAGACAGGCCAGAGTCCAGGCTTTCACACCCACGGAGGGGGTCTCTGTGCAGCCATTCTCGACGTCTCTTTCCCCTGCAGGCCCAGAACGTCTACACGGGTGATGTCATCAGTGGCCTCCACTCTAAAACCAACTTCACGGTGGTCATCAACCCTTCAGGGGTAGTGATGTGGTACCTGTACCCTATCAGGAAGCTGGGGACGTCCCAGCAATGAGGAGCTGAGACATGTGACAGGCTGTGGCGGCATTACTGAGCCCGGACCACAGAGCATCCACGTGCCAAGGACTAGTAGGCGGGGTTCTCTGACACCCAGGCCCACTTGGTGACCTGGCCCATCAGACCCAAAGAGCCATCTCAGGGCGAGGCTCCACACACTGCCCAAGCATGGACCTTTTTGGAAACTTGTCTTGGGGCGATTTCCTGTGGCCTTCCTGGTTTCTCCCTTGTCTGCATGGCCCCACAGATGTTACTGAGAAGTTCAGCCAGCCTCCTGAGCCCCCGAGAACAGGGGCACTGATACCCTCTGGTCATCTGTTGACTCTGAAATCAGGATTTGGAATTTTTCTTATGATAAGGACTGGAGATCTGACCTCCTGTCAGGAGCTCCCACAAATTGTGTGATTGGTTTGCCTGCCTGGATAAGGCCTTGCAAGGCTAACACCACCTAGGTTACCTTGGTTCCCTCAGGTTACCAATAAAGCTGTTCTTTAATCGGGTAGTTGCAGTATGGACCAGGGGTCATGGGCACCTTCAGCTGGGGACTCTGGGCGGCAGCCCACAGGGTGCTGGTTTCACATCTCACCTCACACGGAAGAAGCGCGGCATCTTCTGGCTCCTCACTTTCCAACGTGACCTGCAGATTAGACTTGCTAGACTTGCCAGGCTTGCCTCTCACCAGGCAGCCATCCTGCTCTGCCCGACTCGGTGGTGGTGACAACACAGGGAGGCACAGGCCCTTTGTCTCACACACCCCTTCCCCAGCCCCTTCAGACTCACTCCTCAGCCCTCCTGCTGCACAGAGGCCCTGATCTGCTATGGATTTTGCATTATTGTCTTCTGCACCTTTAAGCTCATGTCCCCTTTTCTGACAGGGTTTCACTCAGGGGCGCTCTGGGGCTGGGTGCCAGTGCGCAGGCCAGCTAGCCTCTCTCCCACAGGGCCGCTGCAGCTGGTCCTCTGCCTGGCAGTGCCCCCAACCCCTCCTTTCGTTTCTCTTCTCCTAACCTGGCTTCAGAAGAGGTTCAGATGCCCCCCCCCCCCCACACCGGGTCCAAAGATAAGCCTAGGGGCTCTTTGTGTCTTTTTCTTTTTTAAGTTTTATTTATTTATTTTGAAAGAGAGCGAGAGAGCACGAGCAGGGGAGGGGCAGAGAGAGAGTGAGAGAGAGAATCCCAAGCGAGGCTCCCAGTGTGGGGCTCGAACTCACGAACCCCATGATCATGACCTGAACCGAAGCCAAGAGTAGGACGCTTAACTGACTGAGCCCCCTGGGCGCCTCTCTTTGTATCTTAGAATATATGTCCTGCTCCTCCTCCTCAGGAAAGTAAAAGAATGGCAGGTTCTTGACTGCCTGCCTTTGCTGCTGTTTCCCAAGCCCTATTCCCTTAGGTAAGGCCACAGGGTACCTGTGGTCCCTGATGGTTCTTGTCCCCATTTGGAAATCTGTCAGCAGAGCAGGCTAGGTAGGTTTTCCTTGGGCTTTGAATGTGGGAGCAGCCAGTGCCCCAGGCCTGCACTATCTTGCCCTGTGGAACTCTGGGTAGATCTCCCACACTCCCTCCCTCAGGGTTTGAGATCCTGTGATGAGAACAAAGGCAAGAATAATGTAGTTTAAGTGAAATCTTACAGCCTGCAGCCCGCTGATAGATACCCAAGATCTGCAGTGTGTGCCCTGCCTTAATGCCTCAATGTTTATATTTCATTAAAAACTAAAAGTAACCTCATCTTGACAACAGCTAAATCTTCAAGGTCCTGCAAGACCCCGCTTTCAGCATACAGAAATTCCATGGAAACCTGGCTTATCTCTACCTCCCCTGCCTCCACAGACTTAAAATATATAATCAGTCACCCCTCACACTTGCAGGTGCAGCTCTTTCTGCCCACGGGTCCTGCCCCTGTGCCATAATAAAATCACCTTTTTGCACCAAAACATCTCAAGAATTCTTTCTTAGCTGTTTGTTCTCAAACCCTACTTCAAATTTCATCACTGGTATCTAGACTATGGTGTAGACAACTCACAAGTACATATTGTACGGTGTCATTTCAGATTACTGGGGCTTCACTGATGGAGACTGGAGTCATCAGAGAGCATTCCCTTTCCCCAGTTGATGTCTTAAGGCTGTGGGTTACTTAGAAGGGCAGAAACCTACCACATCCCAGGCCTCTGCTCTTGGAGGCCTGTCACCCCATGCACAGCTCCAGCTTTGGGTCTTGATCATAGTGCCATTTTAGCCAAATGGCATGGCCTCAGGTGGGTACACTTCTTTGGCCAGTCCCAGGAAAGAAGTCTTTCCCACCACGCTGAGACGTGGCAGGGGATTGTGGTTGAGACCATGGACTTGGGAGTCAGGATTAGGGAGCAGCCTTCCAGACTGAGACGCGATTACATGTCTTCACTTGTGGTATAACTTGTCCTTTTATCCTAGGGGTGCCTAACTGATTCTATCTTTTTAGCCTTCATGCTGTCAATGTCACACCCTACCTATCTTCCAGGCATTGTTTTATTCCCTTCTAACCACGGCTAGTTAGGGACTCAATTATTTTTTTCCCAGTTCAAGGCAGCCTTGTTTGGACCCAAGGGTACACCTCATCTTTTAAGAATCATTTTATTATAGAAATTTTCCAACACAATAATAAAATGGCACAGTGAACCTCCATGTACCCATTATCCAGTTCTAACAACCATCAATATGTGCCATTATTTCATATCTCTCTTCCTACACATACTTTTTCCTTGTGAGCTGGAGTATTTGAAAGGAAATCAAAGAAAACTGTAAATACCACTATGTAACAGTAAAATTAAGTTTTTAATAATCTAATAACCATTCTGTGTTCAGTTTTTGCCAACTGTCTCAAAAATGTCTTTCAATAGTTTTTTGCATCAAAATCCAAGCAAGACGTCAACAAAAATGGTCCAGTAATAACCACCAAATGTTTGTTCCCTCCATAAAAGCAGTGAAAACCTTGCTACATATTATCGGAATCAACTTTCATAGAACTCTAGAAATTAAGCAAAAGCCTGCAGCAGCCCAGAGAGCATTCAGTTAAGAAAGACAGTTGAATCTTGGTAAGCACAGAAAGCTTTGTAATGTCTTAATTTACCCTAGTACCAGATTTTAAATCAGCTATTTTAAATATGTTCGAAGAGCTAAAGGAAACCATATATAAAGAACGAAAGGAGGGGCACCTGAGTGGCTCAGTTGGTTCTGCGTCCAATTCTTGGTTTCAACTCAGGTCATGATCCCAGGGTCGTGGGATCAAGACCCGTGTCAGGCTCAGTGCTGAGTGTGGAGCCTGCTTGAGATTCTCTCTCCCTTCCTCAGCCTCTCTCCCCTGCTCATGCTCTCTCTAAAGCAAAGCAAACAAACAAACAAAAAACCTAAAGGAAATAATAAGAATGATGTCTCGCTAAATGGAGAATATCAGTAAAGAAACTGAAATTACAGAAAGGAGCCAAACACAAGTTGAAAAGCGTAATAACTGAGATTAAAAAAAAATTAACTAGAGGGGTTCAACAGCAGACATGCCCAGGCAGAAAAAAATCAGCAAACCCCAAGTTAGGGCCATTGCAATTAGTCTCTCTGAGGAACAGAAGACAGAAGAAAAATGAACAGATGCTCAGAGACCTACAAGACACCATGCGGCATACCAACATACACAGAAGAGAGAAAGGACAGAAAGAATATTTGAAAAATACTGGCTAAAAGCTTCCCATATTTGAAGACAAAAACTAAGCTACATGTTAAATTCAATGAGTTTTCCTCCAAATAAGATAAACTCAAAGGGATGCATACCTAGACATAGCATAACCAAACTCTGAAAAGACAAAGGCAGAATTCTGAAAGAAGCAAGACAGAAGCAAATTATCATATACTAGGGAAAATACTTGACATGAATGAAAATGAACATAAAATGTATCCCAAAACACTAAAATACAACATACCAAAACTTACAGGGTGAAAGTAGTGATCAGAGGGAAATTTATAGCTATAATTTGCCTATATGGAAGAGAGAAAAGACAGCCCACACAATGGGAGAAAATATCTGCATTTACATATCTGATGAGGGACTTATATTTAAAATACATGAAGAACACTTACAACTCGATAATAAAAAGATAACCCAATTTAAAAATGGGCAAAGGATCTGAACAGACATTTTTCCAAGGAAGATAGTGCTCAACATCACTAACCATTAGGGAAATGCAAATGACAAACAGAAGATACCGCTTCACACCTAGAAAGGTGGATAGAATAAAATCAAATCATAGTTGTTGACAAGGATGTGGGGAAATTACAACCCTCATATATGCAACTGGTAGAAATGTAAAACAGCTACTGTGGAAAATAATCCGGCAATCCCTCAAATGATTAAATACAGAGTTACTATATCGCCAGGAATTCCACATCTAGGTTATATATCCAAAAGAAATGAAAGCATATGTCGCACAAAACCTTGCACACAGATGTCTATAGCAACATTATTCATAGCAGCCAAAAGGTGGAAACAACTCAAATGTCCACCAACTGGTTAATGAATAAACCAAATATGGTTAACCATACAATGTAATATTATTCAGCCACAAATGGAGTAAAGTACTACCACATGCTACAACATGGATGAACCTTGAAAATTATGCTAAGGGAAAGCAGCTGGTCACAAAAGTCCATATACTGTATGATTCCATTCCTTTGAGGGTCCAGAATAGGGAAATCTGTAAGACAGAGAGTAGATTAGTGCTTGCTTAGTGGTGGGTGGGGAGAATGGAGGGATAAGGGATAACAACTAAAAGGTACAAGGTTTCTTTTGGAGGTGATTAAAATGTTCTCTCTCTCTCTCTTTTAGATTGAGAAAGAGAGAGCACAAGCTGGGAAGAAGGTCAGAGGGAAGAGAAAGAATCCTAAGCATGCTCAGCATGGATCTAGACAAGGGCTGATCCCATGACCTTGGGATCATGTCCTGAGCTGAAATCAAGAGTCAGATGTTCAATGACTGAGCCATCCAGGTGCCCCTGAAAATGTTCTTGAGTTGACTGGCGCCATCAATGGTTGCACATATCCGTGAATACACTAAAACCCATTGAATTGTATATAATTAAATGATTATAGTATATGAATTATATCTCCATGGGGCTTTTAAAAAAGTCACACTAGGGGTGCCTGGCTGGCTCAGTCAGTAGAGCATGTGAGTCTTGATCTCGGGGTTGCAAGTTTGAACCCCATGTTGGCTGTAGAGATTACTTTAAAATCTGTAAAACAACAACAACAACAACAACAACAAAACTCACACCCGTGTCCATTGCAGTATTATACACGGTAGCAAAGACATGTGACCTATAAGTCCATTAATGGATGAATGGATAAAGAAAATTAGGTATATACATACATATTATTCAGCCTTAAAAAAGAAGGAAGTTCTGTCACATGCTACAACATGAATGAACCTTGAGGATATCTTAAGTGAAATAAGCCAGACACAAAAAGACAGATACTCTATGATTCCACTTATATGAAGTATCTAAAGTAGTGACTTTTGTAGAAACAAAGTAGAATGGTAGTTGCCAGGGGCTTGGGGGAAGGGAAACAGGGAGTTGTTCAGTGGGTATAGAGTTTCAGTTTTGTATGAAAAAATCCTAGAGATCCGCTAGTCAACAAAGTGAATATAGTTAACACTACTGAAGTGTACACTTAAAAATGGTTAAGATAAGCTTTATGTTCTGTTCTTACTACAATTTTTAAAAAAGAGATATATCCCTGAGACTCAACCAGAAATACCCAGCGTTTTAGGGGTGGTGGCTGTGGAGAGGCTCAGGTCAGTAGTGTCCAAGACGGCTAGGAAGTAGTACATGGGCCTGTGAAGAATATGCCCAGTCTGGATCACAAACGGGACAGCAGCACTCCCCAGGAATGCAAGAGTGAACACAGAGAAGAGGGGGGTCCAGTCCAGATGTGTACATCTTCCAGCCTTGGGATGCCCAAGAGGAGGAATGAAGAAGGATGGGACTGGGTGTCATTAGGAATGGACATCCTCCTGCCATTTGTGGAGCTTGTGCATATCAGTGGAAAATTATGTTGTGATATTCCTTTTTCCCATTCAACGCTATCCACACTTTCCTGTCATCCTTATACCTCAATATATCAGATGGCTCCAGGAATGGAGCCAGCCTCGCTCTTCCCCATATCATTTGCCTCCATAAAAGGGTGAACAAGGAGAAGGGAGAAGAACATAATCTGTCAGGTGGATATTCAGGGTAAAGAGTAAGAATTTTTAAAGTGGGGTAGCTAAATAAGCTATCCCTCATGTACCACCACCACCCCCGACTCAAAAACAACAATTTGGCATCCATCCACAGACAAATGTGCCTGGTGGGGGGTATGGAATTCAGCACCACATACCAAGGAGCCTGGGAGGGAAGGGTCTTGACCACCAATGTATCCATTGGTAACAGGTGTACAGATCTCAGTCCCAGCTTGAATCTGCAGTGGCCTGTGAACTGGCTCTAGCCCCACTCAGCCACAGCCTGGGAGAGCCCTGGAAAACACTGTCTTAGACAATCACCCACAAACAAGAGAGCCTTTATGGAAGGTCATGTTTCCAGTAGAGAAGTTCTAGCACACCAGTGGAGAAAGAAAATAAGAATCTGGACTCACTGAAAAGGGAAAGAGGAACAATTTGACTTTACACATGTCACCCATACCCCAAGGCTGCACAGCTCATGCCAAGTGAGACGTTCTTGGACCTTGATTTCCTCCATAGGGGGAAATGAGAGCATGTGAGGGAGTGCATGGTTTCCCGAGCTGTGCAGCTTGTTGCCAAATGGGCCCATTTCTCACTCACTCCAACCAGAGTACTGAGTCATAAGCTGCATGACTTGGGGGTGGGAAAAGGCTGGGAGGGTGACAGATAAGACTCTCAGGGGGCATTAAAGGGATGTGGATCCTACTGTGCTTCAGACTCCAACAAGAAGCCTGCCCATAAGCTGCTGGGGAAACCTTGTCTGCAAATCCCCCCAAATGGCCCACAGGTACCCCTGGTGATCCATGTACCTCACCCCACACACCTTCACCCTACAGCCTGCTCTCTGTGCAAACTGCTGATGGTGGCAAGAGTGACCTTTGGCAAATGGCTAGTGAGCACACACAGAAAGCCAGCCTGAGTCTGCAGATGGGGGAAAGACCACAAACTTGAGCTTTAACCCTGCCCGTGGGAAAACAAGACAGGCTGTCAGCACTCTTTCTGGTACAGGATCAAGAGAAGGCAAATACGCTTAAGAATTCTGCCACAAGTGGGAACAAGAAGTGTGGAGGAGGTGTATCCATAGAAAGTCTGAGAAAGAAAGCCTCAGACTCCTTAGCAGGACTGATAGGGAGTTCTCCACTGAAGTCGGTTAGTAAGAGCTGAAGGAGGTAAATGGTACTGCAATGTGAAGACAGCAAAGCAAGCCTTCAAGGAACATGAAGAATCAAGGAAACATGACACCCCCACAGGATCACAATCATCTTCCAGTAGCCAACCCCAAAGACATGGAGAGCTGCATTTTACCTGACAAAGAATTCAAAATAGCTGCTTTAAGGAAGATCAATGAGCTACAAGAAAACACAGAAAGACAACTCAATGAAATCAGGAAAACAATACATGAATAAAATGAGAAGTTTAATAAATAGATAGAAATCATATCAAGAAAGAACCAAACAAATTCTAGAGCTGAAAAATACAATGAATGAGGTGGAAAATGCTGCAGAGGACATCAGCTGCAGAATGAATCAATCAGGAGAAAGAATCTGTGAATTAGAACAAAGGAACTTTGATATTATCCAGAGAATAACAAAGAAAAAAGAAGGAAAGACTGAAGAAAGCCTATATGATCTATAGGACGCCATCAAAAGAAGCAATCTGCAGATTATTAGAGCCCCAGAAGGACAAGAAGAGAGGGAGCGGGGGGGGGGGGGGAGAGAAAGCTTATTTAAAGAAATAATGGTCTAACTTACTCAAATTTAAATTAAAAATACTAATAATAATGACTAAGAATTCCCAAGGTCCCAAGTTCAATAGATCTTCTCCAAGATACATTAGGATAAAAGTGTCAAAAATCAAAGACAAAGAATCTTAAAAGCAACAAGAGATAAGGAAGAAGTCAAATTTTCACTCTTTGCAGACGACATGATACTCTATGCAGAAAACCCATAAAATACCTAGGTATCAACTTAACCAAAGAAGTAAATTATCTGTATGCTGAAAACTATAGAATGCTTATGAAAGAAATTGAAGAAGACACAAAGGAATGGAAAAACATTCCATGCTCATGGATGGAAGAACAAATACTGTTAAAATGTCGATACTACCCAAAGCAATCTACACTGCAATGCAATCCCTAACAAAATAACACCAGAGCTAGAAAAAACAATTCTAAAATTTGTATGGATCCAGAAAAGACCCCAAACAGCCAAAGTAATGTTGAAAAAGAAAAACAAAGCTGGAGGCATCATAATTCCGGACTTTAAGCTATATTACAAAGCTGTAATCATTAAGACAGTATGGTACTGGCACAAAATCAGACACATAGATCAATGGAACAGAATAGAGAACCCAGAAATTGACCCACAAGTCTACAGCCAACTAATCTTCAACAAAGCAGGAAAGACTATCCAATGGAAAAAAGACAGTCTCCTCAGCAAATGGTGTTGGGAAAACCAGACAGTGACATGCAGAAGAATGAAACTGGATCACTTTCTTACACCATACACAAAAATAAACTCACGGATGAAAAACCTAAATGTAAGACAAGAAACCATAAAAATCCTAGAGGAGAAAATAGGCAATAACCTCTTTGACCTCGGCCGTAGCAACTTCTTACTTGACATGTCTCTGGAGGCAAGGGAAACAAAAGCAAAAATGACCTATTAGGACTTCATCAAGAAAAAAAGCTTCTGCCTAGTGAAAGAAACAATCGACAAACTAAAAGGCAACTGAAGGAATGGGAGAAGATATTTGCAAATGACATATTGGATAAAAGGTTAGTATCCAAAATCTATAAAGAACTTACCAAACTCAACACCCAAAATATAAATAATCCAATGAAGAAATGGGCAAAAGACATGAATAGACACTTTTCCAAAGAAGACATCCAGATGGCTAATGGATACATGAAAAGATGTTCAACATCATTCATCATCAGGGAAATACAAATCAAAACCACAACGAGATACCACCTCACACCTGTCAGAATGGCTAAAGTAACAACTCAGGAAACAACAGATGTTGGCAAAGATGCAGTGAAAGGAGAACCCTTTTGCACTGCTAGTGGGGATGCAAACTGGTGCAGTCACTCTGGAAAATAATATGGAGGTTCCGCAAAAAATTCAAAATAGATCTACCCTATGACCCAGCAATTGCACTACTAGATATTTATCCAAAGGATACAAAAATGTTGATTCGAAGGGGCACATGCACCCTAATGTTTATAGCAGCACTATCAACAATAGCCAAATTATGGAAAGAGCCCAAATGGTCATCGACTGACGAATAGATAAAGAAGACATGGTATATAGGTACAATGGACTATTGTTCAGCGATCAAAAAGAATGAAATCTTGCCATTTGCAACAACATGGATGGAACTAGAATGAATTATGCTAAGCGAAACAGTCAGAGAAAGATAAATGTATGATTTCACTCATATGTGGAATTTAAGAAACAACACAGATGAACATAGGGGGTGGAAAGGAAAAATAAGATAAAAACAGAGAGGGAGGCAAACCATAAGAAACTATTAAATTCAGAGAAAAAGTTGAGGGTTTCTGGTAGGGTTTTGGGTGAGGGGATGGACTAGATGGGCGATGGGCATCAAGAAGGGCACTTGTTGGGATGAGCACTGGGTGTTATATGTAAGTGATGAATCACTAAATTCTATTCCTGAAACCATTATTACGCTCTATGTTAACTAACTTGGATTTAAATAAAATTGTAAAAAAAAAAAAAAGAAAGAAAAGAAGACCTGAAATGATAATAATAATTTTAAGAAAGCAACAAGAGAGGCGCCTGGGTGGCTCAATTGGTGAAGCATCTGACTTCAGCTCAGGTCATGATCTCACGGCTCATGAGTTCAACCCCTTAGTCGGGCTCTGTGCTGACAGCTTGGAGCCTGGAGCCTGCTTCGGATTCTGTCTCTCTCTCTCTCTCTCTCTGTTCCTCTCCCACTCTCTCAAAAATAAAAATAACATTAAAAATTTTTTAAAGCAACAAGAGAAATGAAGAGTGTAACTTACAAGGGAAGCCTCATAAAGCTATCAGCAGACTTCTCGGCAGAAACCTTATAGGCCAGGAGGGAGTGGGATGATATATTCATAGTGCGGAAAGAATAAAACTGCCAACCAAGAATGATCTGGCAAAGCTGTCCTTCAGGAACGAGAGAAAGATTACCCCAAACAAACAAAAGCTGAGGGAGTTTATCACCACTAGACGTGCCTTATAAGAAATGTTGAAGGAGTTCTTCAAACCAAAATGAAAGTATGCTAATTAGTAACATAAAAACATATGAAAATATACAACATACTCGGAAGGTAAGTACAGATGACCCTTGAAATACGCAGAGCACTGACCCCTGTGCAGGCAAAAATCCCTTTATAACGTTTGACTCCCCAAAAACTTAACTACTAATAGCCTACTGTTGATTGGAAGCCTTACTGATAACATAAACAGTTGATTAACATATATTTTTATGTTATCTGCATTATATACTGTATTCTTACAATAATGTAAGCTAAAGAAAGAACTGTTAAAAAAATCATAAGAAAGAAAAAGTACAGTACCATATGTATATTTTTTTAAAAACTCTATGCTCTGTGTGTAAGTGGGCCAAGCCAGCTGGGCAGTGTGTCCTGGGATGGCAGTGTTCCATAGTCTGGTGGTTTCTGGCTTAGCAGCAGTAGCCACCAGGAAGGCCTGTGGCAATGACAGTGGCCTGAAGGTGTAGCATAGCTGTCCCATCTACTTGGAGGTACACCACCGGCCCGTGGTCATCAGCAGCTGCGGCTACATGTGAATGTATTGGCTTCTGGGAAGCCAAAGGTGGGGGAGAGGGGGACCACCGTGGGAAAGGGTCCACACCCCACCCTGGAGGCAGGGGCCCAAGGTCCATGGCCGCCCTGGCACAGCCCTGAGGCCCATCTGGAGCACTCAAGGGGCAGGGGTGCTGAGGTGCAGGGCTCCCTATGCAGCACTGTGCCTGCACACACAGGGCACCTTGTATCCCTGCCTGGTCCTGAGTCCCCTGCAGTTGCTGACAGCCTCTGTGGGCCTCCCCAGGTACCTACAGAGCAGCAGGTATGACCTCTGCACCAGTAACCTTCTATTCAGTTTGTGACGACTGGGGTCGGCAGTTGTAAATAAACGCCTTGTGGCTTTTGCTGTCAATGCTAAAAAAATTCCAGTGTAAGCGGACCTGCACAGTTCAAATCCATGTTGTTCAAGGGTCAACTGTGTAGTCAAATTCAGAATATTCTAATACTGTAATATAGTGGTGTATTAGCCACTTAATTCTAGTATAAAGGTTAAAGGACAAAGGTATTAAAAATAATTAAAACTCCTTGGGGCTCCTGGGTGACTCAGGTGGTCAAGTGGCCAACTCTTGATTTCAGCTCATTGTGCTGACAGCACGGAGCCTGTCTGGGATTCTCTGTCTCCCTCTCCTCTCTGCCTCTGCTTCCCCCCTCCTCAAAAATAAATTAAAAACATTAAAAATAATAATTATAACTACTATAATTTGTTAATGAATCCACAATATAAAAAGAGGTAAACTGTGACATCAAAAACATAAAAAGAAGGAAAGAAAGAAGAGATTTTAGAGAGGGAGGCAAACCATAAGAGACTCTTAAATACAGAGAACAAATAGAGGGTTGCTGGAGGGAGGGGAGGGTTAAATGGGTGGTGGGCACTAAGGAGGGCACTTTTCGGGATGAGCACTGGGTGTCATATGTAAGAGATGAATCGCTGTCTTCTACTCCTGAAGCCAAGATGACAGGATGTTATGTTAACTAACTTGAAAAAAAAATCTCATACAAAAAAAATAAATAGGGGCACCCAGCTGGCTCAGTCAACAGAGTGTGTGACTCTTGATCTTGGGGTCAAGAGTTTGAGCCCCACATTGGATATAGAGATTATTTGAAAAAATAAAATCTAAAAAGAAAAAAAAAGAGTTTTGCATATGGTCGAAGTAAAGTTGTTACCAGCGTGGAATAGACCTGCATCTATAAGATGTTTTCTGTAAGCCTCATGGTAACCATAAAGCAAAACCCTGCAATAATAGATAAAGGCAATGGAATCAAAGCATAACACTACAGAAAATCATCAACTCACAAAGGAAGACAGAAAAAGATGGAGAAAGGCACAAAGGGAACGGAAAACAGCCAGAGAACAATTAATAAGATGGCATTAGTAAGTCCTTACCTATCAATAATTATTCTTGATATAAATGAATTAAAAAACAAGATCCAACAATATGTTGCCTACAAGAGACTCACTTCAGCTTTAAGGACACATATAGGCTCAAAGGGAAGAGATGAAAAAAGATATTCTATGCAAGAGAGAGCAGGGATAGCCACACTTATACCAGACAAAATAGACTTTAAGCCAAAAACTATAACAAGAGACAAAGAAGGTCATTATATAATGATAAAAAGGTCAATTCATCAAGAGGACTTAACAGTCATATATGCACCCAACATAAAAGTAACTATATTAAGCAAATTCTAACAGATATGAAGGGAGGAATAGACAATAATCCAATAATAGTAGGGGAATTCAATACCACACTTGCAACAATGGATAGAACATACAGACTGAAAATCAATAAGGAAACGTTGCACTACACACCAAATGGCCCTGACAGACATTTGCAGAACACTGGATTAAACAGCAGAATACACATTCTTCCTAAGTGAACACAGAACATTCTGCAGGAGAGATCATATGATATATCACAAAACAAGTCTTAGCAAGTTTAAGATTGAAATCATACCATATATCTTTTCCAACACGTTGGTAGGAAACTAGAAGTCAATAACAGGAGGAAAACTGGAAAATTCACAAATATGTGGGAATTAAACAACACACTCCTGAACAACCAGCGGGTCAGAGAAGGAATCAAAAGAGAAATAAAAAATACCTTTAAACAAAAAAGAAACACAACATACCACAAAGCACAGTAAAAGCAATGTTAAAATAGGAAAGTTTATAGTGACAAATGCCTGTTAAAAAAAAGATTTCAGATAAATAAAAAAATTTCAGATAAACAAAATTGATAAGCCTCTAGCTAGATAAAAGAAAAAAAAAGAGAGAGAAGACTCAAATAAAATCAGAAATGAGAGAGCAGACATTATACATGATACCAAAGAAATATAAACATAAGAAACTACTATGAACAATGTTTTTTGAGCAGCAGGCAAAAGTTTACTGAAGATTAGAAACTAAGAATAGTAGGAAAGCTCTCTTTACAAAGAGGGGGCGTTTGAAAGTAAATGCCCCACTACTATGAACAATTATACACCAACAAATTAGATTATCTAGAAAAAATGGATAAATTCTTAGGAACATACAACCTAACAAAACTGAATCATGAAGAAATAGAAAATCTAAGCAGACACATAATGAGTAAGGGGATTGAATCAGTAATCAAAAATCTGCCAATGCAGAAAAGCCCAGGACCATATGGTTTCTCTACTGAATTCTATCAAACATTTAAAAATTAATGCCAATCATTCTCAAAATCTTCCAAAAAAAACTGAAGAGAAGGGAAGTCTCTCAAACTCATTTTATAAGGCCAGAATTACCATGATACCAAGGACAGATAAGGACACTATAAGAGAAGAAAACTATAGGCCTATATCCCTGATGAATGTAGGTGCAAAAATTCTCAAAATAGTACCAAACTGAATTCAACATCACATTAAAAGGATCATACCATGATCAAGTAGGATTTATCCCTGGATGTAAAGATAGTTCAACATATACAAATCCATTAATATGACATACCACATTAATAAAGTAAAAGATAAAAATCATATGATCCCCTCAATAGATGCAGAAAAAGTATTTGATAAAATACAAATCCAAACATTGCTGAAAGAAATTAAAAACTTAAATAAATGGAAAGACATCCCTATTTGTGGATTGGAAGATTTAATATTGTTTTTTTTAATGTTTGTTTATTTTAAGAGAGAGAGAGAATGCAAGCAGGGGAGGGGCAGAGAGAGGGGGACCGAGAATCCCAAGCAGACTCCATACTGTCAGCACAGAGCCCAGTGTGGGGCTTGATTTCATGAACCCTGAAATCATGACCTGAGTTGAAATCAAGAGTCAGACACTTAATCGACTGAGCCACCCAGGCGCCCCAGAAGATTTAATATTGTTAAAATGTGTCCCATATAGATCTAACAGATTCCATACAATCCCTATCAAAATTCCAATAGCTTTTTTACAAAAATGGATGGCTGATCCTGAAGTTTATATGGCAAGGGACCCAAAATAGCTAAAATAAATCATTAGCAAAAAGGAACAAAGTTTGAAGACTCACACTGCCAATTTTGAAACCTATTAGAAAGCCACAGTAATAAAAACAGCGTGGTACTAGAATAAAGATAGACACATAGATCAATGAAATATAGAGTCCTGAAACACACCCATACACCTATAGTCAACTAATTTTTGACAAAGACACTAAGACCATTCAATGAGTAAAAATGGGTCTTTTCTTTTTTAAAAAATGTTTATTTATTCTGAGAGAGAGAGAAGGATAGAGAACAGGCATGGAAGGGGCAGAGAGGGAGAGAGAGAATCCCAAGCAGGCTCTGCACTGTCAGCTTGGAGCCTGACACAGGGCTCAAACCCACAAACTGTGAGATCGTAACCTGAGCCGAAACCAAGAGTCAGATGCTTAACCGACAGAGCCACCCAGGTGCCCCTAAAAATGGGTCTTTTCAATGAATGGAGCTAGGAAAACTAGCTATTCACACAAATTAATTTAGCCTCCTCCTTCACACCATATACAAAAATGAATTCAAGATGGATCAAAGACCTACATGTAAGAACTAAAACTATAAACACTTAAAAGAAAACAGGTGTGAATCTTCATGACTCTTCGTTAGGCAACGGTTTCTTAGATATGACACTAAAAGCACAAGCAACCAAAGAAAAGAAATAAATAAATTGGACTTCACTAAAATAAAAAAAAATTGTGTGTCAAAGGACACTATCAAGAAAGTGAAAGACAGCATAGAGAATGGGAAAATATATTTGCAAATCCTGTATCTGATTAAGGGTCTATTTTTGGAATATATAAAGAACACTTACAACTCAATAATAAAAGGACAATGAGTCCAATTTAAAAATGGGCAAAAGATTGGAATAGACATTTCTCCAGAGAGATTATAAAAAAAGCCAATAACGCCATGCAAAGATGCTCAACACCATTAACCATCAGTCACTGTGGAAAACTATCTGGAAATTCCTCAAAATATTAAACACAAGTTGCCAGCAATGACTCGGCAATTGCACTTGTACGTATAGACCAAAGAGAAATGAGAACATATGTCCACACAGAGACACACAAAGAACATATGAATGTTCATAGCAGCATTATTCATAATAGCCAAAAAGTGGAAAAAACTTGTATGCGTCTCGACTGATGAATGGATAAATATGTGGCACAGCCATACAATCCATACAATATATATCTGCACTGATAAATGCTATAATTATCATAGGTTCCATTGATATGAATGTCTAGAATAGGCCAATCTATAGAGACAAAAACTAAGTCAGTGGTTGACAAAAGGGAATGTGTAGTGATTGCTAATGGGCAGGGGGGTTCTTTCTGGATGATGAAAATGTTCTGGAATTAGATAGTGCTTATGATTGCACAACCATCTCTCTGTTCAAATGACTGGTGTGGTTTCTGTCTCCTGGCTGGATCTTGACAGGCACCCAAAGAGCCTGTAAACAGCCATTCAAGGGTCCAGTTGAGAGACAGGGAGGCAGGGGCCAGGGATGGTTGCAGTGAAGATGAAGCAGAAGGAATGGCCAGACAACCCCTAACTGAGTGGCAGTGGGGAGAGGACTGCTAAGGCAATATGCACAGGCCAAGGACATGCTGTGTTGGAGTGGTTGATAAGTACCTATTCCACTCCTCTGCCCTGACAACAGTCCAGCATTTCTAGGCTTCCCTGAAAAAAAAAAAGAAAAACAAGAAAACTGGGTTCCTGTTTAATATTCCCCTAGGCAGTCCCTGGATAGGGTGTGTGTGGGAGGGGTCCTACAAAGCTGACCTCTCGCTGAAAGAGACCTTTTGCCTTCCCAGGTTGGAAGAGAGGCATCTGAACTGACTTGAAATGTGCAATATAATAAATTGGGATGATTTTTTTTCATTCAAAAGATCGCCCAGTTTATAAAATGAGAACAAGTTGCATGTAGTGATTTAGTTACATGTTCTAATACCTAGATTTAAATCTTGGCTCCAACTAGAAACTGTGCAATCTTGAACAAGCTACTTAATTTCTCTGTGCTTCCACTTCCTCCTCCTTAAAGTAGGGATGTTAATAGTTTATACAGGATTGTTGCTCAAGAATTACATGAGATAATTTACGTAGAGCACTTAGAATGGCACCTGAATAAGGAATTATTCATGCCCAGGCTTCTTTACATTGCGGTTTTTACCCCTAAGCTCAGGAACCCGCTGCAGGAAACCGTGAGAAGTAATAGCCTCTCCCCCTTAAGGGGTCCCCCTGTCCCCATCTCTTCCTCCCTGCTACCAGTCCTCATCTTTCCCTCCCACCCTTTTTAAAAGAGCAAATCTAGGTTTATTGAAAAATTGAGCAGAAATTCAAGTATCCATAGATTCTCTCTACGCCCCAGGCCTTCTCTACCGTGTCCCCTATTATTAGCATCTTGCGTTAGTGTAGTGCATTTGCTATAACTGGTGGCAATATTGATATGTTATTAGCTACAGCCCATAGTTTACATTAGGCTTCTCTCTTTGTGTTGTACACAAACACACACAACCTATGTGTTTTTTGGGTTTTGACCAACCTATGACATATGACGTGTAACCACCATTACAGTACTGCACAGAAGTGTCACTGCCCTAAAATCCTGGGCTCCACATACTCATCTCTCCCACCCCCACTTCAACCCTTGCAACTACTAATTCTTTCATTGTCTTCCTAGTTTTGCCTTCTCCAGAATGTCGTAGAGTTGGAATTACACAGTATGTAGCCTTTTCATATTGGTTTGTCTCACTCCATAATATGCATTTAAGGTTCCCCCATCTTTTCATGACTTGATAACTTATTTCTTTTTATTGATGAAAATATTCCATTGAACGTGGATATACCACCGTTTATCCATCCACTCAGCTACTGAAGAAGAACATCTTGGTTGCCTCCAGATTTTGGCAATTGTGAATAAAGCTCTATAAACCTTCAGGTGCAGATTTTTGTGTAGACATAGGTTTTCAACTCATAAGGTCAACCGCTGGAACATATGGTAAGAATATGTTTCGTTTTATAAGAAACTGTCAAATTGTCTTCCAAGTGGCTGTTTCATTTTATATTTCCACCAGGAATGAATGAGAGTTCCTCTTGCTCTACATCCTTGCCAGAATTTGGTGTGGTCAGTGTTCTGAGTTTTAGCCATTTTAATAGGAGTGTAGGGGTAGCTTATTTAAACATTTTTAAAATGTTTATTTATTTTTGAAAGAAAGACAAAGCATGAGCAGGGGAGGGGCAGAGACACACACATAGAATCAGAAGCAGGCTCCAGGCTCTGAGCTGTCAGCACAGAGTTCATCATGGGGCTCGAACTAACGAGCCATGAGATCATGACCTGAGCTGAAGTCGGTCGTTTAACTGGCTGAGCCACCCAGGCCGGGGGTAGCTTATTTTAAATTGAAATTTCCTAATGACATGTGATGCTGAACATCTTTTCATATGCTTATTTGCCTCCTGTATATCTTCTTTAGTGAGGTGTCTGTTCAGGTCTTTTGCCCATTTTTAATTGGGTCATTTTTTTTTCTTATTTTTCAGTTGTAGGAGCTCTTCGTATATTTTAGGTACTCTACCAGATATGTCTTTGGCAAGTATTTTCTCCCAGTCTATGGCTTGTCTTTTCATTCTCTTAACAGTGCCCTTCACAGAGCAGAAGGTTTTAATTTCAGTGAAATCCAACTTATCAATGTTTTCTTTCATGGATGGTACTTTTTGGTGTTGTTTCTAAAAACCAATCACAAAAGCAAAGGTCGTTATATATTCTCCTATGTGATCTTCTAGGAGTTTATAGTTTAGCACTTTACATTTAGGTCTTTGATGCACATTGGGTCGATTTCTGTGAAAGATCTGTTTCTAAATTCTTTTTTTTTTTTTTTTGCATGTGCAGGTCAAGTTTCCAGTGCCATTTGTTGAAAAGACTATCCCTTTTCCACTGAATTCTTTGTTTCTTTTTCAAAGACCAGTTGACTATATTCGTGTGGTCTGTTTGTCCATTCTTTTGCCAATACCACACTGTCTTGATTACTGTAGCTTTAGAGCAAGTCTTGAAGTTGGATAGAGGCAGTCCTCCAAATTTGTTATTGTTCTTCAATTTTATATGGTGAAGCAAAATGGCTGTTCTTCAATTTTATACAGTGAAGCAAAAAGACCAATTGGCTATTCTTGGTCTTTTTGCTTCACCGTATAAAATTAAGGATCAATTTGCTGATATCCACAAACTAGATATCATGTTAGAATTTTGATTAGGATTACGTTGAATCTATAGATCAAATTGGGAAGAACTGCCATCTTGACAATATTGATTCTTCCTATCTCTGCACATAGAATATCTTTCCATTTATTTAGAATTTCTTTCCTCAGAGCTTTGTAGTTTTACCTGATATAGATCTTGTATGTGTTTTGTAATATTATGCCTAAGTAGTTCTTTTTCTTTGGTAAATGGTATTGTGTTTTAAATTTCAAACTCCAGTTATTTATCACTGGTACATAGGAAAATAAGTGACTTGTATATTAACCTGGTATCCTGCAACTTTGCCACAATCACTTATTGGTTTCAGGAGGGTGTTTGTTTGGTTAGCTGGGTTTTGGGTGTTTTGTGTCTCAACTCTTTAGGATTTTCTACATAGATAATCATGTCATCTGTGAACAAACTCAGTTTTATTTCTTCTTTCCCAATCTGTAGATCTTTTATTTCTTTCTCTTTTCTTATTGCATTAGCCAGGGCGTTCAGTACAATACTGAGTAACTGGTGAAAGGGGACATCCTTTCCTTCTTTCTGATCTTAGCAGAAAAACATCTACTTGTTCCCCATTCAGTTTGATGTTAGCTGTAGGGTTTTTTGTAGATGTTCTTTATCAAGTTGAGGAAGTTCTCTCTATTCCTAGTTTACTGAGAGATTTTACTATGAATTGGCACTGGATTTTGCCAAATGCTTTCCCTGCATCTACTGATATGGTCATATAATTTTTTTAGCCTGTCGATATGATGGATTACATTAATTGATTTTTGATTGTTAAACCAGTCTTGCATACTTGGAATAAGTTCCATTTGGTCATGGCGTATAATTCTTTTTATATATTGTTGAATTAATCCTACTAATATTTTTTAAATGTTTATTTATTTTTGAGAGAGAGAGTATGTGTGAGTGGGGGAGGGGCAGAGAGAGGGAGACAGGATCCAAAGCAGGTTCTGCACTGATAGAGAGAGCCTGATGTGGCACTTGAACTTACGAACCACAAGATCATGACCCGAGCTGAAACCAAGAGACAGATACTTAACCAACTGAGCCATCCAGGCACCCCCCACTAATATTTTTGAGGATCTTTGCATCTATGTCCATGAGAGATATTAATTTGTAGTTTTATTTTCTTGTAATATCCATCTGGTTTTGGTATAAGGTTAATACAGGTTGCATAGAATGATTTAAGAAGTATACCTTCTGCTTCTATTTTCTGGAATAGACTGTACAGAACTGGTATCATTCTTCCTTAAGGGTTTGGTACAATGTACCAGTTAACCCATCTGAGTCTTGTGCTTTTTTTTTTTTTTTTGGTAACACTGTTACATATACCATTTCTTGCATAGATATAGGCCTATTCAAATTATCTATTTTTCTTTGTGAATTTTGGTAGATTGTGTAGATTGGCAGATTGTGTTTTTTGGTAGATTGTTTTGATAGATTGGTCCATTTCATCTAGGTTATCAAATCTGTGGGCATAGAATTGTTTATAAAATTCCTTATTATCCTTTCAATGTCCATAGGATCAGGAGTGATTATACCACTTCATTTCTTTTTTAAGTTTTATAATTATTCTTTTTTTTTTAATTTGAGTATAGTTGACACACATTACATTGGTTTCAGGTGCACAACTTAGTGATTTGACAAGTTTATACATTATGCTATGTTCACAAGTATAGCTACCATCTGTCCCATCACATCACTATTACAATATCACTGACTAAGTATTCCTTATTCTCTCCTTTTTATTTCTGTGGTTCACCCATTCCTTAACTAGAGGCCTGTATCTCCCTCTCCCCTTTACCCATTTTGCCCATCCTTCACTTTCATTTCTGATACTAGAAATTTGTGTCTTCTTTTTTCTTAACCAGGCTAAGGTTTACAATTTTATTTATTTTTTCCAAAGAACCAGTTATGGTTTTGTTTTTCTCTATTGACTCTCTTTTTAATTCTATTGATTTCTGTTCTAATTTCTTTTCTGCTTACTTTGGATTTAATCTGGTCTTTCTCTAGTTTCCTAAAGTAAGAGCTTAGATTATTGATTTTAGATCTTTTACTACATTCCAGTTTTGATAAGTTATATTTTCAGTTTAATATATATATTATATATATATATAATATATATATTTGTTGTTGTTGTTGTTTAGTAGGCTCCACACCCAGCATGGAGCCCAACACAGGGCTTGAACTCACGATCCTGAGAACTCACGATCCTGAGAACTCACGATCCTGAGACCAAGACCTGAGCTAAGATCAAGAGTTGGATGCTTTGGGGGTGCCTGGGTGGCTCAGTCGGTTAAGTATCCAATTTCGGCTCAGGTCATGATCTCACGGTTTGTGAGTTCAAGCTCCACGTCGGGCTCTGTGCTGACAGCTCAAAGCCTGGAGCCTGATTTGGATCTGTGTCTCCCTCTCTCTCTGCCCCTCCCCTGCTCACAGTCTGTCTCTCTGTCTCTCAAAAATAAATAAACATTTAAAAATTTTAAAAAAAAGTTGGATGTTTAACCAACTGAGCCACCCAGGTGCCCCTAGTTCAAAATTTATTTTGACTTCTTTGAGACATCTTCTTTGACGTATGTGTTATTTAGAAATGTGTTGCTTAATCTCCAAAAATTGTGGGATTCCCCCCCCCTTACTGACTTGTTTAATTTCACTGCGGTTTAAGAGTATACTTTGTATGATTTCTAGACTTTTTAATTTGTTAAGATGTGTTTTGTGTCCCAGAACGTGTTCTATCTTGGTGAATGGTCCATGTGAGCCTGGGAAGAATGCATGTCCTATTGTTACTGGATGAAGTATTCTATAATTGTCAATTAGATCTCGTTGTTTGAAAGTGCTGTTTAGTTCAGCTCTGTCCTGATTTCTGCCTGCTGGAGCTGTCAGGTAGTGATAGAGGGGTACTGAATTCTCCAACTATATTAATGGATTTGTCTATTTCTCCTTGTAGTTCTCTGTTTTTGACACATATATTTTGGTTCTCTGCTGTTAGGTGCATATGCATGAAGGACTGTTCTATTTTCTTGGAGAATTAACCTTTTTAACATTACATAATGCATCTCCTTCTCCCTGATACTTTTCTTTGCTCTGATGTCAGCTTTGTTTGAAATTAGCATGGCTTTCTGGCTTTCTTTTAGTTTGTATTAGCAAAGTACATCTTTCTCCATCCCTTTCTTTACAAAAAAAAAAAAAAAAAAAACAAACCTGTGGTAAAATATACATAAAATTTACCATCTCAATCATTTTTAAGAGTACAGTTCAGTGGTATTACATATTCACACTGTTGTGCGACCAATCCCCAAAACTTTTTCTCTCTCTTTTCTCTTCATCTAGCTGCATCTTTATATTTAGAGTGGGTTCCTTGTAGACAATATATAGCTGGGTCTTGATTTTTTAATTCACTCTGACATTCTGTCTTTTGATTTGTATATTAGACCATTAATATTTAAAATGATTATTGATAGAGTTGGATCAGTATCTACCTTTTTTTTTACTGTCATTTATCCATTTTCCTGTTCTTTTTTCTTATTCTTTTTGCTATCTACACTTTTTTCTGCCTTTTCTTGTTTTAATTAAGCATTTTAAATGATTCCATTTTCTCTCCTCTCTTACAATATCATTTTAACTATTTTTTCTAACCTTTTTTAGTGGTTGCTCTAGAGTTTGCCACATACATTTACAATTGATCCAAGTCCACTTCCAAACTGTATTATACTGCTTCACAGATAAAGCAAATACCTCATAGCAGAGTATTTCCAATTTCTCCCTTCTCTTATAAGATTGCTGTCATTCATTTCACTTATCCCTGAGTTATAATCACTGAATACATTATTGCTGTTATTATTTTGAACAAACTGTTATCTGTCAGATCAATTAAGAAGACTAAAGATTTTCTTTTACCTTCATTAATTCCTCCTCTAGCATTCTTCCTTTCTGTATGTACTTCCAGGTTTCTTTCTTTCTTTTGTACACACAAGTTTTCTTTTGTACATCATTCTCTTTCTCTCTAAAGAGCTTCTTTTAAGATTTATTGTGGGGCACTTGGGTGGCTTAGTCAGTTAAGCGTCTGACTCTTGGTCTTAGCTCACATCTTGATCTCAGAGTCCTGGTTCAGGCCCTGTGTTGGGCCCTGTGTTGGGCGTGGAGCTTACTTAAAAAAGTAGAAAAATATTGCAACATACCTCTGTTAGTGAAAAATTCCCTCAATTTTTCAAAAAAAGTATTTCTTCATTTTTGAAGGATAATTTTTCCGGATATAGAATTCTACATTTTTATTTTAAAAAAATTTTTTTAGTTTATTTATTTTGAGAGAGAGAGAACACATGTGAGCTGGGGAGAGAGAGGGAGAGAGACTCCCAAGCAGGCTCCATGCTGTCAGTGTGGAGCCTGATATGGAGCTCGAGCCCATGAACCCATGAGATCATGACCTGAGCCAAAATCAAGTTGGATGCCCAGCTGACTGAGCCACCCAGGCACCCCTACATGATTTTTCTTTTAATACTTTAAATATTTCATTGCATTCTTACTTTATATATAGTTTCTGAAGAGTGTGATGTAATTCTTATCTTTGTTCCTCTATAGGTAAGCTTTTTCCCTTCTAACTTTGACTTTTTTTTAAGGTTTATTTTATTTTTAGAGAGAGAGTAGGGGAGAGGGGAAGGAGAAAGAGAGAGAGAGAGAGAGAGAGAGAGAGAGAGAGAGAATCCCAAGCAGGCTCTGCACTGCCAGTGCAAAGCCCAATGTAGAGCTTGAACTAACGAACCGTGAGATCATGACCTGAGTCGAAATCAAGAGTTGGACACTCAACTGATTGAGCCACCCAGGCGTTCTGATATTTTTTTATAGTTTCAATATGATATGCCCAATTGTAGATTTTTTGGTATGTATCCTTTTTAATATTCTTTAAGATTCCTAAATTTGTGGTTTGTTTTCGGTCATTAATTTTGGAAAATTGTCTTAATAATTCCAAATATTTTTTTTGTTTCTATCTTTTTTCTTCTTCTAGTGGTCCCATTATGTGTATGCTACCCATTTTGTAATTGTCCCACAGTTCTCAGATATTTTGTTCCATATTTTTCATTCCTTTTCCTCTTTGCATTTCAGTTTTGGACGTTACTGGTGATACATGTTTAAACTCACTGATTCTTTGGCATGTCCAGTTTACTGATGATCCCATCAAAGGTATACTTCATTTCTGTTAAAATGTTTTTGATTTCTAACATTTCCTTTGTTTTCTAAAGTTTCCACCTCTCTGCTTACATTACCCATCTGTTCTTAAATGTTGCCCACTTCTTCCGTTAGGGCCCTTAGCGTATTAATCAGTTGTTCTAAATTCCCAGTCTGATAATTCCAACATCTTTGCCATTTATGAGTCTGGTTCTGATGCTTGCTTTGTCCAAGCTGTGTTTTCTTGTCTTTGGGTATGACTTACAGTTTCATGCTAAAAGCCAGACATGACACACTTTGTAAAAGGAATGGAAGAAAATAGGCCTTAAGTGTGAGGCTTTATGTTTATCTGGTTTGGAGCTCGACTGTGTTTGCTGTTTGCTTTGGCTGTAGGTATTAAAGGTAAATTTCCTCTGGCGTTCTTGTTTTTATCTCCCCTGTTGTCTTTGTATTTATTTCCCTAGAGAGTTTTAAAATATGGCCTGAGGGGCACCTGGGTGGCTCAGTCTGTTGAGCGTCCGGCTTCGGCTCAGGTCATGATCTTGCGGCTCGTGGGTTCAAGCCCCATGTCAGGCTCTGTGCTGATAGCCAGCTTAGAGCCTGGAGCCTGTCTTCGGATTCTGTGTCTCCCTCTCTCTCTGACCCTCCCCTGCTCACACACACTCTCTCTCTCTCTCTCTCAAAAATAAATAAAAACATTTAAAAAATTTATAAAAAAAAAAAAAAAGAAGTTTAAAATACGGCCTGAGATATGCAGTTCTTTCATTTGTAATCCCCTGTTATTATGCAGGGGTCCTACTGATGTGGTGGCAAGGTGCTGGGGGAAGGGAAGCATTCTATAGTTCTATGATTAGGTGTCAGTCTTTTTAAAAAAATTTTTAATGTTTATTTTTGAGAGATAGAGACAGACACAGAGAGAGACAGAGACAGAGCATGAGTGGAGAAGGGACAGAAGGAGAGACACAGAATCCAAAGCAGGCTCCAGGCTCTGTGCTGTCAGCTTAACCGAGATGCCACCCTGGTTGCCACCTAGGCGCCCTTAAATGTCAGTCTTTTAATGAGCCCATGGGCTTTGACCTTCACAAGTGCTCCCCAGTTGCTGGTTTTCCCCACCCTCTTAGTCAAGGCAGAAAGGTGAAAAGGCGGGCCTTAGGTATTTCCTTTCCCTGGGTCCGTTAGGCTCTGGTTAATTGGGCAGTCCATGTTAAGGAGGACACACTGCTTTGGGTGTACTTTTAATATAGCTGATTTTCTATCCTCTCTGATGGCAGCACAAAATGATTTTTCTTCACTTTTTACTGTAGGGGACCTGGTAGGGCTCCTAGAGGTAAAACTCACAAAAATGTGAGGCTCCCCCTAAGACGAGGCCCTCTTGAAATGTTTAACTATCAAGTTTGTCTACACAGAGCCTCCAGCAATTCATCAATTACTGTTAAGTCTTCCCACCAGGTACTGGCTCCATCCCTGGGGTTCCTTACCTGAGCTTTTGTCTTTGGTAAGTTGTGACAAGCTGTGTACACCTGTCTCTCCAATTATGCAGGCGCCACTCTGCCCTATGACTTCCATTTTCTGATGGAACTAAGAAGAGTAGATGATTTGTGGTTCATTCAGCTTTTGTTGTTGTTGTTGTTGTAAGGATGGGAGTGTTCACTCCAAGCCCCTTACATGCTGGACCAGAAAACCTCTGTCTATTTAGGAATCAATCTATGAAGAAAGCAGGTAGATCTGGAGGCAAGAAGAGTTGCAGAAGGGGACAACTGGTCTCCTTCCTAAGACTAGACCACATGCCCAGACCAAGGGCCTTCCTAGTTGGGGCAATCTTTTCTCCAGGAAGCCTACAGGACAACCTTAGGCTGGATGGAACCTCTCCCCTAAACCCTGTGCAGACCTCTATCATTGCACTTTTGTCAGGAATTAAGAGTGTCTCTCTTATTCATCATTGGGTAAAAGCCAAGGGTCTAATGCCAGATATAGGTCCAAGGGAGAGCCTAAGCTTGAGTGAAATGTTTCTAAAATAGTTCTCAAATTGAGATACATCAAGCCCCAAACAGAGGAAAGTAAGACCATCAGAACAAGCTTAGAGATCCAGACAACCTCCCCAGGAGGACCACACAGAGGGTAGAGTACTTACCTGCTGCCATCCTGTATTTTAGGGGTGGTGGGGCCCAGGACAGGGTGGACACTCGCAGAGCATAATAAAACTATCTATCTCTGGAACAGTCTGTGCGCCTCAAGATCAGGACGTGTCAGATTCCTCAGAGCATAGGGCTGGCATAAAGCAGCCTCAGTAAGTACATGGCCTGGACTGATCCTTAGAAAGCCCAGAGCCCAATATTGGGCAGCACAATTAACAAGGGGTCAGCCCACAACCCTCACATCAAACTATCCCTGTCCCCTCTCCATGGAGAGTCAGAGAGCAGGCTTCCTAGCTTAGGCAAGTACTCCATGAAGGGGATTCAGAGATGTCTTCACTAAGAAGACCCATCTGTCTTGGAACCAGACAATGTACTGTTGAAGCAGGACAAGTGCAGAGCCCAGCCAGGAAGCTGAGAGTCCAGGCATGTCCAAGCTGCCTACTGGGTGGTCCCAAGGCACTAGCACCAGGCAGTACATATCTCAGACGCCCTCAGAAACAGAGAGACCAAGGGCATGGCACAAATGTTGCTACAGCAAGCAGACTTTAATTGAGGGTGTAAAGCCAGGGTGACCCCAGCCTCTTCGGTTACATTAGCTTCTCCTTTCTCCTCAGGACACAGGCAGGAAGGAGGGCCGTTTTCTACCAAGAACCTAGAAATCAGTCTCCATCCCCAAGCTGTATTATGTGGACTGGTTTGGATCTCTCTCATTCTGGTTGGCTTGCAATCTTGTTTTCAAGCATTTTTCTTCCTTGAGAACAGGAGTCTTCTCACGTTCATCTAGGTCTTGAGCCACCTTGGAATTAAGCTTCCTTTACACTCTTCCACAGCGATCTGCATGGCCAGCTCCGTCCCTCTGTTACCCTTCAAATCTTCACTCAGACGGCACCTAGTTGACAAGGCTCTGCTACAGTCTGCTCCCTCTGCCAACCCCCCAGCATTCCCAGTCTCCTGCACTTTGTTTTGTACTTTTTTGTAACTCTTGTCGAGTTCTCTGTCTTTGCTTTTTCCGCAGTTTGGGCATGATACGCCTACTTACATCATACAGCCTATATTGACTGCATCTTAGTATCACCAAAATGTAATCTCCATAAGAGCTGGCACTTTTGTCTGGTCACTGATATCCCCAGTGCACAGAAATGGGATGCAAATGGCATTCAATAAATGAGTGTGTATGAATGAGAAGCGAAACCTAGGTTTACATCCCGCCCTGTCACTTCATAGCCTGCTGTGTGCCTTAGGCATATTGTTCCCCTCTCTGCCTCAGTTTCCCAATCTATGAGATTGGGGTCCAAGCACTCACCTTGCTGGGTTACGCCTGTGAAATGCCTGGCAGGGTGCTTGGCATGAGCACATGGCTAACACATGGGCCGGCCCATTGATGTAATTACTGGCCCTCTCAAACTCTTCAGTTTCCATGTTGTAAGTACCCTTTGCTCGGGGCATCACTAAGGCAGCTGATGTGGGGTTTGTGATGAGGGCCCAAGGCCAAGAAAAACTCAAAGGTCCCAGGATTCCCCCTTTCCTGTACCAGCTTAGCTGACTTGAGGGCAGCTAGCCTCAGGCCCTCCACGCCCCCCCCTCCGCCCCCCGTTACATGGCAGCACAGGATCTGGAACCAGTCTTCTGGTCCTGTGAGAAATCTGAGCCCTCTTTGATCTACTCTACCACATTTGACATAGTTGATTTTCTAAGCCCTCTGACCACCAGGGATCAAGCCCACAACAAGGAAGGGACTCAGAGCTCACCAGGATCTCACAGATGTGCAGACAGGATCAGGCCACCACGTGCACAGGAAACGCTTCCAACTGCCTGGTACCTGTGGGATGAAAAGAGGATGGTAAGGAGTGGGTTCCTCCATCAAAGTTCAGGGTCGCAGGCTCTGGAATCAGCCTGAGTTCATGTCCTGCCTCCAGCACTCAGTAATTGTGGATTCTTTGGTTTCCTAAGGTCTCTAAGCTTCAGTACACTTAGCTGTGAAATGAAGATATTAAAAGTGCCCACTTCACTGGATTGTGATGGGGATTAAGTGAGATATGTTCATGAAGTACCTTAGCACATTGCCTAGCACCCAACTTCAGTAATGACTGTTTATTCACTTTCAAAGGCCTTTAAACACCAGATGAGCTCTATGGGACCACCTTGCCAGTGGTGGCTTTGGCCAGTAGGAACCATATAAACCATGGCCGTGAGGTAGGGAAAAGGTGAAACGTAACCATGCCTTCAGGACTGTTCAACTCAACCAGCCTGAGAAGGGACAGCTTCCTCTAAAACCTGAAATTCAAATCCTCTCTAACGGCCTGTCAAACGAAACTTATTCTGGAAATTACAACGTATTCACATCTCTATTCCTATTTCCTCAACAAATGTTTACTAGACATGCACTCTGTGCAGTGCTTTCTGCTAGGTGTCCCTGCAATGGGATACAGGCCATGGGGGAGATGGGCATGCAGACGGTCTCAGTAGGTTTGGCACGGGTTTTCACCAGAAACAATACAAGCTCAGTAGAAGGGCAATTACTCTGGAAGGGGAGATGAGAAAAAGCTTCTCAGAAAAAAGAACTTCTGGGCTATTTTGAAAGATGAGTAAAACACAGCAGGGAGGAAGGCATAGAGGCAAAGGCCATGTCCAGTTCAGTGTCTGCATTTTGTTCTGCTCAGCTGGATCACATAGCTGGAGAGGTCACTGGAGGGGCCAAGACCATGCAAGTCCTTAAATACTAAGGAGCATAATGTGATCCACCTATACAGAAAACCAGGACTTGGCACTTAATCCTGAAGGTTGCGAGGAACCACTGCACAATTTATAAACAAGGTAGAACCTAGCATATGATATTAATTTATTCTGTAAGTTATTCACTTTTAAAAATAGAAACACAGTACACAAGCACATAGCACAAAATCAAAAGATCCCAAAGGGTTCAGAGTGGGAAAAATTCATCCTCCCTCCCAATCCTTTTCCCCAGCCACGCAGCTCCCTCGCCCTGAGACAACTCCTGCTACCAGGGTCCTGTGGAGCTCCCCAGACGAGGCTAATCACTCTCTGCACGTGCGGAAATGGTGGCAAAGTAAACATGCGATTTTGTGGCTCTTTTTTTCATTTATTATCTTTTGGAGCTTAATCTCTATTAGCACATTTTCGGTTACCACATTTTAATAACCCTGCAGTATTCCAATGAGAGATATTTAGATTGTTTTAGATCAGCATTTCAGAAGGTGCCCGCCCTTGGGCCAGGACTTAGGGAAGGGAAGGGAGCCATAGGTGGGCACCTCAGCCCTCCCCATCTTCCTCCTTGGAGGTGGCCAGCTGTCCTGACCATCCTGGCCAACATGCTAGGGATAGCAGGGGTGGCAGACTAGAAGACACAAAGAACTGAGCCTCGGATGATGTGGCTGGGTTGTGGCACCGATCTGGGTCTGCCCACCTCCTGAAATTTTGTTATGTGAGGAAAATTGGCTCTTATTTATTTAAAACAGTATAGTTGCTTTACTTGAAGCTGACCGTACTCCGAATTGAGAGAGCAGTTTCCTTCTCTCTTCCCTTTCCTTTTTTAATCCTGTTTTTCAGAGATTCCACACAGAGTTAGGGGAACGAATGAGGAAGGCCAGGGACCTAGTTTTATAACTGTATTAATCATAACTTTTATTTTCCGTATTCTGATACTTGGACATCTGGGAATTGCTACCCCTAAAGAGACTGGCCCATTTCTTTCTTCTTTTTTTTTAAATTTTTAAAAATTTTAATTAAAAAATGTTTTTAATGTTTATTTACTTTTTAGAGAGAGAGAGAGAAAGAGAGAGAGAATGGGGGAGGGGGAGAGAGAGAGAGGGAGACATAGAATCCAAAGCAGGCTCCAGGCTCTGCGTTGTCAGCACAGAGCCTGACATGCGGCTTGAACTCACAAATCATGAGATCATGACCTGAGCCAAAGTTGACACTTAACCAAATGAGGCACCCAGGCACCCCTGGGTTAGCCAATTTCTAAAGATGGTAAACAACCTGCCAATGAATGTGCCTTTCAAAAGGAAGCCAACCATTCTGGGGACATTCCCCTAACCACCTCTTTTTTTTTTTTTTTTTTTGTATATGGATTGTTTTTTATTTATTGTTTGTTTCAAATTTTTATTTAAATTCTAGTTAGTCTAGTTATAAATAGTGTTATATTGGTTTCAAAAGTAGAATCTAGTGATTTATCACTTACATATAACACCCAGTGCTCATCATAACAAGTGCCCTCCTTAATGTCCATCCCCCATCTAGCCCATCCCCCACCCACCTCCCTCCATCAACCCTCCATTTCTTCTCTATAGTTAAGAGTCTCTTATGGTTTACTTTCCTCTCTCTTCTTTTCCTTCCCATATGTTCATCTGTTTTGTTTCTTAAATTCCACATGAGTGGAATAATATGGTATTTGTCTTTCTCTGACTGACTTATTTCACTTAGCATAATACATTCTTGCTCCAACCACCTCATTTATCAGGCTCCACCTGCTCTAATCACCCCCAAGCCCGGTACTAGACAACCAGGGACAGCCTCTATGCCCCCAAGCCCACTGACATTATTCAAACTATGCAATCCTAAACCTGCTTACCCTGCCTCACCTGTTCCTTCCCATGTGGTTTCCCATGGACACCACAATAAAGGCTGTGGCACAGTTTCCCCCCTCGTCCCTGGCGCTTCCCCATGTGGCCCTCATGGCGTGGCATACCTCTCTAAGTATAAGAAACTATCTTTTCAATGGCAGCTGTCTCCTGATCTGTTGGCCTTACCACACCTAAACAGTAATAAAACCTATATTAAAATAACAACAAGGAACTCTTTTACTGGATCTTCCAGAAGAGTGGCATAGTGAGGCAAACAATTACTAACAACTAGTTCCTTTCTTGCCCTAAAGCTCTGAACAGTAAGTTCTTAGAAAACAGGGACTATATTTGAAACAACTCTGTCTCCTCTCTACAGCACTAGAAGTAATGCCTCACATCAAATAATGGCCCGATAAGGGTCCTCAGAGGGTCCTCAGAGAACTCGCAGTTCAGGGCAAAGACAGACATATAAACCAGCAATGACAATTACTCTGTAAATGTTCTAATGGAGTCATGCACAAAATAGAGTGAGACAAAGGAAGAAACAACATCTGAATTTGGTTGGGAAATTCAGGAAGGTTTCATAGAGCATTTGAGTTGGGACTTAGCTGACAAATAGGACTCGGCCAGGCAACCAAAAGGAGCACATTATTGCAGTAGGGAAGGGGGTAGATAGAAAGCATTCCAGACACAAACATGGGGAAAGAGGAGAGCAAGACACATTCTGGTAACTTCTCTGCAAGATGACCATTATCTCTTTCTGAGATGGAGGATAAATTGTCCTTGCTTTTTCTCACAATCCAAAAATCTAGCCCCACTAGCCTTGGCTATGGCACTCAAAGATTTGCTGAATGACTACTTAGAAACTTAAATGGAATTTAACACCTGTGTTCAATATTAGTAATTACTTATTAACACTCAGTCCAATTAATACTCATGTTTAATAATAAATGCTGATTACTAAGTATTACGTAAGTTTTAAAATATTAGCTATTAAATACACATCTAGACTAATCAAACTGCTGGTCAAAATCTCTCCCCTAGACAGAATCCTTACTTCGTGAGTCATTTGGGGACCTTCAAAAACAAGTTTATTCTCTAGGAGTCCATGGTTGAGTGTGCTACACCAACTTGCCTCTCCCAAAGGTGCTCCCGGTAAAGGTTAGGATGGTTGCCACATGTTTTACTTTCTACTAGATGACTAGGTAACCTATGCAGTATGAATTTGAATTAGGTCTTTACATCTATACATAGACAAACATACATGATTCTCAAGTAAGCAACCAGGCAGTGGGCAAGAAAAGCCAAGTCAACATGAAGGCAAAGGCTCTCTATTACCTTCTGTGGAAACCCAAATCCTGAGATTAGGATTAGGATGGTTGCTCAGGGAGGAGAGGGGATGGAGGCAGGGGAATCTGAGAGCATGGGGAAGGAACTGACGGTCTCTCAAAGAGTAGGCATTGGGGTCCTGCTCCCCAGTGCTCAGGGGTGTGGAGCTGGATCTCTGACACCCAGCTTCCAGGCCCCACCCAAGATTCCGGGGGCAGAAGGAAACAACCCAGCTATCAGACTTGATGTGACTGCCTGGACTGGGCAGTAGCTGTTTCAGAAGTAATCTGATGTCTGGAAGGGCCTTCCTGGCATCTTGACACCACATAAGATCTGGATAACTTTGCATAATCTTGGCATTTTGGGGGAGCCCACCAGCAAGACAGATGATGGGGAGGGGTCTGGGTAATTGAATTAAAGGAAAACAAAGATATGCAGTATTTCCTGCATGTATTAATCTATAGGTTGAAAAATCCCTCCAACTACACATTTTCCCCTTGATTCCTCAGGACAGTCAAGCCCAGAAGGTTCTGCAGGCTGGCAAGCATCCACCTATCTAAGAAAAAGAGTATTTGGGTGTTTATTTTGTGGGTCCACTATCAGTCCAGGAATAAAAGGCCTTTTTCCTTTCCCTTTGTATTCTTGATAGGAAATGAGGAGGCGAAGTGCAGAAAGCAAAAGCAGATTCTGTATTGCAGCTGGGGAGGAGACAGAAAGATGATGAATCCACCAGCTCAGGGATCAATCAGGAAGGAAGCATCCAAAATGTCAGTGGGGACCCGAATGACCCAGCATTAGTGCTTTCAGCACACAATAGGCCTCACTGAACTCTCGCTGCATTTGTCCTAAGCAGAGCAAATCCGGATCCCTTTGAATACACAGGCCCCAAGGCTCTCCTCATAGAATGTGCTTCTTATAGACGGAGTCTGACCGAGTCTTTGGGGGAACAGCTGCATCAGGCAGTGGGAGCTAAGAGTAGGTATGCCACACAGCCCCCACTGGGTCCAAACTGGGGCTCTGCTTGGTTCCCCCTCTATGCAGTTACCACCTTTGGTTGTATTCCAGCAGCTTGGGGAAACAGGCGAACAAGCTCCCTTTGCAGGGGAGAACATGGTGGAACCCCACTTTCAGGAGACTTGGACCTGCTTACCCTTCTAGGTTGTTGGACTTCACTTCAAATCCACCTGGTACACGCATGACTAGAATGAAGAGCAGAAGAGAAAGTTCTGTTTGCTACCCTTTTAGAATTCTAACCCCAGAATATGCGTGTTAGACATTAGTTATTTAGAGAATTATTCCAGCATAAAAGAGGCCTCACTCCTTGACCCCATTCCCAACTCACATCACATTCCAGCACAAACTGAAAAGCTGAATGAAGGGAACCTTATTCCTGCTCTGGTTTGGTGAATCTCTCCCTCTTCCTCTCCTTATCACTTCTGTCCATGTAGACAGATGTAGAAGTGAGAAAAGAAGAAACTCTTAAAAGAAAAAAAAAATCCTCATCACTTTCCTCAAACAATTGTAAGAAAAAGAGATCTGGAACCTGTGACCCATGTTTAAGACCCACATGGTCTGAGGCACCAGGGTGGCTCAGTTGGTTGAGCATCCGACTCTTGATTTCTGCTCGGGTCTTGATCTCACGGTTCATGGGACTGAGCCCTGCATCTGGCTCTGTGCTGACAGCAAGGAGCCTGCTTGGGATTCTCTCTCTGCCCCTCCCTTGCCGTCTCTCTCAAAATAAATAAATAAACAAACATAAAAAAAAAAAGATCCATATGGTCTGAATTCTCTATTTGGAATCTTTAGAAAAGGATTATACCTATGTTTTCCCTTTTTACTTCTTCCCTGCATGCAGTTACCTGGACACACCAGAAGTCCCTGTACTACGGACACTCCAGCATCCCAGACCCATGACTCTGGGCCAGTAATTTCTAACAGGAATCTGTAGCTACTTTCTATACCATAATGTGCCTTCTTTAAGAAGATCTCCTGTTCTCTACAAACTGGACATGAAGCCCTTTTTCTTGGAAGGGGAAGAAGAATGGTCTTTGCCTTGTCTCATTGCTGGGAAGAGTTTTAAGGGCTAGCATATTCCAGAAAATTACAGTTCATTTTAATTCTAATATCCACTCATTCCAGAACGTGTTTCCTGAAGTTTGTTCCACTGAATAATAGTTTTTCCAAATTTTTTAGTGATTAAAATAGACTAAGGTCAAATAATTTTGAAAAAAATATGTGTATTTTGAAAATCTCTCCCTCTTAGAGGTTTACGTTCACTAGTATATTCAAGGTGCTGAGAAGTCATGAGGTAAAGAAATCTGTTCACCGGACTTTTTCAAATATATATGACTCAATAACCACCTTTTCCACATAAGACCCTTAACATCCACCAACTTCCTTAGGAAAGACTGTCCTTGGCAACATAGGAGCATCTGGTTTCCTAATTGTTACAATGAGGCTCAATCAATAACTCTAACCTGTTTCAAGGAAATAATCCAAGATTCAAAAAAAAAAAAAAAAAGCTCTCTATAAGAGAAGTTAATCGCAATGTTGTTTGTAATAGCAAAAACCTGGAAACAACTGAAATATTTTAAAATAGGGATTGAGAAAATATGTAATGGTGCAACTATGTCAGAATATCATGTAGCCACTAACAATATTTATGAAGAATTCTCAAAAACCTATGAAACTTACCCAACATTAAATATATGCAATTTTTAATATATCAGTTATACCTCAAAGCTATGGGTTTTTAAATTTTTTTAATGTTTATTTATTTTTGAGAGAGGAAGAGAGACAAAGCATGAGTGGGGAAGGGGCAAAGAGAGAGGAAGACACAGATAGGAAGCAGGTTCCAGGCTCTGAGCTGTCAGCACAGAGCCTGACGCGGGGCTCAAACATATGAACTGTGAGAACATGACCTGAGCCAAAGTTGGATGCTTAATTGACTGAGCCACCCAGGTGTCCCAGCTATTTTTTAAACAGCTTCGGGGTAGGGGCACCTGGGTGACTCAGTTGGTTAAGCTTCCAACTTTGGCTCAGGTCATACTCGCTGTTCCCGGGCTCAAAGCCTGGATTCTGTGTGTGTGTCTCTCTCTCTCTGCCCCTCCCCAACTCATGCTCTGTCTCTCCCTCTAAAAGATAGATAAACATTAAAATTTTTTTAAACATGTAATAAATAAGTAAAAGCTATGAAAATATAAAGTGTCAGGTGAAATACTTGTATATACAACATGTTCACAACTACATACAAAATACGCCTAGAAAAAATATATGATTTAAATGTCTTCTGGGTCTGGTAATATTGTACGCTAGAGCTCCTAAAACCTTTGTGCTATATAATATCTAAAAACACTTGATATAATATTTTTAAGGCCTCCTTTTAGGTGGCTTGATAGGCCTGTAAGAAAGCAAGGAAAGGCCAATGAAATTAGGAAGCTGGTCAAGGTAGGGGAATAGTGAGTTTTTAAGAGGGTGAAAACCTTGGAATAGTCTAAAATAGTCTAGAATGGTAGTTCTTAGTAGGGAAGGCATTGACCCCCAGGGAGCAATTATTAAATAAGTGGGGGCATTTTTGGTTATCGCAATTAGAAGCCACTGTTGGTATTTGACTAGGTGAGGGGTCAAGGATGCTAGACATCCTGAAAAGTACAGGGCAGTTACTCACAACAAAGAGTCATCCTACACTCCCTCATGATTTTCAAGTGAATCTCTGGCCATCCATGTAGATGAAACACATGCTTATAATCATTTGAGCCTAGAGCCTAACCCTGTATTACATGATTTTAATACATCCAGAACTTTTCAGGAATTCAACCACTGTGTAAATCCAGGGAAAACGAAACTTTGTTTTATTTGGAAATTTGTCAAGGATTGTTCATCATTTTGAAAAACGACATTGCCAGTAGCATTGCCACTACGGTATTCAAGTCACCAATACCAAATACATGGATCAGTTCTAGTGTTTACAAATTTGGTGAATCTACATATAGGGGGGTGAGCACTTGATTACTTTGTTACGTTTTCTAGTACAGTGGAATTTGAGCATTTGTATATTAAAATACTTAAAATTTTACCACAAACTAGTTTTCTATTATTTCTTTATATCATATTTATGGCATTATTTATTGATTTTGGTTGAAATGGTGTGGAATCATATGCAATTGTCTACAAATTTCATTCCAATGATCTAAAGGAGACGTTACAAATTATTTGTTATGGGGGCATTCAGTTTGATGGGATTGAAAATCACTGCAGTATATAATCCCTACAACTTGATTTTCTCATTTTAACAATAAGACAGAATTTTTGCATATGTAGCTTACATGTACCATAGTTTGCGTAAATACTATTAATGAACACATAGGTTATTTCCAATTTTGTGATGTTAGAAACAATGAATGTAATAAAATCTTCCCACACACATCTTTGTGCAGAGGTGCAAAGATATTGAGAAGTGAAGTTGCTAAATCAAGAGTAGATATCTTTTACCTTTTAAAAGGCACTGCCAAATTTCTTTCTAAAAATGCATGCCAACTTATATTTGCACCAATATTGGATAAAATAACCTTTCCCCACACGTGTTCCTTCCCAACATTTAACTTTTTCTATCTTTTTAATATTTGTAAATCTTTGGAGATAAAATTGTTTCTCATGTCAAGTTGCATTTTCCTAACGCTAGTCAAGTTGATTGAACATCTTTTGAAAGGTTTCTGAGCCACTTGACTGCCTTGGTTAATTGGGAATTCATATCTTTTGTACATTTTTAATTTTTTGTTGACTTGTAGGAGTCCTTCATATATTCTAACTATGAATTATTTGTTTAACATGTATGTTGGAGATTAACTTTCCCCTATTCCACTTTCTATCTTTCAATTTTGGTCATACAGAAGTTAAAATTTTTGATATAGTCAAACTTATCACTGTTTTCCTTTTTGCTTTATTGGTTTTGATCTTCGTAAAGAAGGCTTTTCCTAATCTAGATGTCGTTTTCAATGGCCACATAATTTTCCATTGTATGGATGTACCATGATTTATGAAATTCTCTCTCACTATTGGAAATTTAGTGATAGGCTGGTCCATCCTTTCACTAATATAAACAATGCTGTGAAAAACAACTGAGTGTTCTACTTGGTTTTTTTTTTTAATTTTTTAAAAAGTTTATTTATTTATTTATTTTGAGAGAGAGTTTGAGCAGGGGAGGGGCAGAGAGAAAGGATGAGAGAGAGAATCCCAAGCAGGCTCTGTGCTGGCAGCTAGCACCAATGACGGGCTTGAACTCATGAACCGTGAGTTCATGACCTGAGCCAAAACCAAGAGTCCAAGTGCTTAACCATTGGAGCCACTCAGGTGCCCCTCAACTTGATATTTTTAACATAATTTAGGACTTAGCAAACAGCCCAATAAATGTTTCTAGAGGGGAGAGGGGAGAAAGGTAAGAAGACTTTTCCACCCTACATTCAAGGTATGTTTAAAAATGCAGCCCACGGGGCATCTGGGTGGCTCAGTAGGTTAAACCTCCGGCTTCAGCTCAGGTCATGATCTCACAGCTCCTGAGTTCAAGCCCCTATCTGGCTCAGGATCCTCTGTTTCCCTCTCTCTCTCTGCTCCTCCCCAGCTCATGTGCTTACTCTCTCTCAAAAATACGTAAACATTAACAAAAAATAATTACAATACAGCCCAATGTCAACCAAATTATTGGGGAATTAGTTCTAATTCTACTTCTCTTTTGGCCCATCTAATCAAGAGTTGACTCAGCCTCCCCCTAAGGCCGCCCTTCCACAGGGCAATACTGCGTGACACACCTTTAATCACATACCTGAGTCTACCTTCCTATCCTGACTTCGGTTTTCAGGTGCCACTTTGCTTGGCAAGTCCTCAAGGTTTAATTCCTGGAAGATGGTGAATGGATCTGAGATGAGGCATGGGGAAGAGAAGCCTCATACCCAGGAGGTTGGATTGTCACAGATTTGCCAGACCTAGCTCTGATTCCAGCAGGTGAAACTTCTATCCCAGAGGCAGGGTTTCATTTCCAGCCCGTGAGTTTTCACTTCCAGCTGGTGAGGTTTCGTTTCCAGCTGGTAGGGCTCTGTATCCCACAGGCAGGGCTCTGTATGCCCCTGGTGGGGTTCCATATCCCACAGGTGGAGGTGTGTATCCCCCTGGTGGGTATCCATATTCCGCCTGCAGGAGTCCATATCCAGCCTGCGGGAGTTCGTATCCAGCCTGTGGCAGTCCGTATCCAGCCGGTGGAGGTCCATATCCAGCCTGTGGAGGTCCATAGACAACAAGTGGGTATGCTGAGGAAGAAAAAAAAAAATCAGTTACTCATTTTTTAGAGTGGACAAGGAATAGGTAAGAAGGAAGAAGACAAAAAACTATGCTGGAGCAAACTGACACAGGAAGAGAATTGAGGCAGAATAATGCTAAAGCCAGATCCTCCAGTCCCCCCCAGGTGAAGGCTTTATCATTTCCTGTTGTGGAGGGGTTCAAATTAACATGAAAATATCCCTACAGTTATATCTCTATATTACTTAATACTTGTGGTCAGATACATATTTTACTTAATAAATTTTGTTTGATTATGAAGAAAGTAATAAATGCTCAATGAGGAATATGTATTTAGAAAACAGAGAAAAGATGAAATTTAAAAATTACTTATAATTCCACTATTAAAGACAAAAACTTAATATTTTGGTGTATTTCTTTTTAGGATCTCTGTTAATACTTTTTATACAATCATGATCATAACAACCATACAGTTTTTTATCTGGCTCTTTTTGCTTGGCATTATAAAAAAGTCTCTATATTATTAACATTTTTCATAAATTAAAAGCCAGGCAACATTATGTCATATGGATAGGTGCTACTTAATTTCCCTGTTGTAGAAGAGTGTGTGTTGTTTCCAACGTTCTGATTCACATTATAATAAACATAGGTTTTATTTATTTCCTTGGCTACATTCCCAAAGTGGTTTAATGAATCAATGAATGGGCAACTATCAAGTTATTTTGCTGTAATCCATATTTATGTTTGAGCTAATTTAAAAAACTTTAAAAGAGCTATCTTAAAGATGCTCAAAGACTAAAGGAGAATGTGAAGAAAGTCAAGAAAATGATGTGTGCACCAAACAGAAATATCAGTAGAAATGGAAAACTTAATAAGAAACCAAAAAGAAATTCTGGAGCTGAATAGTACCATAACTGAAAAAAATTCACTAGAGAGGTTCAAATTCAGATTTGAGTAGGCAGATGAATGAATCCGTTAACATGAAAATAGAATGATGGAAACAGTAGAGATTGAGAAACACCCAGAAAAAATACTGAAGAAGAGTGAACAGAGCTTGAAGGGTCTGTGGGACGCCATCAAGCAGACCGACATACACACCGTGGAAGTCCCAGAAGGAGGAGAGAAAGGGACAGAGCAAATATCTGAAGAAATAATGACTGTGCACTTCCCAAATTGGATGAAAAACATGAATATAAACATCCAGGAAGCTCAATGAGCTTCAAGTCAGATGAACTCACAGAGACCCAGCGGAGATGCATTTTAATTAAACTTTCAAAAGCCAAAGATAAAGAGAGAATTGTGAAAGCAGCAAGAGAGAAGTGAATCACCCACATACAAGGGATCCTCAATAAGACAATTAGCAGATTTCTCATCGGAAACTCTGGAGGCCACAAATAAACTGTCAGACAAGAGTCCTCTATTTGGCCAAACTCCTTCAAGAATGAGCGAGAAATGAAGATGTTCCCAGATAAACAAAAGCTGAAGGAGTTCATTACCACTAGACTGGCCCTGCGAGAGGAGCCTCAGGGAGTCCAGCAGGGTGACCTGAAAGCACACCAAACAGAAATTTGAAGCCATATGAAGGAATGAAGATCTCAGTAAAGGTAAATCACTGGACAATTACAAAAGCTAATATTACTGTTAACAATGGCTTGTAATTCCATTTTTTTGTTTTCTACATAATGTAAGGGACTAATGCATTTAAAAGGATTATTAGATTATATTTTTAGGCATATAACATATAAACACGTCATTCTGTGACATCAGTTAGTATACAAAACAAAGAGCCAATAGACATGCATGTCATGCTCCAAGGTAAACCCAAGAAACAGCTGCATTTTGGGGCCTGTCGGCAGCCTGTTAGCAAACCCTTTGTGGCCCACCAGTAAGCCATGGACCACATTTGAGAACCACTGTGGACAGGCACAACTGTTAGAGGGTACAGGGCATACAGGTGGAGTCCTCAGTGAGGTTGAAGGGCAGGGCATAAGCATGATGGCTATACGTGTGTGAAATTGGAAGGGGGAAGTGGGCAAGAGCACACATCTTATGCTCAGGCTACACGCGGGAAGGGAGTGCTCCCACTAACGGAAGTTGCCCAGGTATGCTCTGTATGTGTACATTACAGTAAAAAGTAAGCCTGAAACTGAAGCCCAGCCTTGCTGATGTGCCACTGGGTTTCAGTCTAGAAACAAAGTCATGGACTTCACCATTTTCCAATTCCCTACACCTCTGCTGTTTCTCCTGCAGCAGAGTTGGAAGCAAGCTAGCAGTGAATGGATCTTTGAGCCCCTGGTATACTTTTCTGCCTCCCAACAAGAAGTCCCCTGCCATGCCTTACCTGGACAAGGCATCTGTTGTGTGCACATCATGTTCCCCTGCCCAGGAACTGCATACATTCCTGGAGGGCTGAACCAGTAATTCATACTTCCAAGTGGAACTCCTGTGGCAGCTGGGAAGACAAGTTTGGCAAAATAGGGACTCTTTAATTTGTTTAACACAGATATACAGCAGCTACCAACCAAACAATTAATAGAGTAGTAACCATTATCTTACTAACACAAGTGTCCAACAATGCTCCCAGGATATCAGATAAAAAATATACCAGTCCCTTGTCCTGAACCATATGCTTCTTGAGGGCAGAGATTATGTCTTATTTGCCTGTGCTTATCCAGGGCCTAGGATAGCACCCACCATAATTAATATTCAGAAAAAAATTTCCAACTGAGGATTCTATAAAGCTGGCAAGATACATCGATCAAAAACCAATGTCTTGGCAATGTGACAGAGAAGAAAGCAAGCACTTCTGTTTGTCTCCCTCTGCATCTCTCTTATAAAGGCCCTTGCGATGGCATTTGGGGCCCACCTGGATAACCTGAGGTTATCTCCTCAAGATCCTTAAATGAATTTCTGCAGAGATTCGTTTTACAGACAAGGGAGCATTCACAGATTCTGAGGATTAGGACACGGATATGTCTTTGGGAGCTATTATCAGTCTACTACACTACTTTCTGGTATCTGGCATCTGACCACAAGGAATATACACTGCTTCCAGGCCTGGCCTATGCAGCCTTTCCAGGTGAAACCTCTATTTCCCTCTCGGCCAGCCAGTCAGAGAGGCTGTGGAAGTCATGTGTTAAAGATGGCAGAGACCCTATTACCCTGAGTCCCTGAAGGGCTTTGTGGAACACAGCCCCCTTTTATCTCTGCTCATTGATCTTTATATAAGCAGTAATATCTATTGTCTTAAGCTATTGATATTTTGGGGCTTATCTGTTTCAATAACTAGCATTATCTTAACTAACTCATTCTAAATCTAAACTTGTCTTCCTTAGCCCTGTTTCCTCCTTTTCAATATTCTATTAGTATCCTTCCCAGAAGTAATTATTTTACTAACTTATATGTTTGCATATTTCTTTTTTTTATGTTTATTTATTTTTGAGAGAGACAGAGAGACCGAGAAGGGGTGAAGAAGGGGCAGAGAAAGACGGAGACACAGAATCCGAAGCAGGCTCCAGGCTCTGGGCTGTCAGCACAACTAACAAGCCATGAGATCATGACCTGAGCTAAAGTCCGACACTTAACCAACTAAGCCACCCAGGCACCCTGTTTGAGTATTTCTTATGTGACTCTCACTAGACTGTAAGTTTAACAAAGGCAGGGGACTATGTATGTCTTGTTCACTGTTGTGTTCTCAACCATCTCACATAGTGTTTGGATACAATAAGTAAAGGGTCAAAGAATCAAATCATCAAGTATGATGGGTTGTTAATCCCAAAGGCCTCAAGGAAGCCCATCTCACAATCCCTGACTCTTGCTCGGGGAGCAGGGGTAGACAGACATTGGGCCAAGTTCACCTAAGTTGCCCAAACCCTTTCCAAGAGGCTATGTAACTGCTAGGACTCTGAACCTCACTTTGCAAGCCAAGAAGTATATCTTAAGAAAAGCACAAAGAGGATCCCCTCAAGTTGCCCGATTCTTAGCCCATAATCCTAAAAATAGGATTTTTTTCACCCTCTACTGTGTGGTGAAAAATAAGAGCGAATTCAAGACCCAGTATGCAATTATTCTGAGTTTTCCAGACATCTGTAGCAAAGAAGAACTGAGCTTTCAAGTATCCCCTGCCTCTGGGTGCCATATGGCCATGCTCTGTCAGCCAGGACCCCTTGTTATCCAATGTCAGGCTTCAGATGCTGTCTGCCCTCTGGACAATGAAGAGCTATTGGCTGGGTGCAGTATACGAATTCCTTGGCCTTTATATCTTGCACTGTATCATTAAAGGTAATAGTAACACATTTTCTTACTCCTCAACTTCCTATATATGGCTTTTCGGCCACCTGTCTTTAGCATTTCTGTTTTGCTAAGACCACCACAAACTAAAATGCACTGCACGGTTTTCAGTCTTCATTTGATGCTGGAAACTTCTCTTCCTTGACTTCTGGGATGATAAACTCACTCAACTCTCCTCCTACCTCAGTCAGCCCCACCCTGCCCACCCCTTAGATGTCGAGGACCTTGGAATACTAGCCTTTATTCACTGACTGAGCCTATCACTCACATGGCCCCAGAGATGACCAGGGTGCTGAGGAGTTCCAGATCAGTCTCTAGATACAGTTCATCTTTGGAGTTCTGAGCTGCACGTCCGCTGGCCTCTAGCATTCCAGTGTACCTCACATTTAATAGATGCAGCGGTTAAGAGGATAGGATCAAAAAAACACAGCATCTACTTACATACTATATTTATACAGTATTCCTGCCAAAATGCATGACCTGCATTTAAGCATGAGGAAACAGGTAAACTCATATTAAGGGGCCTTCTGCAAAACAATAAGACTGTATTCTTTTAAAAATGTCAATGTTGGGGTGCCTGGGTAGCTCAGTAGGTTAAGTGTCTAACTTTGGCTCAGGTCATGATCTCATGGTTCATGAGCTGGAGACCTGTGTCAGGATCCGCACTGACAGTGTGACAGTGCGGAGCCTGCTTGGGATTTTCTCTCTCCCTCTCTCTGCCCCTCCCTCACTCGCTCTCACTCTCTCTCACAATAAGTAAATAAACTTTTAAAATAAATAAATTAATTAATTAAAATGTCAGTGTCAAGAAAGACAAAGAACGGCTGAGTCCAGACTAAAAGAAACCAAAGAAATAGGACAATTAAATTCAGTGTGTAATCTGGGATTAGATCCTGGATTGGAAAAATAAACAGTGCGCCATTAGAATTAGGAACAGTGATGGGTTAATCATTTGAATTTGAATATAAACCATATATTAAATAATTGCATTGTATCAATGTTAAATTTTCTGAATTTGAAAAGTAGACTGAAAGTAGGTAAGAGAATACACTTGCTCTTAGCAGATACACACTTGAATACTTAAGGAATGAAAGAAACGATCTTTGTGACTTACTCCCAAATAGTTCAGTAAAAACAAAAGCAAAAAAAGAGTAAGCTAAAACAATTGTGGGAAAATGTTAATGATGGGTGAATCTCAATGAAGGGTCTGTGAGAGTCCATTGTAATATTCTTACAACTTTTCTAGATACGATTTTTTTCCGAAATAAAAACTTTAAAAAGAGAGTGAGAGTAGATTTAGGGTTCAGATTCTAGCTCCATCACTTTCTACCTGTGTAGCCTTGGGAAACTGTAGAACCATCACTGACTCAGTTTCCCCAGTTATCAATTTACATGACACTTGTAAAGGGCTTGGAACACTGCCCACTGTATGGTAAGCATTCAATAAATGTTAGTATTATTGTATCTAAAATTGAACTCGTTTCCTCTCCAATTTAAATGGTCTCTTACATTCTTAACCGTGGTTTATAGTATCATGATCCAGTCAGTCTTCTGAGCTAGATAACTCATTCCACCCTCTGGTGTGTCCCCAGCACTTTGTCCATGCCTCTATTTTGGAATATTTGCATGTGTCTGTCTCTTCTAGATTGTGTTCAGCTCAACTAGATTGGAGCTGGGGTGGAGGCAAGGGAGAAAGAGAAAGAGCATTCCAGATAGAGCAGATTCCAGGGCACCTGGCTGGCTCAGTCAGTAGAACATATGACTCTTGATCTTAGGGTCATGAGTTCGAGCCCCATATTGGGTGTAGAGTTTTACTTCAAAAATAAAATTAAACAAACAAACAAATTCATAAATAAAGTTACCCAGGTAGAGCAAATAGCATGAAGGCTCAGAGATGAGAGAACAGGGCACAAAGAAGACCAGTTGGACTGGAGTACAAAAGATGAGAGAGTAGTGGCATGAAATGAGGCTAGACTGAATAAAAATATATCACAAAAAGATTATTTGTATTCAAAGTCTGAAAGAGTTCTCTGGTACACCTGCTAGATCAGTGCTGTAGGGCTGGACAGTACCTCTTCCCTCTTCTCGTGGAAGACGGGGACTAAACCTAAGAGAAGCAAAGGCAAAGCCAGAGAGGAAAAAAGACAAAAGGCATGACAAAGGAAGAAGAGCTCAGGCAACTGGAGCTTCCTGACCTGAAAATGAGAATACCCAGTGATGTATGAGACCAACATTTAAACGGACAAAAGAGGGACCCGTGGGTGTCTCAGTCGGGTAAGCATCCGACTCTTGGTTTCGGCTCAGGTCATGATCTCACAGCTTTGTGGGTTCAAGCCCCTCACTGGGCTCTGCACAGACAGCGTGGGGCCTGCTTGGGATTCTCTCTCTTTCCCTCACTCTCTGCCCCTCCCCCACTCATGCTGTCTCTGTCTCTCTCAAAAGAAACAGATAAGCTTTAAAAAAAAACACACATACACATTAAAAAAAAACATTAAAGGGGCGCCTGGGTGGCCCAATCGGTTAAGCCTCCGATTCTGGCTTAGGTCATGATCTCACAGTTCATGAGTTCCAGCCCCGCACCAGGCTCTGTGCTGACTTCTGAGCCCGGAGCCTGTGTCAGATTCTGTGTCTCTCTCTGCCCCTCCCCCTGCTCATGTTCTGTCTCTCACTCCTTCAAAAATAAATAAACATTAAAAAAATTTTTTTTAAACATTAAAAATGGACAAAAGATTATCAGGTACAATTAGCGGTTCAAGTGTCTGAGTATAAACTCCTGCCAGACTGCAAACTCCTTGAAGAGAAGGAGGGAGTAAATAATGTTGTTCCCAGGATATAACACGGTACATGTGCTCTGGTAGGGAGGCTCAGGATACGCCTGCTGAATACATGTGCAGCTACCGACTGCCTGACCATAGAGACCAAAGTCTTGGCTGGGTAGCGGTCCCACCACTCCAATTCCACAGGCCTTAAAACCCCCAAGTGAGTAGTGTCTTTATTAGCATTGCTCACCAGCTGAGGCAGCTTTCGTCATCAACTGGGCAAATTCGATGGCGCCTCCTTTTCTGAAGGTTAATTTAAAAGTAGTCTGTCCTTCCCAGCCACCTGGGGGAAGAAATGGGACGCACTATGATGCTGGCACTCCTGGTCAGAGAAGGACAGCCCGGGACAGAGAGAGAAGCACTACCCAATGGAGCAGCACAGCTTTCTTTGAATTCCAGCATGAGCCATGTCTGAATCTTAAACCTTCTGGAAGCTTTTGAGGAAAAAAAAAAAAAAAAAAAAAACACTTCTGAGGGGGAACCACTTACCATCCGGAGCTGCCTGAATAGTCCCTTTAATGTAGTTGGCAGCAAAGATCGGTTGTTCAACGGTGCAGTTACTCATCAGATCAAATGGCATCATGAAAGAAAACATGGGATCACTGACTAAGTGTGAAGTCACGAAGATCACCTAGGGGAGGAAAGAAACTTCACAGGAGGAATGCAGTTTGTCCATGGACTGAGACATAGTAGCGCAGTTCTGAAGTCGAGGCTGTATGACATTCTGGCCTAACTGAGAAACGGCACCCATTTTCTCCCATATCCTTCAACATGGAGAATCATAAAGTGGCGACACTTTGGAGTCAATGTTAAATCTCTCTCCCGTTTAAGGAAAACAAATGTAGAGTTGATAGGTCAAAGTGGAAGCAGAATTACCCGATAGGAAGTGAGAAACAGCGTCCCCCTCTTTATGCCACCGAAGAGACCGGATCGCTCTGGCTGCTGTTGGAAGGAGAGGTCCACATCCTGGTAACGTGTCAAGACACTGCAGAAAAGAAAGACACCACACAATTTAGAAGTTACACAAAACGACACACATGAAGCTCTTAGCACAATTCCAAGCCCAGGGTAAGCACTCAGTGTGCACTGCTGCTGCTGCTGCTGCTGCTACCACTATTTTATTGAAATAGAAAGGAATTTAAATCTTATTCTCTGACTATTCACACTTATTCTTCTCCCTCTTTACCACTGGATTCTTTTCTTTTCTTATCAAACCTACCTTTTTCTTAATGTTTATTAACAATAACAAAATAGGGGCGCCTGGGTGGCTCAGTCGGTTAAGCGTCCGACTTTGGCTCAGGTCATGATCTCATGGTCCATGGGTTCGAGCCCTGCATCGGGTTCTGTGCTGACAGCTCAGAGCCTGGAGCCTGCTTCCGATTCTGTGTCTCCCTCTCTCTGTCCCTCCCCTGCTCGCACTCTGTCTCTGTCTCTCTTAAAAAAATAAACATTAAAATAATTTTGTAAGAATAATAATAAAAAATGTATTAAGAATAATAAATAATAAATAAATAAGAAAAATAATTCTTATTCTTCACGTGCAGGAGTATAAAGCACTGTGCTAATGGAAATGTTTCTTTGACTCTGATAGAAATGGCAAGACACACGGAGTGCTCCAGATTCCTCTGACATGTTATTCCCTCTGCCTTTTGTGTTCTCCCCTCACTCTTAACTGGACTCATCCTATTCTCACTCATAGAATCCTATCGGGTTTCTCTTCTTTCTTAGTAATTATCATAATACATGTGTGTTTATTTGGAAGGAGAGATTAGCTTTGGTTGAAGTGATTAAGAATGACTTTAGAGAAATGTTGAAGTTTGAGTTGATTCTTTCTTTTTTAAGTTTATTTATTTTGAGAGAGCGAGAGAGAGCACGAGCGAGAGCACACATGCATGCGCAAGTGGGGGGAGGGACAGAAAGAGAGGGAGAGAGAGAATCCCAAACAGGCTCCACTCTGTCAGCACAGAGCCCGATGGCCCCGCATTAACCAACAGAACGCATTAACCGTGAGATCATGACCTAAGCCGAAATCAAGGGTCAGATGCCTGACTGAGCCACCCAGGTGTCCCTGATTCTTGAGAGATGAACAGTGTTTGTGTAGGCAGAGGTGAGGGTAGGAGATGATTCAGATGGGGAGCAAACAGCATGAATGGAGGTGCAAGAGCAGCATTAATGGAGGTATGCGGCGGAAAGCAAATCGCACACTTGGGAGCAGCCTACATTTGTGTATTCATCAAAACAGCACGGAGGTGAAGGTGGGAAGAATAGTGAGATACAGCTAGAAAGCCATGCTGGAACTAGAGCTTGGAGATATCACTTAAGAGCAAGGAGAATCAATCAAGGAGGAGGTGGTTTATAGAGGTACCACTTTAAGAAACCGTAAGGGGCACCAAACTAGCTCAGTCAGTAGAGCACACAGCTCTTCGTCTCCAGGTCATGGGTTCAAGACCCACGTTGGGTGTGGAGATTACTTTAAGGAAAAAAAAAAAAAAAGAGGGGCGCCTGGGTGGCTCAGTCGGTTGAGTGCCCAACTTCAGCTCCGGTCATGATCTCACAGTTTGTGGGTCCAAGCCCCATGTTGGGCTCTGCGCTGACGGCTCAGAGCCTGGAGCCTGCTTTGGATTCTGTGTCTCCCTCTCTCTCTCTGCCCCTTTCCCGCTCACGCTCTGTCTCTGTCTCTCTCTCAAAAATAAATAAATATTAAAAAATTAAGAAAAAAAAG
>CM053571.1:6438175-6473626 GCA_028646485.1 Cryptoprocta ferox
CCTTGCTGATTGGTATCGGGAGTGACTTGTCCCCTTATTCTGGCCCTAAAATATGCAGATTGTACCTTGTGAAGGAACTTATTATAGGAATTTCTTCTTTTGTGATTACAGGAGCAAATATTACATTTCTTGAGAAACCTGTTTTTCTTCCCCTCAAGAAAACAGGCTATTGACCCCTGCTCACAAAGAACTAACTTTTGCCTTTGCTATGATAAAAAAAATTGTCTTGTATTTGAATGATGAAGATACCTTCCTTCCCCATATGATAAGCATCTAAATCACCTACATCAATCACTATTGATAAAGATTATGCATGAGTCTTCTCCCAATTTATGTTCTGGGAAATTTTTACATACCAAAGAAATTTGTCATCAGAAATCATTGTCTAAGGCAACTGCCAAGTCTGTGTTGTGCCCCATACACTTAATGATAAATAAAGCTGACTCTCATTCAGTGCAGAGATGCCTGCCTGGTGATCAGAAAGAATCTTGTGGCTCTCTCATCTGACACCGTCCATCCTTCAGGAAACCCTGGACCTGCTGGAGCTGGACTCTGGCACTCTCTCTCTGACCGTCCCCCACTCATGCTCTGTGTCTCTCTCTCTCTCAAAAATAAATAAAACATTAAAAAATTAAAAAAAAAAAGAATCCCTAAAATAGTCCTGATGTTTGGTAATAAGAATTGGAACTGGAGTGGTGGTGTGTTGATAAGAAGAACTTTTTAAGACAATGAAACTAGGATGTCAGCAAAAATAGGGAACTCCAAAAGTCAGTCCAGAAGTCTGGAATCTAATCAAAACCTTATAACAACTAAGAGAATGTTTAATCAAGAAAAAAAGCTGAGTCTCAATAAGAGAGCTTTGTGACACTTTAACTTACCCTGGTCCTAATCCCCAGCTTGGCAGCAACCTTAAAAACAACCCACATTCCTAGTGTAAGTACCAAGTACCCAAGGGACCAGAATAGACCTTATTCTCAAAGAATTGTTGTTTTAAGACTTGTCTGGTGGCTCCCTGAAGGGCAGGCTCCAATGGTGTGTGCCTAATTCAGAACTCTCCCAGGACTGAGGTGACAACTCAGGGTCCATTTGTCAAAAACATTTCAAGGTAAATGTATTAGCTGCTGCTGTCTGGGGCAAAGGATGACATTAGTGCAAACAAAAAAACTGAAAAGTTAGGGAGGAAAAAAGGCTAGAGAATGAGATGCTTTGAGGGAATAAAGGCTTTGAATAGCTCTGACATATTCATAGGAAACTAGAAAGCCACGTGCATGCATTCTGAGGGCTGGGTTCATGCTCAGAAGAGAATTGAGAAGGCCTGAAACTTTTACCTCTGGCTGAGACTGAGGCTCTGCTCAAGTAGGAAGTGAAAGCTAAGACAGAGCTGTAAACTGCCCAGCTGAGTGATAAAGACACACTCCAAACCCACAGACAGAGCCCATCTACAAAGGCTGGGAGATTTTTTTTTCTTTGTGCCAGACATATAAGGAAATTGTCAAATCACTAGTTGGCCACTAAGTTAATATAAAAGAGACGCCAGTGCCTGCATGTGACAAAGACTATAAACTTTACAAAATTTATAATTTAGCTTTAAATCAGTAAACAAACAAGCAAACAAACAATAAGTACAACAAGCAGCAACAATGAGAAGAAAGAAAATCTGATTTCCAGAGTTGCCACATTATAATATTCAAAATGTCTAGTTTACAGAATTTTTTAACGTTTTATTTTTTGAGAGACAGAGAGACAGAGCATCAGCAGGGCAGGGGCAGAGAGAGAGGGAGACACAGAATCAGAAGCAGGCTCCAGGCTCTGGGCTGTCAGCACAGAACCCGATGCAGGGCTCGAACCCATGAACACGAGATCATGACCTGAGCCGAAGTCAGACACTCAACCGACTGAGCCACCCAGGTGCCCCAAGTGTCTAGTTTTCAACAACAACAAAAAAATCATGAGGCATGCAACAAGAAAGTATGGCCCATATGTTTATCTGTAAACAGAAAATGAAATTAATAGAAAACTGCCTTTGAAGAAGCCCACACATTGGATTAACTACACAAGGACTTTATTCTTTTTTTTTTTTTTTTAAAGTAAACCTACCCCCAGTGTGGGACTCAAACTCATGACTCCAAGATCAAGAGTTTCATGCTCTACCAACTGAGCCAGCCAGGGGCCCCATTAGACAAAGATTTTAAATAAACTATTTTAAGTATGTTTAAGAGTTAAAAGAAACCATCTCTAAATAACCAAAGGAAATAATGAGAACAATGTCTTGAAAAGTAAAATATCAATAAAGAGATAGAAATTAGAAAAAGAAACCAAATAGAAATTCTGAAGTTGGCAACTATAATAAGTAAAACAAAAAATTCACTAGTGGTGAGCTTAATGACAGATTTCAGCAGGCAGAAGAAAGGATCATTGAATCTGAAGATAGGTCCATTGAGAATAAGTCATTACCTAAGTAAAGGAAAGAAAAAAGAATGAAGAAAAATGAATAGAGTCTTAGCAGACTTGTGGACAAAATCAAGCATACAACCATATGCATAATGAGACTGCCAAAAGGAGAGGAGAGAATAAAAGGAGGTACAAAGAAAATTTGATGAAATAATGGCCATAATCTCCCCCAGTTTAATGAGAAACATAAATCTACACATTCAAGCTCAAAAAACTCCAAATAGGATTAACTCAAAGAGATCCACACCAAGATACATTACAATCAAACTGCTGAAAGCCAAACACAGAGACTCTTGAAAGCATCAGTAGAAAATAATTATCATGCACAAGGAATCCTTAATAAAACAAACAGCTGACTTTTCATCAAAAACTATGGAGGCAGGCGCTAGTAAGATGACATATGCAAAGTGCTTTAAGGAAAAAAATCTGTCAACCAAGAATTCTATACCTGGCAAAACCATCCTTCAAAAATTAAGGAGAAATTAAAACATTACCAAGTAAACATAAACCAAGAGTTCATTACTAGTAGGTCTGAACTATAAGAAATGTTAAAGAAAGTCCTTCAGCCTGAAATAAAAAGACACCAGGCTGTAAATCAAACCCACACACAAAAAACAAAAAACATTGGTAATAACTACATAGGTAAACATAAAAACCTGTATTCATGTATTTTTGGCTTAGAACTCTCATTTCTTCCTATATGAATTAAAAGACAATTGCAAAAACAATAATTATAAATCTATGGTGATGCACACACAATGTATAAAGATGTAATTTGGGACAATAACAGTATAACAGTATAAGAGGACACAGCTATATAGGAACAAAATTTTTTCACACAATTAAAACAAAATTGTATTAATTTGGGGGTGCCTGGGTGGCTCAGTTGGTTAAAGCATCTGACCTTGGCTCAGGTCATGATCTCACAGCTCGTGGGTTGGAGCCCTGCATCGGGCTCTGTGCTGACAGCTCAGAGCCTGGAGCCTGTTTCAGATTCCGTGTCTCCCTCTCTCTCTCTGCCCCTCCCTTGTTCGCACTCTGTCTCTCTCTGTCTCAAAAATAAAATAAAAAACATTTAAACATTTTTAAAAATAAAAAATTGTATTAATTTGAACTAGATTGTCATAAATTAAGATGTGAAATGTAATCTTCAGGGCAACCACAAAGGAAATAACTAAAATATATACAGTAAAAGAAATGAGGAGGGATACAAGATAGTATGCTAGGAAATATCTATTAAACACAAAGGAAGGCATTAATGGAGGAATTGAGACATAGAAAACAAATAGCAAAAGAGCAGAAGTTAAGTCCTTCCTTATCAATAATTACATTAAGTATAAATGAATTAAACTCTCCAATTAAAAGTCAGAGATTGGCAAAATTTTTTTTGAAAACATGATACCACCATATAACAAAAGAGTTACTTGAGATCCAAAGACAAAAATAGGTTTAAAGTGAAAGGATGTAAACAAGATATTTCATCAAACAGTACCCAAAAGAGAACTTCAATGGTTATACTAATATCAAAAAGAGAGATCTCGGGGCACCTGGGTGGCTCAGTCAGTTAAGCATCCAACTTCAGCTCAGTTCAAGATCTCATGGTCCATTAGTTTGAGCCCCACGTCAGGCTCTGTGCTGCCATCTCAGAACCTGGATCCCGCTTCAGATTATATGTCTCCCTCTCTCTCTGCCCCTCCCCTGCTCCTGCTCTGTCTCTCAAGAAATGAATGAACATTTAAAAGAGAGAGAGATCAATCTTAGAGCACCTGGGTGGCTTAGTCAGTTAAGCACCTGACTCTTGATCTCAGCTCAGGTCTTGATCTCAGGGTAATGAGTTCAAGTCCCAAACTGGGCTCTGTGTTGGGCATGAAGTTTACTTAAAAAAGAGAGAGAGAGAGAGACAGAGAGATCTCAAATCAATAACTAATTTTCCACACTAGGAAACTAGAAAAACAAGACCAAACTAAACCCAAAGCTAGAGAAGGAAAGAAATAATTAAGATTACAGAGAGAGAAAATCCCAAGCAGGCTCTGCACTGTCAGCACAGAGCCTGATGAGGAGTTCAAACTCATGAACTGTGAGATCATGATCTGAGCCAAAACCAAGAGTCAGATGCTCAACCAACTGAGCTGCCCATGTGCCAGTCAGATGCTCAACCAACTGGGGCCCATGTGCCCCACCCCTAGAATTTTTATATCTTTAAAAATATTTATTTTTTGAGAGAGAGAGAGAGGGCAGGAGTGGAGGAGAAGGGCAGAGGGGGCAAGAGAGAGAGAGAGGAGAGAGAGAGAGAGAGAGAGAGAGAGAGAGAGAGAGAGAGAGAGAGAGAATCTTAAGCAGGTTCCATGCTCAACACGGTGCCCAAAGAGGGGCTCGATCATACAACCCTGGGATCATGACCTAACCCAAAATCAAGAGTCAGACACTCAACTGACTGAGCCACTCAGGCTCCCCTTAAAATACATTTTAATCTTTTTTAAAAAGTCTGTGTCCTCTGACTCCACAATTGCACTTTCAGGAACATATCCCCAAAAACCATTTTGGCAGGTGGGCAAAGATAAGTTTTCAAAAATGTTCACGAAGCAATGTTTATAGCAATGACAAATTACACCCTGAACATCCCAAATAGGGGCTTGAGCAAAGATTCATGCATATTGGAATACCAGTTATTGAAAATAATGATGTAGGTATTGATACTGGAGAGCATTCCCAATATACTGGTAAATGAGGAAAACAAATTACAAAGCAGTCTCGAGAGAGGGGGGCTTGCATATATTTTCATGGAGGAAAGTGCAGAAAGATACATACCAAAATGTAAAAGGCTCTAGATGTTGGAGTCTGGAGTAATTTAAATTTTTTTCTAATTTTTCTACAATAACCATACATGGTACTATCTGTACAAGTTTTAGAATACTGGTTAAAAAAGAAAACTCAGGGGCGTCCGACTTCAGCTCAGGTCATGATCTCACGGTTCGTGGGTTCGAGCCCCGCGATGGGCTCTGGGCTGACAGCTCAGAGCCTTGAAGCCTGCTTGGGATTCTGTGTCTCTTTCTCTCTCTGCCCCTCCCCCATTCATGCTCTGTCTCTCTCTCTCTCTCAAAAATAAATAAAATGTAAAAAAAAAAATTAAAAAAAAAGAAAACTCAAGTGTCTTTCTTATTTACCAGTAAAGTCCTATCTGTACAATTATGAGTTCTCAGCTGGGATTAAAAAATCTCCACAGAACACAGCCAGTGTGATGAATTTCTCAAATGTGTATTATGAATAGGCAAGAGAAGTCAAAATACAACCAATCTTCTCCTTCTCAACCTATTTCTTTAAAGTAGTTTCAATCAACACCAAAAGAACCCCAAACAATCCACTTAAAAATGGGCAGAGGAACTGAATAGACTCTTTTAACAAAGAAGACGTCCCGATGGCCAACAGCCACATGAAAAGATGCTCAACATCACTCATCATCAGGGAGATGCAAATCAAAACTGCAACAAGATAGCACCTTACACCTGTAAGAATGGCTAAAATCAAAAAGACAAGAAATGTTGGAGAGGATGTGGAGAGAAAAGAACCCTTGTGCACTGTTGGTGGGAATGTAAACTAGTACAGCCACTATGGAAAACAGTATGGAAGTTCCTCAAAAAATTAAAAATAGAAAAAAATTAAACAGAGAAATACCGGGGCGCCTGGGTGGGTCAGTCGGTTAATGTCCGACTTCGGCTCAGGTCATGATCTTGCAGTTTGTGGGTCAGCACAGAGCGTCCGGCTGACAGCTCAGAGCCTGGAGCCTGCTTTGGATTCTCTGTCTCCCCCTCTCTCTGCCCCTCCCCTGCTCATGTTCTGTCTCTGTTTCTCAATAATAGATAAATGTTTAAAAAATAATTAAAAAATAGAGAAATACCATATGATCCAATGACTCCACTACTGGGTATTTACTTAAAGAAAATGAAAACACTGATTTGAAAAGATATATGTACCCCGTTTATTGCAGCATTATTTACATTAGCCATGATACGGAAACAATCTAAGTGTTCACTGACAGACAATCAGATAAGGAAGATATGGTATGTACACACACACACACACACACACACACACACCCCCCAGAATATTATGCAGCCATAAAAAAGGATGAGATCTTGCCACTTGCAATAACATGGATGGACCTCGAGGATATTACGCTAAGTGGAATAAATCAAACTTAGAAAGACAGATACCGTACCATTTCACTCACACACAGAATCTAAAACAAAAGAAAACAAATGAATAAACAAAAAGCAGAATCAGACCTATAAATAGAGAACAAACCAATGGTTGTCAGTGGGAAGGGGGGTGGGGGGTGAGTAAAATCAGGGAAGGGGAGTGGGAGATACAGGCTTCCAGGAATGGAATGAATAAATCATAGGAATAAAAGGCACAGCATAGGGAACAGTGACATTGTAGTATGTATGGTGACACTTTTGGTGAGCACAGCATAACTCACAGAGAAATCGATTCACTGTGTTGTACACCTGAAACTACGCCCAAGTTAAAAATAGGAATAAGATAAAATAGAGAAATACAGTAGTGTCTACACAGGAAGCGGGCGCCCTGACAGGGTGGGGCATCTCAGATGAAGACAAAGCACAGAAGCCGTCCTTTTCCTTTGGAGTTGGGGGGGTTCAAGTCCCAATCAACCCTTTCCACAGGCACCGACCACATGATTAGAAGCGTATTCCTTCTCTTTGAGTTTCCCCGCCTATGAAGTACGGGGATCCTCACTGTAGATAGAGCAGTTATAAGTATAAAGCTCTTAAACAGTGGCGACGATTAAGTGCTCAAGAGCACAGAACGGACCCCACAAAGATCAAAGGACTATAGATAGAATCAGCGTTTGTGTTGTAATTTTTTAGAAACAAGCTTCCTGCCCCGCCTCCAACGCACGCAGGGAAACCGACAAGGCCGCCGCCGAGCGACGGGACGCCCAGACCCCGGAGCAGAAGCGGCCCCAGGGCGCCGAGCCGCCGGCGCCCAGGCCGGGGTGCAGGGGGCCCGGCGGCCGGTGCTCTCCTCCTACACGGCTGCGCACACCCCACACGGCCTTCGGGGGCCGGGCAAGACGCCCCGGCCTCCGCCGCTCGCCCGCAGGGCGCCCGCAAGAACGTTTTCGCGGGGAAGGAAGCGGAGGGAAAAGATCCGGACATCGCCATTCGGTGCTGTCTGGGTCTTCCCGACAAAGGCTGAGGCTCACCGGCGGGCGATGGAAAACGGGGGCAAGTGGGAGCGGAGGCGGGAGCTGGGGAGGACCGCGCCCGAGCCTGGAGAGCTGCGCTGGGGGAACCGACGAGCCGAGCCGCGCGGAGCGGAGGCGGGCGAGCGGCGGCCCCGCTGGCCCCGCGCACGGACACCCACCGGCGCGGCCCGGCGAGCGTCCTTCTCCCTAGACGGTTCCTGTTTCCGCCCCGATATTCACCGGGAAGTAAGAGCCGTCATCTCCCCGTCTGGGCGGAAAGAAAAGGCGCTTCCGGAGGTTCGGAGGACGCGGCCAGGCCCCCCGATGGCGCGGGATCCTTCAGAGGGACCCACACCCCCGCCTCTTCCGCGTCCGCGCCCCCGGAGTAGGGGAGGGGCGCGCCCACAGCCCCCGGGCCGCCGTCACCCCACGGAGGTCTCGCGCTCCCAACGGCAGCCCGGAGGGACGGCGCGACACCCCACGACTGCCAGGGCGCTCCCGCCTTTCTTCCGAGGCGACGCGCGCCTCCCACGGCGCACCGGCCCTTTACCTCAGCGAGGCCACGTGCCCCAGCCTCTGCCCGCTTCGTGCCCGGACCGCCCGCGGGGGCTCGAGCGCCCCAATGGAGGGGGAGGGGCTCAGCCAGCCGAGGCCGGAAAAGGCGGGAAAGGCCCTGATTGGCTGAGAGTCTGCAAGCGGGCAGGTCCACCCGTCGGTCTATCCCGGCCCTGGCAGCACCCTTCTCCCCCCCACCCCACCCCCCGGCTTCCCATCGGGCACCTGTCGCCGAAAGGAATTAAGACCCCTTGGCGGTTCTCCGTGTGGCTCTGATTCACCGCCATCTTGCCCCAGGCCCCCTCCTGCCGCCCCTCAGATGGAAAGGGGCGGGGGCTGCGCCAAACCGGGGGGGCGGGGCTTTGAAGGGGGGGCGGAGATTATGGCGCAAAGACAAGGGTGGGGGGTGAGTAGGGGCGGTGGTCGGAGAACAAGGAGGTGTCCGTTGGGACTCCAGCTGGTGGGGTGGGGTGGGGGCGGGCCCGGGGAATTGACCCCGCCCCAGAGTGCGGGGGTGTCGAGTGGTAGGTGAGTGGCCTCCTGGATCTACACCTGCCCTCTTGGCCCCAGAGTGGTAGCTGGTTGCTGGGCTGCCCTCGGGAATGGACTGAATGGGTCAGAAATTAGAAGCAGGATTTTCCTGCGTGCATCCCTGGCCCGGGGCAGGAGGCTAATGCCCTTTGGAGAAAGGATCCAGAAAGAATTCTGGCTTCTCCCAAGTGCGAGCATAACTTTTCCCCACCAGAGAAGGTTTGGAATCCGAGCCGGTTTGTGAGGTAGCGTCCAGGAAAGGGTGAATGAGCTGGGTCAGGGGGAGTCTGTGCCGGTTCCGGGGTCGAGAGAGCCCGTGGCAACCATTGTATCTGCCCTGCCTTCTCCAGAGGGTGATTGTGAGGATCCGGTGGGATACATTATACTGGAATTGCTTTGAAGACTAAAATGTTGTACATCTTGTTTCTTTTAGACTTCACAAAATAGCACCGAAGGGCTTCAAGCAAAGGGATGGTAACATCTTCTGGATTACCGTTTCAACAAGTTTAAGATGCTGTCAGTTATAAGATGAGCCATATTTAAATGTACCACTGAGGGGGGAAAGTTGCCAAATAAAGACATGTCATCATTTATAAGCTGATTTTTTAAAAGTAATCTCTACACCCAGCATGGGGCTTGAACTCATACCCTGGGGATCCAAAGTTGCATGCTCTACCTCCTGAGCCAGCCAGGTGCCCCAAGCTGATTTTTATTTATTTATTTGTTATTTATTTTAAAAAGTTTTTTAAGGGGGCACATGGGTGGCTCAGTCAGATGAGCGTCGGGCTTCACTCAGGTCATGATCTCACAGTTTGTAGGTTTGGGCCGCATCGGGCTCTGTGCTGACAGCTCAGAGCCTGGAGCCTGCTTTGGATTCTGTGTCTCCCTCCCTCTCTGCCCCACCCCTGTCTCTCTCTGTCTCTTAATAATAAATAAAATGTAAAAAAAAAATTAAAAAGTTTTTTAAGGTTTATTCATTTTTCAGAGACCGAGAGAAACAGTGTGACTGGGGGAAGGGCAAAGAGAGAGGGAGACATAGAATCTGAAGCAGGCTCCAGGCTCTGAGCTGTCAGAACACAGCCGGAGGCGGGGCTCCAACCGGAGAACTCCCAGATCATGACCCAGATCATGACCTGAGCACCGCCAGATCATGACCTGACCTTAAGGCTGCTCAACCAACTGAGCCACCCAGGCGCACCCCCATGATTTTTTTTTAAACATAAGACTACTGGAACAGTAAATACAATAGGAATGATGTGAAGCTGTAGAAGGACCACTGAGATAGAGCCCCCATCTTGCATTGGTAACTAAATGTGCAACTTTGGACATCACCCATGCCCTCAGGACTTCTGTTTCCGTATCTGTATGAAAGAATTGGACTAAAAGAACTGTTTCCTCTTAGCTGTGATATTTTAAGTTTTCAAAACTATCGCTCAAAACTTCCCACATCTGTCCATCTTGACGTGGCATTGCCACTCTGGCTCTGGTCCTCATCATTTTACTTGAATGACCACCCCACACACACATCATTTTTCTATACCGTGCGTTCACCCTACAGAATATCGAGGCCCCAAATACAATTGCATATGGTCATCACACTCAAATTCAGAAAAATAAAGAGAGTGTTGTTATTTGCTGGCTACAGAAGAGAGTAGGAACCTCAAAGAGAGGAAGTTTGATTTAAGTTTGAAAAAGACAAGAGAGAAACTAGTGCTTTAAATTTAAATTCTTAACTCTCAAAGCATTCACTGTAAAGTAGGCAAGTCTCTAGGCAAGATGGGTCCACTCCTTCCAGAGTTGGGTTTCATGCCTTCTGGAGAAAGGAGGGAAAAGCTAGGAAATTCGTTAAGTGAAAATAAACCTTATTTACATTGAAGGAGACAGACTACGCAGAGCACAGCATCCCTCAGGGTCTAGCATGCTAGCTCCCTCATTCGTGTTGGATACAAAACCCCATGGAGGGGCACCTGGGTGGCTCAGTTGGTTGAGCGTCCAACTCTTGGTTTCAGCTCAGGTCACGATCTTGCAGTTCGTGAGATTGAGCCCCACATTGGGCTCCATGCAGATGGTGCTGAGCCTGCGTGGGATTCTCTCTTTCTTCTTCTCTCTCAGTCCATCCCCTGCTCTATCTCAAAATAAATAAACATTAAATGCATGCAGGGAATAATGACCAAAGTCCATCCTCAAGCCAACTGAAGACAAACTGGACTCACAAAATGTTTTCCATCTATAATTTCTGTGGCTACTTCTTACCAAGATGGTCCCTGTCTCACCCTCTGCCCGTGGGTGAGATGATGTAATGGCTAATTTGGCCAAGGAGTGAGCGCAAATGAGACACAGGCCAGGCAGTTATTGATCAAACAGCAATGTTTAGTTGTACAACACATAAAGTCTAGCAACATTTACACAACCAGTTTGAGTGTCTGTTGGCTTGTTTTCAGTTGGGGAATTTAACCATAATGTCACCCAAAGGTTGGCCGGGACTGGTAACATTTTAGAAATGGGTCATTCTTGCATCCCCTAGGCTTGGGCCTCTTGCTCCATCGGGACTTAGTTGTAGATGAATGGCCCACAAGTCACCAGCCTTTGAGAAAGTAGTGTCCAGGTGGAGATGGTAGGGGTGGGTGGGCAGGGGGGATCCCATAAAGACACAGTATGTGGGGCAGTGGCAGCCAACATTCGCAAACATTCATGCATCTGATGGGGGGCTTTGCCCCCCAGTGGGCATTTTCCACTAGCCTACAGTGACCAACTGTGGCCAGGCTAATTCATTACTCACATTAACAGGGTGGAGGCGGGGATAGGAGTTGTCGGGGTAGGTGGGAAGAGATCCCTCTTATTGCTAGGTGGACAGAAGGGTGCTTTTTTTTCTCCCTAGAGTTCTCGTCCCGTGGGCTTCTGGAGTTTTGTGTCTGTTAAGTTCTCTTTTTTTTTTTTAAGTTTGAGGATGAGGAAGTCAATTCCAGAATGTCTCTTCAGGAAAACCACTCCTCCTAAGTGGCTGCATTACGGGGGAAAGGGTGTGTGTGTGTGTGTGTGTGTGTGTGTGTGAAACTGCACTCTGGGCCAGCCACAAGTGGTGATTTTGTTTTTAAAGTGACCCTAGCCCTTGCTCCCCCACATCCGTAATGACCCATCATTATAAATAAGCTTTAAGCAATGAAGGAGACACCCTTGTCCCACATTGGGGCTCACACAGCTGACATCAACAAACCTGACAAGCAGAAAAGTCGCTTCCTTGACCCTTGAAGGAAGCCAAGAGGAGCTCATGCAGATGAATGGGCAGGGAGCAATGCCATTGCCCTCGGAGATGGTTACAAGTAGCTGGTATGGGTTTGCAAGAGCAGAAGGAGCTCCTGATGAGTTCTTTCACCCTACGGATGGGCTGGGACCGGCTGACACGGACGATGGAGGAAGGCAGTGCTGGCGGGAGCTCCATTCCACTGGGAGGAGGGGGGTGGTTTGGATAAATGGAGGAAGCAACTGTCCTAAAGAGGTGGCTTGGCCCCTCCGACCTGCTGAGAGCTGAGGGGGGGCTGTGGTGGTGGGCTGGGCAAGCACGGCACTAAAAAGGCCACGGCCCTGCAGCAATAACAGCTGGGAGGGATGGAGGGAGAAGCAGCACTTGAAATGGCCTTCATTCAGCAGTGGGGCAGGGGGTGGCTGGCACAGGTGGAAGGACAGTGCCCAGGAGGCCTTCTCCCTGCAGGGGGGGTTGAGAACGGTTGAGGGTGTGGAGACCAGCAGCTGGCAGCAGACACATAAAACAGCTTCTCCAGGGAGGCCGAGATCATGGCTCAGGGGTGCCAAGCATCATTCTCTACTCAACCTCTCCAGCGCCCACCACCCCCACCAGACCTCTCCCTGCTAGTCCTAGGTGGCCAGTCCCACGTCTGCCTTCGCGACTGCCCCCTGTATACACCAGGGATCCCCCTTCTGTTGACATGGAGCAACCTCTGGGCTTTAACCTTGCCGCTGTTCTTTGCTGACAGGTGCTTACCCTGGAATAATTTTGTGGGTGGGGGAGGACGTGTATGGGATTGGTAAAGAGCCTCCAGGAAAGATTGAGACCGTAGGTTTTAGGTCACTGGTTTGGGGTCACCCACCTCTTTCTCCTCGTCCACCGAATCTAAGTCTGTGTTTTCCTAGCACCTGAGTGACAAGAGACTATAAATGCTGGGATTTGTAGTGGACCAGTAAAACTCCTAGGGCTGGACCAGGAGATGGAATAGGAGGTTGTATGAGGTTATTGTAAACTGTAGCAGTTGGTGTTTTCCCTTACCTAAGGCTACATTGTTTCCCCGGGCCCAAGTTTCAGCCACCTTCGAGACTAAACGAGAAAGAGTCATTTGTAAACTAAATAGGGGAAATATATGCATTGATAAATACAGGACTGAGGGCAAGGCAAGACAAGGCTAACTGTATGTGGGTATCATTAGGAATGTCTCCAGGGGTCAGGAAGGGGAATCAGGGGAAAGCGGAGAAAGACAGACAGACCGACAGACATGCACAGTGAGAGAGAACAGAAAAGAAGTCGAGCATGTATGGGAAGTGAGCAGTAGAGAAGCCAGCGTTGAGGAGGAAGAATCCTGATGGAGAAAATCATTTAAAATTGGTCTCAGAAGCCAAACCACTGAGAAAGGCAAAGATTGTGTATTGCTCTTCAAACTTGTTAAGACTCAATTCTTCTAGAACTTAATGCCTAAGGAAAGGTGGTCTCACTTGACCAGCACAGGTGCTTCTTGAGCCGGATACTGGGAACTGCATAACTCTTCGCGTTTCCTCCTTTGTCTGGGCCAACACATATTCATTGTGTGTGGCAGAAACTTTTCTTTCCCACTCCTCCCTGTGGATCTGATTCCTCTCGTAATCTGTTTGTACTGTCACGTGCCTTGGTTGTGATTTTATTTTAAGGTGGCCTGAAGTCATTTTTGGAAGTAGACTGGGCATAAATCCTAAATATAGAACTGTAGCTAAAGTGGATTAGACTCAAAGTGAAAGAAGTCAGAGAGGGTCAGGATGAAGGAATGAGGGCAGGGGGAGAAAGGGAGAAAGTGGGAGCAGAGGTGAGGCGAGGCATGTGTGCAAAGCAGCAGTCTGCAGCCACAACGGACAGTAACAGGTGGTGGGTTTTTGGACAGTGAAGGCAACACAGACTGAAGGGTAGAGCTCTCCTCTCCGCTTCTGGGCGCTAAATCTTTCTGCAGGAACCCCGCTCTGGACTACCCTGCTCTCCCTTGACCTTCCCTCTCCTAGGCAGTCCTAGCCTTACCCTAGACTGCCACCCCCATCCCCCACCCCCGCCAGGTCCAGCTCCAAAGCTGTCCTCAGAGAGTCTCTGCAGTCCCAGTTTGTGGCGGGTTCAGAGATAAGAAAGAGTTACCTGTGGCTCACCTGCTCCCCATCATTTTTAAATGAAACCTGCCCTAGACCTCTTGAGTGAGGCACACGGCTTTGTTCTGGGACACAAGAAAAGGAGACAGATAATGGACAGCCATGGAGGAACCAAACTTACAAGGGACTTTCCAGGGAGGGCAGTGAAAATACCTCACCCCTGCACATGTATATGCACACGCACGTGCGCACACACACACACACACAGTCTCTCTCTCTCTCTCTCTCTCTCTCTCTCTCTCACACACACACACACACACACACATACACATACACACACACTGTGGACAAACTCCACAAACACCAGACAGGCCTGGGGGACAGAGTAGAAAGGAAGAAAGTGGTTGGTGGTATCGGGATGTGTGTGTGGGGAAGTGGGTATGTGTGATGACAGAGGGAAAGGGTCGTCATGGGTTACTGTCGTGGCTTTCCTCTGTGTCCACGCTCACCGGAGGGAGGCCTCCATTGTCATTGAGCCGCTTGGCCCTGTAGGTCTCATAGTGGATGTTGTGTGTCACTTCCTTGAGGTCCTGGAGGTGGGTCCTGAAGGACAAACGGTGAGAAGAGAGAGGGATGTGATTAAGGGTGGGAAGAGGAAGAGACTGACCCACATCTGAGGTTAACACATCACTTCCATGGCCCGGCCCCAGTGACTGGGACCCATGCCAGAGAGCTAACGATACTTCTTCAGCCCCTTTTGCTTCGTGATGGGAGCCGCAATGGGGGCAGAGAGCTCTGTCAGAGAGACCTGGAGACTGAGGAAGTAGATCTGAACAGATGGCTTCCTGACCCCAAATAAATAAACCTGCCATCCGAGGGAAGGGGTGCCTCTCACCTGATGACAAAGTCTCGAAGCAGGGCAAACTCACAGTGGTTGAGGTTTTCCACTGTGAACAAAACAAAACAGGTGGTCATTTCACTAATGTAGCAACACCCAGCAGATGAACTTCTGGTCAGCTCACGGAGGCATTTAGGAGGGAGCCACAGGACAGGTAATTTATTGTAAGCCTTCCAGAGGTTTGCTCATTCTGGCACTCCTGTGCATGGCGTTTTATTCAGTGAACAAATATTTTTTTAAGTAGGCTCCATGCTGGGCATGGAGCCCAATGGGGGGCTTGAACTCACGACCCTGAGATCAAGACCCAAGCTGAGATCAAGAGTCAGACACTTAACCCCTGAGCCATCTAGGTGCCCCTAAACAAGTATTTATTGAGCAGCTACAATGGCACGATACTATTCTAGACTCTGAAATAACAACTAATAGGGACGATTGTATTTCCCATTTTATAGGAAAGGAAATTAATACACAGGGGCTCTAAAAATCTGCCCAAGACCTAAGACACAATTCCTATCCTTAAGGAGCTTATAATCTGATTGGAAGACAGTAACACACACAGCAAATAACTATTGAGCCATCTTAAAAAGGTCATGCGCTACATGATGAATCTAATTCAATACAGATTGAGTACCTACTATCTGAAAATCACTTGCCAAGGGCTATGGGAGCCGAAGGGAATTAAGACATGAATCCTGTGTCCCACAGTCTAATGGACAAGACAGACCATTCTCATAAAAGATTCCAATTCAAGGCAGTGAGAAAATGGTATTTAAAAAAAAAAATCCCAACACAGGGCCATAGGCCATGTGGTCCAGTGAGACTAATGAACTTGGTTTGGAAGCTGACATAAATTCAGTTGTGGAATTGAAGTCCCAGTTTCACCACTAACAAGTCATGTGATCTTGGCCAAGACCCTTAACCTGCCTGAGACTCAAGGCCCTCAGGGGCTCCTGTTCTGAAAACTGTCACGTCTACCCTGCTCCCTGCAGAAGTTTATCACATTGAAAGAGATCGCTGGAGCAATTCTTTGAAAACTCTCAGAATTGCTATTGACCTTCGCGAGGTCCCATCCATTCATAACAAAATGAAACTGGCCGCATCTGAACCACCCTTCAGCAGTCTGTCGGCTCATGTCCCCTTTCATGTGAAAACCTTTCTCTGGTTTTTTTCAGTGCTCATTAACCTCTCCCATGTTCTCAACTCTTTTGATACACGAGTCAAAGTCAGTGTTTCCCAGTCAGGTGCTAACTCGGCCTTTTATCACTTCCTGCCTCTGAAATTCATCTTCTCAATTAGATGGTAAGCTCCTTACGGCAGGGTGTGGCTGGCATCCAGTTTACAGCTGACGTGCCAGGACAGTGCCCTGAACTATAGGTGCTTAACAAATAAGTGTAATTGACCAGCAGCCTGTTTTTCAAGAAGATGCACTGAATTACCTTCGATGATCCCCCAGGGAGTTTTTCTGCCGAGGACCCGTTTGCCATTCACTTGGTACTCCTTGTCGCTACCCACCACAGCGAAAGGCATGCTCTCCTGCTGGACAAACGACACACATGTGCATGTCAACCTCCTGTACCGTCTGGGCCTCCAAGGACAGGATGGCTTATGGTCCTGGGTCTCTAGCCTTGAACCGCACATTTCTGATGTTCATTCAGTGATCCCACTGATGGCAAGGGGCTAGGGCAAGGCTCTTGTCTCCTGAAAAGAAGTCTGAAGTCCTGGGTCCGACCCCCGATCACACCCTTGGCCTGGCTGATTCACCTTAATAAGCCGGCCTTCCTTCAGCAGGAGAGAGCTTTGTACTTTTTATTGCTTTAATGCATTTGTTTTGGTTTGGAACAACTCTGTGGGCTAAGCTAGGATAGAAAGACCTCTCTTAAGTGATACCCACCAATCTGACAACCACATAACCAATACTTTCCACTACCTCGCATGAAACCTACTGGCAGAGGCCCATGTCCACCGACCTCTCAGAGCTCCAACACCACCACTGTCTGATGTTTGTGGGCTCCTCTGCTCCCCCCAGATGGGCTGAACGTTCACCAAGAGACAGCCTTTTGTTCCCAAATCTGTTTGCCTGATGTGTAATTGTTATCGGATAAATTAACTGTTATGGAAGCTGAGGACGTATGACTGTGGAGAGTTGTTTCTCTGAACTTTGAGTGTTTCAGAAAGACCTGATAAAGGTGAGCTGCGCTTGTCTTAAGACTGGACTTACTCTCAAAAAAGAAGCCTTGTCTCTATATGAAAAGAATGTTTAATGAATGGGATGTATATGTTTTATTTTCACTTAATCATTTAGAGAAATAGTTCCTTAAAAACACTGAAGATTTGTATGCATCGTTTTTTAAACGATTTCTTCACTTTGATGGACTTGTCCAATGAACTGATTAACTACCTGTCTCAACTACGTCAGATAAGGGGCTTCTGATACATTATTCACCCTTAACACAGCAGGAGATTCAAGACTGAAGCAAGTAAATGATCTGTCTCAGGTCACAGTGGTCCGGAGAAAAGCCCAGACGAGAACTCGGGATTATGATGTAAAATCCCAGAATTGTAGAAGTTTGAAATTGAAAGGGATCATGGATCATGGAAATCACAGGAAGCCTTAAGATCCCCAGGAGACACCCCAGGGACCGCTGAGAAGACAGTGTTCCGTGCCTGTGTCGCTGAGGCAGAGCTGCTCTGTTTTCATGTTTTATACACAGAAGGTCTGTCTGATGTTTAATTTTTTAAAAGACTTCCTCTAAGGGAAAGAAAGCCTCTGGCCATTCACTTAGCCCGACCCCTGCACTTTATAGAGGGGATACTGAGGCAGAGCTCTGACTAGAGTATAGACACCTTGGACGCCAGCCTGATGCTCTTCCTGCCCTTGCCCTTCCATCAACCACACCCCGGTTTTGCCAGGCCCTGCGGGAGAAAAAGGCGCTTTTGGGTGGCCTGGCGACGGACGTGAACTTTGGCTTCATGGGTGCACAGTTCACAGTCCCGGGTAGGGCCCCGGTCCTCATCCTCCCCGTGTCACTTATGGTCTGGGTCAGGAGAGGTGGGGCAGAGAGTATGAAAGGGGGAAAGCAGGTAGAAAGACGGGAGGGGTCCACGATCCACATCCCACTGGTAACAAGGGGGGCATTTGTGTGATGAACAGAGCCCCAGGCACCCACCCGGATTTTGTCATTCTCCGTCTTGTCCTCCAAATCCTCATCAAATTCCTTCTGTGGATAGAACTCAATGCCATTTACTTCAAGCTCCTTTCGAACCTAAGGGCAAGGAAGAGAAGCAAGGTAGCCGAGTGGGGTGGGGGGTACGTGCACACAAGTTGTGTGTGTGTGTGTGTGTGTGTGTGAGCTGAAGTCAGAGGGGTGAATGCAGCCTTTGATAATCCAGTCATCTCTGAACTCCGAGGGCCTGAGCAGCAGGAAGATCCTAATAAACGTGAACCCCAGTCATATAGCCACTACAGCCCAGGCTGAGCTGGGGAATAGTCTAGGGGTGTAGTTTGCTCATTGCAGGGTCCATAACATTAGGATTTAGACAAGCTGAGTACAGATTCCACACGGGCAGTGCTCATGCTGCTACGAGTCATGTTCCTGTTTGCAGGGAAGAGAGGCGAGGCTCCCCACCCCAAGCCTGTAGGTCTGCCCTCTCCCAAAGCTCGACTCATGTCTCACCTCCTCCAGGGAAGCCACCCAGGACCTCTGCAGTGGTCTACTTGATTGTAAGTTTCTGCAAGGGAGCAATGTCTTTATACTTCACCCACGTGACCCCACCTCCGTCCCCATGCATCCAGCACAGGGAGGAGCTTATAGAAGGCACTAGTAAACACTAGTGGGAAGTCAATTAATTAGTCTAGCCCTTCAAGCAAGCTAACACTGAGGAGCGGTTTCTCATGTATATGGTGATGTATGAATTCAGCAGTCTCTGCCAATACGTTTGGTGGCTGGGAAGAAGGCAGCCTGAGGCTGCGAACTTGTCTTCGTCCACAGACACCGTCAGCCCAGCTTCTTTAACAGCTAAGGAGGAGCTGGGTGGGAAGGGGTTGTATATAATACTCAAGGATAGGACTTGGCTTGGACCAGGGGAGGGGAAGGAAGGGAGGGGACAGGAAAAGGAGGAGGGGCCTTCTCACCCTTTGCTTGAATTCAGACTTCTCCTCCAGGGTCATGGTGTCAGCCTTAGCAATGACAGGGATGATGTTCACAACTTTGCTGAGGTGTTTCATGAACTCCAGATCGAGAGGTCGCAAGCTGGGGCCCAGAGAAGGTGGGGGGTCAGAGCCACCTTGCCCTCCCCTACTCAGCCACTGCCACCACGCCAGGGCCACCCTGGGGACAGAGGGACTGGGCCGGGAACCTGGCTGAGGCCAAGGGGCTTCTCCCTCTCCTGACCGCCTGCAGAACAGGCTCTGAGTCTCTGCCCCCACTTAGATCACCATCTCTCTTTCTCTTCAAATCCTGCCCCTCCGGCAGCCCCCCTCACGCTGCTCCTTCAGAGCAACCTTCCTGACGTGGGGATCTTTTTCTCCCGGGAACAGCGTGGACTGCCATCTCTGCCTACGTGTCCTTGGGTCATGGTTACTTGTCTATCTTATTCTGCTAATGGGACAGCACTTTTTTTTTTTTTTAAAGTAATCTCCATGCCCAGGGGAGCCTGGGTGGCTCAGTCAGTTAAGCATATCCATCTTCGGTCAGGTCATGATCTCATGGCTCATGAGTTCGAGCCCTGCATCGGGCTCTGTGCTGACAGCTCAGAGCCTGGAGCCTGCTTCAGATTCTGTGTCTCCCTCTCTCTCTACCCCTCCTCCTCTCACAGTCAGTCTCTCTCTCTCTCTCTCTCTCTCTCTCTCTCTCTCAAAAATAAATAAACATTAAAAAAATTTAGAAAAAAAAGTAATCTCCATGCTCAGTGTGGGGCTGGAACTCACAGCCCTGAGGTCAAGAGTCACATGCTCCACCCAGGGCTCCAGGAGCCCCCAGGACAGCACCCTTTGATGGGCCTTCTCCCAGCCTCCACTTATCCCTGCAGGGGCCCAGCTGGAGGCCTTGGCCCTCCCTATCTGAGGACCCAGCTCCCCCCGAGGTTCTGGGGCCCCAGTCTGGCTCTAGTTCACAGTCTGGGGGACTGACTAAGTCAGGCTGTCTGCTGGCTTGCTCTGACCTTGGGTCCAAATTCCAGGGAAGGATAAAGTAAACCTTTTTATTGAGTCCCTGGGCCCCACCCTCAAACACCTGCTGAGTACCTGCTCCCTCCAAACTTGGGGGTCTGCCTTGCCTGTGTCTTCCTCTCAAGAACTGAACTCTGGCCCAGCAGACGGGCTCAGTACTAAGCTATGGAAGGCATGCCTGAGCGCGCACTTGGATCTCTATCCCAGGCCCGTACTCCCTATGGTGCTGTCCTGTCTGCCACTCACAACCGGACTTCCCAGCATGCTCTGCTTGTTGCCAGCCTTCATCTCTAGACATGCTGGGCTGACCAACCAAATGCCTACAGTGGGGTCCCATACCCACCCCAAACAGCCACCCCAATTCACTAACCCTGCCCACCCCATTTTACTCTTCTTGCTGCCCATTCCTGCCCCCACCCCCCCCACAGCCTGTGCAAAGCAGAGATCTGCTGAATAAGCGAGGAGCCCTCCGTGCTCACATATCGGCTCCTGTCTGCGGGCACAGTTGTGCTCGAACACCAGCGGGCAGCATGGGGGGCTGGTGTTGGTCAGCTTTACCCTCCTGGTAAGAAAGTCAGCCTTTTTTCGGGCAAGTCTGGGGGATCACAGGGCCATGATTACACTGGGGCCCCATCAAGGGATTAGTCATCCACTAGAGAATGACGCAAACCAGAGCCAAGTGTGGCCATGGGGGGCGGGACTGGTACATACGAGTGTCCAGTGGGGGAGATGAAGTAGAGGCAGCAGTGGACACGAGTGTCAGGGATGCGTTTCTTCCTGGCAATGTTGACCTCCTCCTTCAGGAACTTCTCATACTGTTCATTGATGTACTTCTCAATGGGCTCCCAGCTGGGGCATGGGAAGAAAGCAAATGGATGTCCCAGAAAGACAGGACCTGGGGGCTCGCCTTAGGCACTGTCAGGCAGCAGGGTCCTCACATCCCTCTCATTTCTACCTCCCCTGGTGGGCCTGGAGTAGGTTGATTACTCTCCCTCAGACCCCCATAGACAGCTTTCCTCGTCAGAAAGGCTAGGACTCCCGTGGGGACCCACTCCTCTGACTGGGCCAGGGATCTTACAGAACCCCACCCCCTCCAGAAACCAACCCACACTTTCCCCACCTCCATTCCTTATTAGCTGGTAGGCTCCGAGGAAATCTCAACCCTTCCCTGAGCCTGTTTTCTCACAAACAAAATGGGAGCACCCATGGCTGCCCAGAAGCCCTCCCAAGAACAGAGTTTCGGTACTTAACATAGCCATGGCATACAGAAAATATTCAACATGGTAACAACTCATTATCCTGACTGTTGCCAATGTTATGATCACCTTTCTCCTTCAAGGAGCATTCAAATAACCAGAGAAGAGGGCAACCGGTCACTTTTCCATGATGGATCTAAGTCGCGTTGTCCAGCGGCCCTGCCTGTCCATGGCAGACCCTAGCTCCCTCACAGAGGAACAATGGTCTCCATCCCTATCGGGGAGCAAACTTCTGCCTGGAACTTTCCATCTACATTCTGCACAGCGTATGCTACCCCTCCTTGGCTGCATGCTCATTGCAGCTTTGCTCATGGAAATTGCCCACCCTCTTCTCTCCTTCCCAGGCTAAGACGTTGTCCACGGGCCAAGCTCTGCCACAGCCTTCAAATCAGCCTACCACAGCTCGCTCCCCTCGTTCTGTCCGTCCTGCCCTTCGGCCTCCTGTAGGTAATCCCACAGCCAAAATTCCTTCTGCACTGGCCCCCACCCAGGCCTCTTCCCTCGCCTCTTTATAAAGTCCCTCTGCCATCCGTTAGTGAGTTTTTCCGCTTAGCCCCTCGGCATGAAGGGTGCAGATGGCTCTCGATGGAATGAATCTGCACCGTGTTCAGCGTCTTCCTTGCAGAGTCTTTAGGGAAGAAATCTCACAGGCAGACATATACCAGTTTTCATTGTTGATCTGGTCTCCAAAGCCTGGGGTGTCGATGACCGTCAGCTTCATTTTGACCCCGCCTTCCTCTATCACTGCGGGGGGGACAGAGAAAGCACCAGGGAGGTCACTCTTCCAACTGATGCCAGGTACCCTACTGCCTACCAGTCAGAGAGACCCAGGCTCCTTCCTTCCTTCCTCAGGACCAATTACTGGAAAAGGCGAGTTCAGGGTCTTCCCACCTCAGTCCTTCCGTTCATGCAGTTCCCTGCACCTGCCAGGCCCTCCCTGCTTCTTTCTGCTTGTCTAAATCCCACCCTCACCTCATCATCCAGCTCGAGCCCCACTTCTTTCCTTTTTAATCCCCGCCCGCCTCCCCCCCCCCGCCTCCCCCCCCCCCTCGCCGCCTTTTCTGGCCAAGGAGTTGGCTTCACAGACTTCAGGCCTCTCTTCTCTTCTGTCTCGAAATTGCCTTTCATTTGCCTGTCTCTCCCTCTCTGGTAGAGACCCTTCTGAACAGCGGCCACAGGGGTCCTGCCCCGTCCTCACCATGCCCAATAGCTTTGATCTCCACAGTCTTGGGAATCTTCTCCTCTCGGTTCCAGCTGGAGGCCTTGCGGCTCACCTGGGATTTGAAGAGCGTGTTGACCAGCGTTGACTTGCCCAGTCCGCTCTGACCTGCCACAAGACAGGAGGAGGGTGACACGGTGGGGAAGACCCGTGTCCACCTCCTGAGCTGGCCACCTCTCCCACGAGCCTACAGAATTCTAGAGCCTTGATCCAGGCCACGCCCCCAGTTTATCACTCACTGGGGGCAAAGGACTGAGTGGAGAGCAGGCAGGTGGGGACAGTTTCCTGGTACCGGAGAAGGACTAGGGGCAACGTAGTTGGAGTCCACGTTCTTTCCTCCTTTCCAGAGCTCCAGGACCACTGGGAAAGGGGAAACTCTCTGTATTTGTCTAGTGGAGTGACATTTTGCCTTGTTTCTGCTCCACTTCAGTTTTTAGTCTTTAATAATCTAAACGTAACGGCAGAACTCCTTTGCCCTCTAATCCTGCCTCAGTGCGCACGCACTTCCACACCTGTTAGCAAAATTTGCCTTTGAATCCCACAGCCCTGTGAATCCCATGGCAGAGCTCTCTTTATCCCCAGCTGAAGTGCTCCTAGAGAGATTAACCCCCACCTAATAAAATATGTGCAAAGTAGGGCACCTGGGCGGCTCAGTCGGTTAAGCATCCGACTTCAGCTCAGGTCATGATCTCGTGGTTCATGAGTTCGAGCCCCGTGTCGGGCTCTGTGCTGACAGCTCAGAGTCTGGAGCCTGCTTTGGATTCTGTGTCTCCCTCTCTCTCTGCCCCTCCCGCACTCACACTCTGTCTCTCTCTCTCTCAAAAAATGAATAAACATTAAAAAATAAAAAATAAAAAAGAAGTGCTGGCCTAGAGCATTACTGTGGTATATTAGGAAAAGGACCAGGCTGGGGGGCAAGAGCCTAAGGCTCCAGACCCAACCGTGCTGCTTCCCTGAACACCTTGGACTGGCCGCGTTTGCTCCCCTAGTTTCTTTTACCGACAACACGGTGGCAAGAGGGGCAGCTGATGAGACCAGAGATAGTAAATAAGCTGCATTTCTCAATCCAACTGCTCAATTGGGATGAGCCACCTAGACCAATATGTTAAAAAGACTACCTGTGGGCTCAGCTCAGTCCTGGACATGAGCGACCGATGGGCAACGTCCCCCCCATGGCATGGATGGAGCAGTAGCCCATGTGGCCTGTATTCCTTCTCATTCCTGGTCTGGATGTCTTCTGAGGTCGCTTGCTCACTAAGCACTCTTGCGTGCCAAGTGCTGTGCCAGAACTGGAGGTAGAGAGGTGGACAAGACATCGTCCTTACCCTCACGAAGCCGTGTGGTGTGACGAAGACCAAAACAGAAGGAAGCAGTTATGGGATGTCTATGTTGCAGTAATTGCTATGAAAGAGACAGCCCCAGGGCATTACAGCAGCAAACTGGAGGGAATGTAATCCAGTATTTCTGGAATAGGGGAGGACTTCTAGGAAGAAGCAACAGCGAAACTGAAACCTGCAGAGTAACTTTGAAAGACCCATGAGAAGCTGGAAGGGAGTTCTAAACAGAGGGAATGGCATAGTCAAAGGGTCAGAGGCAGGGAAGTCTTGCTCAGAGCACAGCGAATCCAGGAAAACTTTCCTCACAAGCGAGGAGTAGAATGCCATGCCGGAAGTGGTAAGAGGTGAGTGGCAAGGTAGCACCAGGCCAGGCTAGGAGTTTAAGCCCTGAAATCTACTGAAGGGTTTTAAATAGGCTGAGCGACCTAAGGAGTTCTGCAGGTTGGAAAAATTATTCAGTCACTGGTGGATAATGGATTGAAGCAGAAGGAAGACAGAGGACCAGGAGGGTCGATGTCCCTCAAAGTGTGGCCCCAGGGACCAAGGTCCATGAACCATTTTCTACTCATTCTTGAGATAAGAAACTTGCACCAGAAAGTAAGCTGACCATAACACTAAGCACACTGTTTAGATCAGTTGATGGGGCATTTAAAAACTTTTTCTAATGTTTATTTTTGGGAGACAGAAAGAGACAGAGCATGAGGAGGGGAGGGTCAGAGAGAGGGAGACACAGAATCCAAAGCAGGCTCCAGGCTCTGAGCTGTCAGCACAGAGCCCCGTGTGGGGCTCGAACCCACAAACCGTGAAATCATGACCTGAGCCAAAGTCAGACACTTAACCAACGGGGCCACCCAGCCACTCCTCGGTTGATGTTTTTTATAGCAAGACTTGTCAGATGATTTAAACTCCAGCCAGCCCCTTATCTTTGAGCAGCCCTGAGTCAGGCGGCTGTGGCAATCCAGGTGGGAGACCTCGCTGAGCTGAGAGTGGTCACAGTGGGGATGGAAAGAAGTGGACAGACTTAAGGGAGATTTATGAGGTAAAACCGACAGGTCTTGATGCCTGATTGCACTGGGGGAGAAAGGAGAAAGAAAGACGATGCCCAGGCCCCTGCTTCAGCAACTCAGTGACTGTCCTACTGATATCAGGCAAAAGTCCCTTCCTGCTCTTAGATTCTGTGACCCAGTGACACTACTTAGTGACCAATGTCCTGGAAATTCCCTTTAAGCTTTAAAGCACTACTGGGTGCCTGGGGGGGCTCAGTCGGTCGGTTAAGCGTCTGACTTCAGCTCAGGTCATGATCTCACAGTCCGTGGGGTCGAGCCCCATGTCGGGCTCTGTGCTGACAGCTCAGAGCCTGGAGCCTGCTTCTGATTCTGTCTCTCTCTCTTTCTCTGCCCCTCCCCCTCTCATGCTCTGTCTTTCTCTGTATCAAAAATAAATAAAACATTAAAAAAAACTTTAAAGGACTACAAAAGAGCAGAAATAAGACCACCCTCAGGGCCCCCAGGTGGCTCAGGCAGTTGAGTGTCCGACTTTGGCTCAGGTCACGATCTCATGGTTCATGAGTTCAAGCCCTGAATGGAGCTCGCTGCTGTCAGCATAGAGCCTGCTTTGGATCCTCTGTCCCCCTCTCTCTCTCTCTCTGCCCCTCCTCTGCTCACACTTGCTCTCTCTCTTTCTCTCAAAAATAAACATAAAAAAAAAAAAAGAATAAGACCTCCCTCCTCTCACTGACACCAGTGGGAAAGGACACTGACGATTTCCCCACGCCACACACCTGAAAACAGGCTGAGCATGCGTAAGAGGCTGCCTGCGTCCACCCACTCATGACGGGGCCCGGCCGACAATCCACCCGAAGTTCCTCCCCCAGGATCGAGTAGTCTTGAGGGGAGAGGAGACCAGCATAGTGAAATCTTTCCTCCCGGAAAGAGCTCATCCTAGGGAAGCCGGGCAGAGGCCAATCCTTGGGAAAGAAACAGGACCCTCAGTGCTGCCCGCCACCACGGCCTCCAGTGACCCCACGGCCTTCCATACCGACCACCATGATGTTGAAGTCGAAACCAGTCTTCATAGTCTTCTTGCGCATCTGCTCGATGATGGTGTCGATGCCGATGTAGCCCAGCAGGTTTGAGTTGATGCTGACGGGCTTCATGGGCACTGCCGGCTTAGGCCTGGGCTCAGGCACCAGCTCTGACATGGCTGCGTCCGTCCTGGCCTCTGGGAGCCCTGCGAAGCCAAGGCGGGAGAGGTGGGCCGGAGGAAAACAGAGGCCGCACAGAAGCTAAAGTAGTATTCTCTTGATACAGAATTACAAAGCGCTGGGACCTGAAGGGACCTCGGGTGTCATCCGGTATGGGCCCCTCATTTCCCAGAGAGACCGAGGCCTAGGGGGAAAGGCCTTCCCTAAGACACAGAGCAAGTCAGATACCAGACTGGGATCAGTGCCCAGCCTCTCCGGCTGCTGGGGCACTTTCTTGTGCCCTCGCTGCTCCAGACCATGTCTGTGTCACTGTCTAGTCCCAGGGCTTCTCTACCTTGGCCTTGTTGACATTTGCGGCTAGATAATTATTGCAGGGGGCTGTCCTGGGCACTGTAGGATGTTTGGTGGCATCCCTGACCTCAGTTGTGACAACCAAAAATATCTCTGGACAGTGCCAAATGTCCCCTGGGGGTAGCATAACCCTAGTGGCGAACCACCGGTCTAAAAGATATTTGGGGTTATTCTGACCTGACTCTTGCCTCCTCAGATGAAGTGCTAAGACCTTTTAGGATACTGAACCTAACGTCTGTTAACTGTCTGTCACTGACCTCAGTTGCTTTGTCTTTTAGAAGCAAATGGGGTTACCCCCTCATACCGCAGGAGTACCACCCCTGCCCCCAGCCTCCGTGTCCCCTCTGCTCCATGAGCACCACTGCAAAGTAGGGGTGTCTGTGGCCTGAGGGGTCCCAGACACCATCGTAGCCATAGTTTTAAATCTGTGGAAGGAATAAGTCTCCCCTTTCGACCAGGGGGAAGAGGATGAGACACAGCCAGGTTGGAGCGGTCACTTGCCTAAGATGACGTAATGAGGTCATGGGATGGTGGGTAGCAAAAGAAAGGGGAGGCTGAGGACACAGCCCTTCTCTAGGAGGGAAAGGCCAGCACCCTCTGGGTCTGGCAGATCACAGGCACGTTCACACACAAGAGAAATCTGTGCGTTTCCTCACGGGACCACTGTCTACCAGGGTAGGTTTCAGTTTAGAGCAACTCCATTTTCCCATCCATAAAATGGGTACATGTGGTGCAGTGGAACGAGCCTGGCCCTGCTACTTGCCACGTGTGTGGACTAGGGCAAATCAGGTCCCCCCTGTGAGCCTGCTTCCTCATCTAGAACCTGGACAGGATCATGATTAAGGCTGTGGTGAGCATCACACGAGCCATGATGCCTAGAAGCCCCCCGGCACAGCGCCTCCCACTCCCAGACCCTCTTGCCCCTGCCCCTTTCAAGTTCACGAGCTTGTCAGGAGGGCAAATGAAGTGGGGCCTGTGAAAGCAATGCTAATTACACAGCATAGTTATTGGACTCCATGCTCCCTCAAGGACCTCTTCCAGCTTTGCCCTTCTGGAATCCTGTGGTTCCTGCAGTTCTCAGGCTCACACGGAGAACTGAGGGAGCAGCAGATGGGCAAGGGGGGGGCAGGAGTGCTTCCCTCCCCCACCCCCAGACTCAGCCAGGAGTCTGTTCTTGTGCCCCCACCACCTGGCCCTTCCACCAGCCCTGGCAAGACTCTCTCTCCCAATGGGAAACTGTTCTTTCCTTGTCACTCCCAGGCACGGCCAAATCTGACAAAAGCCTGGGGACCTCCCCAGGGCCTGGCGTGGCTCCCTCCTACTTCCTAGGAAGCTGTTGCCAGCCAGGCGGCTCCAGGCAGCAGCAAGATTGGCTCAGCCCTGCAGCAGCTGACTCTCACAGCCTGGCCTGCGCCTCCCTGGCTGCACGTGGCTCCCAGGCCCCACTCGGCACACCTGCACTGGAGGCCGTGCCCCATTTTCCCTGCCCAGCTGCTCCCACGGCTGGCCCAGACCACTCCCCTCATGCCCATGTGATCTCACAACGTGTGTTGTGACTTAGATCCATCCGTGGGCAGCTGGGGGTGGGTCTTACCCTGTTCTACCGAGGTGGAAAGTCAGTCTTGTATTTCTTCGTGGCAGATTTTGTTAGTATCCTTATAAAGTGCGTGCCCTTAACTAGGGCCTGCTCGCTCTGGTCCATCCATGGTAGCGCCCTAAAAGAGCATTCTCCAAAGACAGACCCTGGTTGCAAGAAGGGGCCGCCCACCAGATTCCCAGGCACCTCCTAGCCCCCATGCGCACACCGTATAGAGCACCCAATGGCAAGTTACCTCTCCCAACCACATGCCAGTTACATGCCAGCCACATGCTAACAACAGCCCATCAGCCACAAGTACTGCAAACGGGCGGCGGGTCACTCTGTCATGACCTTTGCTGGGTGACCCTTGCCCACCCCAGCCCGTGGCTGACTCCTATCCTTCTTCACCATTCCGCTCAAGGCCTACCTCTAGGAAAGCCTCTGCTTTCCTACCTGAGATGGGTGCTTCTGGTCTGTGCTTCCTCGATCCCCTGAATACCTTGTACTCCTCACGTTCATTCTTTCCCTCCTTCCCTTCCAGGACATTCCATATGCTGCCAAATGGGAGCCCACTCCAGCCAACCCTAGACTTAATACCAAAGAGACTTTTGGACCCCCAAGAAGGACCTTGCCCCTGAGGGTCCACCATCTGCGGAGGGTGCCTGACAACTAACTCCCAGGGAACAGGACAAGCACTGCTCTGGGGTTGAATTCTATAGCTCCATCCTCTGCGTGGACAGCTCCCTTGGTCCTACCATGCCAACCCCGGATGGGCAGCTGGCCCAGGCTTGACTCCCACCTGGATGACCCCTGTGAGCCTCAGTTTTCTCCTCAGGAAAATGGCCATAGTCCCTACCTTACTGGGTTGCTGTGAACATTAGACAAAAGCATGGACATAAATTACCTGGTACTGAACATAGGCTAGTTCCCACCCTTCTTCACGGAAGAGGCCATGTCCCATTGATTTCTGTGCCCCCTTGAAACTAGCATAACACAGGCACTCAGCAATGAATGAATGAATGAATGAGTGAATGCCTCACAGGGAGGCACATGTCACTTCAGAACCGTCACCTTTCTTCTCCCTCACATGCTGTTCCCTTTGCAGAGCAGCCGACCCCCAGCCAGGCAACAGCTATTGTGTCGGCCAGAGTCAAAGGGGTAGACTCTGCTAAGAGAGGCCCTGTCCTTCCCCTGCAACAAGGATTGGGGGGGGGGGTCCCCCAAGGGTGGGAAGAGCTCAAGATGAAGGTGGCAGGATACAGTTCAAGTGCCATCCTGCCTAGATGGTCCCTCGGGTCCTCCTAAGCTCCCAGCTCTCCCAGGGTTTCTGGAGAGGAAGAGGAGCTATCAGCACCTGCCCTCCCTCCTCCCCCCCCCCGCCAGGAGCCACCTGCCCCATGGATGCTCTAGGGAGAGGCACTGTCCACCTGACTCAGCTTTGAGTCCCCAACAGAAGAAGCACCCCCTCTCCAATGCCAAGCAAGGACCCTGGTGCTTTCTTTTACAGACAAACGAATGGCTTTGTCTTTGTCTGGCCCAGGGACCCCACCCCTCTGTTGGGAAGGTGGCAGCAGGGGGAGGAGATCTTTCCAGAATAGCACCAGCCTGGGGGTGAGGGTGGGGGGTTGAAGGGTCTCTCCTTCCCTTCCTGAACTGGAATCTTCCCCTGCTCCCAGTCCTAGCAGCCTTCAAGGCTCCACCAGCACCGGCAGAGACAATTCCAGACCACCCCAGCTCCAGCCCCGCTCTCAGAAAACGAATCACAGAAGATACCTCAGTCCTTTCCCATTCACAGTTGCAAAGGGCCCTGGGACACCCCCTCCCCCATCCCAGGCCCCGGGAGGCCAATGAGTTCCCTTGGAGACCACCAGCTGTCACAGCGCCTGTGCCTGTCTCAGTGTGCGCCTGTGTGTGGGGGAAGGGTCTACGCGTCAGAGTACAGGTCTCTTTCCGGCTGTAGGTGGCCCCGATAACCTGTGCGTGGTGTGCATGTGTGTGCGTGTCGCGGTGTGCTCTAGCGTGGGGCTTTCTGTGTGCATCTGGGTCCCTGCTTGTGCGTCCGCGGGTCTCTGTATCTCCCCGCGATCCCGTGTGTGCATTTCTCCGGGCATGTATATCTTGGGGTGTGTGCCACCGTGTGTGCGTGTGTCCGTGCATATGTCACCGTGCGTGGGCTCCTCGGCGCGTCAACCCTCCCTCGGGCAGCACCTCCAGCCGGGCTTTCCGGGGCCCCGCAGCCTCCTCCCAGCGGGGCGCCGGTGGCCCGGCCGGCCGCCCTACCTTTGGACATGAATCCTCCTTTGTCTCTGCTCCTCCCGGGAGATGCTCAGGGCGCGGGGCTGCAAGGCTGAGCGGGGCGCGGGCTCCTCCCGGGCAGAGCGGCCCCCGCAGCCGGGCCTTGCCCCTCCGCGCTCTCCGCCCACCCGCCCGGCCCCCGGCCCGGCCGCGCCGTCCCTGCGCCCCGCGCCGCCGCGCCCGCCCCGGACCTCGCTTCGGCTTGCTCGGCGCCGCGCTGCCCCTGCCCGCGCACACAGATGCCGCCGCCGCCGCCGCCGCTGCCACCCGCACCACGTGACCCGCGCGCCCGCCGGCCCCGCCGAGGGCCCCTCCCCCTCCCCCCGCGCCCGCGCCCGCACCCGCTCTCCGCCAGCCCGCACGCGGGAGCGGGTACCGGGTTCCGGCGGCTGGCGGCCCGGGGGCGGGGGGGCGGATGGCGCGCGGGGCGCTGTGCCTACACCTCGGGATGCCTGCCCGGGGGAGGTGCCCGCATCCCAGTCCCGATCCCCGCCCGCCCCGCCCCATCCCGACCGCGGCCTCTTACCCTCCAGGCTGGGGCGGGGCGGGGCGGGGGGGGCGCCGGGGACCGGTGGCAGCGGCGAGCGGCGCTGCGCGCGCGGAGTCACGCGGTTAGTGGGGATGTTGCGCGGGGCTCAGCGCGCTTCTGCCCAGGCGCGGGCGCCTGCGGAGCCCTGAGTCAGGGGCCCGGGTTCCAGGCCCGGCCTTGGGATGGTGAGCCCTATGACCTTGAGCTGGTCAGGAACTTTCCTGAGCCTCCATTTATCCATCAGAAAAAATCTTCATGAATTCAGTCACCATTAATGGACAGTGCATTGCCAGGCCCTGGGGGGCACAGGGATGAAGATGACCATTCTAGTTCTGGGGGGTGGGGGGCAGGAGACCTGGACTGTCCTAATGGAGAGGGCAGTGGTACGCATAGGGCACTCTGGTGGGCACTCTGGTGGGCATGCGGGTAGAGAGGGAAGCTAGGGGCCAAGACAGACGAGCAAATGGTGGTGGGAGGGAAGGGAAGGGCACTCTGTGGATAGGGGCAGCAGAGGTGAGCAGACCCAGAGGGGTGAGCAGCATGGTGCCAGTGGACAACTCACTGCTCCTGATGCAGCCAAAGCAGAGAAAATTCCAGAGGGAAATATAGAGCTAGAGGCTGGAGAAGTCCAAAGCCTTAGAAGGCAGGCTAAGGAGCTGGACTTTTGAGGGAAGCCAGTGAAAGTGCTGCCATCAAGATATGTGAGTCCCTGTGGCAGTTGCTTGGAGGACTGAGAGCCCTGGGGGAGGTGGGGGAGGAGGAGGGAGCTGTGGCATCACCGAGGCAGAGGGTTGGAGAGGAAGGGGTAGACAGCTAGGTACTGAGGAGGTAGATCAACAGACTTGGAAATAGACTGGTTGGGTGAAGGAGCCCAAAAGATGAGGAAGGGGAAGAAACCCAGGTTTCTAGTGTGGCCGTGCCTGTAGCTGAGAGAGTGAAATCAGGGAGCAGAGTCAGTTCTGGAAGAAAAGGGCTGTCAGGGTTGAGGGGCCCAGCAGGCCGAGGGCTGTCCTCATCTGCATTTCAGGAGAGCTAAGGTTGCAGAAGGGGGAGTGAAGACCAGAGCCTGGGGGAACTCCCCCAGACTGAGTGTGTAGGGTAAGGTGAGGAGGGTCTGACTCCCCAGAGACCCAGTTAAGGCATTGGACGGACGGGCTGCTTTCCAAGCTCCAGAATCTGAGCCTGTACAATGTTGGGAATGTTGGGACGGCCCAAAGAAGAATTCCAAGATCTGGGTCCCCACTAGCTCACTGCCACCAACCAACCAGCCACATGACTTCAGGTGTGTCACATCCCCTCTGAGACCAAATGAACCTCCAGGCCTTGTGTTGACCTACTTTTAAAGCTCTATGCAGGACTTCCATGCATGCAAGTCTCCAACTTCCCTTTTGGACTAAAGGGCTAGGGGTAGGGGATCAAGGAAGAACATGCCAGGTAAGGCACCTTTCAAGCAATAGCTAGCTTCCTGAAAGGCTGAATGCGCATGAGTTAGAAGGTCTCAGGTGAGGTCACTACTCACATCTAGAGGAGCACTGTAGGGGTGGCTATTGGACAAATCACCACTTACTGACGTGCCGGGTACCTGTATTTTCATGTAAGTGGTTTGTTTTTAAAGCTGGGTTCACGTACAGATCACCTAATTACTCCAGCTCTTCAGGGAACAAGGAAACAACCATGGAAGATGCTAAAGGAAGAAATCAGCCTAATTGCTCCTCCACAAGTGACCGCTGTAAACTTTCTTTCTGGTGACTTCGTTCCAGCTCACCTCTGATTGGCAGGTTGGGACCTGCTCAGGGTGCATCCCCTGTGTTCTGCCCATCAATCTCATTCCCCTTGCCCCCAGCACATTCAGCTCTGGCCTTGTAGACCCACCTCCCTTTCCCGACCTGTCCGTCTCTAGGCCAATACGTCCTGACCCCCTACAGCAGCCCACTACATCCCCAGCCAAGCTCTTCGCATTTACCTTTGGTTTCTCTGGCTAGGTCCTCCATGATGGGCTCTGCGGTCCCGTCGGTCACAGCATCCACAGTAGCATGGTCCAGGGCTGGCTCTGTGCTTCTGCTTGGCATCAGTGGGTAGGTGGCTGATGTGGTCAGGTTAATGACTCTGTCCAGTGTGGCCTCCCCCATGGCTGTGCCCAGCTTGCTTGTGTCCAAAGCAAAAGAATCCGTAGTTATGTCTAGCTTGACTGTGTTTGCTCTAGCCAAAGCCATGGCTATATCTGTCCTGGCGGTGCCCAGCTTGACTGAGTCTGGTCCCACCAAATCCATGGCTATATCCCCTTTGGTTGTATCTGACTGGGCCGTGCCTGCTGTAGCTATGGCTTTGCCCAGCGTCTCTGGGTCTGGGGTTACCAAATCCATGCCCATGCCCAACTTGGGTGTACCTTCTGTACCAAAGTCCATGGCTGTGCCCGGCTTGGTATCCAGAGCAGGGAACTCTGTGCCTGTATCCAGCGTGGATGTGCTTGATGTGGCTGGCCTGATAGTCAAGCTAGGTCTGTTGGTGGCCATTGTAGCTACATGTCTGGCTGTGCCTGGCCTGGTTGTGTCCAGAGGAGCCAAATCCATGGCTGTCGCAGGACCCATGGTGGAGGTGGCCCTTTGGAGATGCAGCCGGGGTCTCGGGATACCCCTGAACCGGGGCTTGCCTCTTCCTGGAGAAGTTCTGGAAGTCACGTGGGCAGTCGCTGGGACAGGGTGTTTCTGACCTATTGAGCCTGGCCCTGCAGGGCCTGGTGATTTCTGGACTAACCGGGATTGAAATGGCAGGGCCAGATAGGAGCTCACCAGGGGCTTCTCCACTGTGGGCATCCTGCTGGGTTTGGCCAATCCTGGGTTCCCTGGGCCCTCAGAGTGAACTCTGCCTCCTGGCACTAGGGAAACAGATCGTGAGCCTGGGGTGGGTGGCCTCCCTCCTCCATGGGTGGCAGCCTCCCTGCCCAGGGTGGGCGGTTCTTCCCAGTGAGAAGGCGGGGGGCACACGGGCCATGCCTGGCTGTTCTGACGGAGTGTTAAGGAGATGGAGCTGAGCTTCCGGGGCGCTGTCTCCAGTGGGGGCACACTCCGGGCCCTGGCTCCAAGGCCAGGTCGGCCAGAAGCCTGTGGGATGTGGCTTTGAGGGAAGGCATCCAGATGGATGGTTTTCCTGAGGACAGGGATGAGGGGTGACACCCCTCCAGGGAGCCTTGAGGAACGGGCAGGGCGCCCCAGCAGGTGGCTGCGGGAGACGGAGGTTCCAGGGCTGGGGGCTCCATGCTGCTGCATCTCCAAGTTGTGATCCATCCAGGTCTCCCCCTGAGTCAATCAACAGAGAGAAGAGGCCAAGCAGGGGTGAGGTGCTCAGCGTGCATTGCTTTGATTCCTAGTTAATAGAGAGCATGAAACCTTCTTTGCTAAGTAGCAAATTAATTTTTAGTTGTCGGTGTTTGCCAGGGTCTTATGAAACAAGATACTATTTTAAAATGTAAAATATTTAAGTTATGGGAAAGATTATAGAGTAATTATTAAAACACGATTATCATTTTAATATTATACAGACACTAAGGTATGAAATCATTTTAAAAATCATTCACTTTATAGTGGAAAAATTGGCAGATATCTATGTATATATATAAAGCTTACTTCTAAATATAATTTTTAACACTGAGAAAAGAGAAATGTATTACAAGAAATATATTTGTAAGAGAACTTGTGGGGCCCCTGGGTGGTTCAGTCGATTAAGCATCCGACTTCAGCTCAGGTCATGATCTCACAGTTCGTGAGTTTGAGCCCCGCGTCGGGCTCTGTGCTCACAGCTCAGACCCTGGAGCCTGCTTTGGATTCTGTGTCTCCTTCTGTCTATGCCCCTTCCCCTGCTCATGCTCTGTCTCTCAAAAATAAACATTAAAAAAAGAAAAAGAAAACTTGTTCTATATCAAGGTATAAAATTATGGGATCCTCAATGGCTTGGGTTTTATACTAGTTATCAAAAACACAAATATCTAAAGGTTTAAAAAAAAAAAAGCACTCCCAGTCTTGGGGCCTTGGTCTGAAGGGGCTTTGTTCAGGGCCCCTGTAGGAGGGCAGTGGTTTTTGGGAGCCTGTCTACCTGTCTTTTTCAGGAGGGGCCAGAGTGCTCTGGGCTCCCACCCACGGCAGCCAAAATAGAAGTCCAGGCATCCAGGTGGGAGGCCGAGGGATGATCCATCTGGCCTGGGAACAGGGTCTGCCTCTGGGGGGCTTCTGCCCAGAGCCAGGAAAGAGCCGGAGCTGCAGAGGAGCCTGGTGAAGGTGTGGCTGGGGAGGTGAAGTAGCAAGTGCTCTCAGGAGGAGGTTTGTCCCGTGAACAAGTGACAGCCCGCCCCTAGGGAAACCTACCATCCCCAGCGGTGCCAGGCCGTGAAGCGGGCAGGACTAAGCTGGAGGTGAGCGATGGGGGAAGCATTAGTTCAGTGTTGGGCCTCAGAGGAAGAAGGTTGGACCAGGGGCTGGGGTAGTCCCAAGATGAGGGTGTGGCATCTTCCTGAAAATCCTCCAAGGGACTCCTAGGCTGTAGGGGG